>JAFEMH010002615.1:0-326291 GCA_022495995.1 Adenophora triphylla var. japonica
CGTTTGACCGCCGTAGATTGATTTTTGATGAAAGATACGGATCTCGTTATCTTTCTCGTGGAAATCGGTCTTACGTTTGACTCGCCGTGCTGGAATTTTGATGAAAGATACGGATCCGTTATCTTTCTGGGCACTTGGCCTTACGTTTGATCGCCGGAGATGATTTTGATGAAAGATACGGGATCTCGTTATCTTTCTCTGGAGATCGGTCTTACGTTTGATCGCCGAAGGATTTTGATGAAAGATACGGGATCTCGTTATCTTTCTCGGGGCACTCCTGGTCTTACGTTTACCGCCGGAATGATTTCTTGACAAGGGGCCGACTTTGGTTAACTTTGGTTAACTCGCTGCTGGGACCAAACCGCAGAGTCCCGAATTTTAAGGGGCAAAAGGGTCATTTTGACCCTTACAATCCCGTCCGCGCTGAGAGGAGCTTGAAAGTCGGTATTAATGAGGGCCAACGCCCTTCTCCTTCCCCATTCAGTTTTTTGAAATTCGAGAGCAGAGAGAGAGAAACCGAGGAGAACCGCCATTGTTGCTCAAAAAGCTTCAAAATCTTCCGTTTTTTCTTCGATTTTCAAGCAAATGGAACACGGAAGGCGCTTTTCAAGGCCAAGGACGTGGCCCGATAGCGGAGAGACGATTGGAGCTCGTCCGGATGAGGAGGCACTATACTCTTTCGCAATCGATCAGCGTGAGGAGTCCTACCCCGACGCTGCAACATTGGGCTTCGATCCGAATCTCCAACGGTATACTTTGAAATCTTTTCATTCCCTTTGTCGATTTTTGCTTGAAATTGATTTTTAGGTGATTTTTCTTTTTTTTTTTTTTTTTTGAAAATTTGAATGCATTGATGTTCATTGTCTTGGATTTGATTTTGATGCTATGCATGTTGCAATGAATTTGTTGGTGTCCCGAATATGCATTTTGCTTGGGAAAAGAATTGGCATTTTTGCCACACATTTTTTTTGTATCCGAAAATTGCATGTGAAAATTCAAAAATTGTGATGATGATTTTTTTTTTGAAATTGAATATTGATATTGATGAATGATGCAATGCATGCATTTTGTTTGGAAAGAATGGGCATTTTGCCAATATGAGATGTATGTATGTTTAGGACCTTTTTTTTTTTTGAAAAGTGGGACGGATTTTTCCTCCCGTTGCATGTAAGATGGATGATATGCATGTATGCATTTTTTTTTGAAAATGGGACGGAGTTTTTATTTCCGTCGACTTCTTGTAGGATATGCATGTATGCATTTTTTTTTATTGAAAATTGTTGAATGGGATTTGCTGAAAACTGTCTTTTCTGTGAGAAAAATGGGGCTATGTCTATTGCATGCCGTTATGCTGCCGAAATTTTTTTTTATTAATGCATGTGTATGCTTTTTTTTTTTTTGTGCAAATGCAATTGCAATTTTTTTTGACATTTTCTCTCTCTTTTCTTTTTTTGCAGGGCGGAAACCGTTTTGTGACTGAGCAACAACAAAATGAAGACTCGAGGATCGGTGGAGTCCGTAGTTGACTTGTGGGACCGGCTCCGAATGCGGGCCGAGGAGCTTTGCCGAGTCCGAGACAGATTGTTGTTGAGACCGGGCTTTGGGAGTTTGTTGAGTGCTTCGAGGGGACCGTCAAGTTCCCTAAGAGCAAGGGCCTCGATGTTTGCTTTTGGCGCAAAGATCGCGGGACGCGACCCACACCTTTCACTTCTTCTCGGGGCGAGGCTACTTGCTACGCCTTCCGACTATGTCGCGATCACGGTTTGTCCTTCAATGGACGCAAAGATTGAGTGGCGGATGGCTACAAGCCGATGCGGATCTGTGCAGCTCTTCTCGAGATTTTCCCCTATTCCCAAAAAGTGGGATGGGGACGGAGTATGCGGTGGTCTACGGGAAGATCGTGGAGACCATCGTGAGTTACGAGGCCGAGGAGGAGAGGATAGGCGCCGATCGCATTGCTGTGGCCTTCTTGTGGTTTGCCTTTCGAGCACGCTTTTGGACATGCCGAGGGACGGCTTGCCTTGCCGAGGTCCTCGAGGACATGGAGACGGCCGGAGATGTCTCGGGAGAGGCCGGCCGCGCAGAGCTTTACTTTGCTTTCGATAGGTACAAATGAAGGCCGCGAGCCTCAGATCGCTTTGAGTTTGCCCCGGAGGTATAAGCCTCTTTTGCTTTCCCCTCTTTTTTTTTTTTGAGCACACACTTTTCTTTGCACCGGATTGATTGGATTTTTACCTTCGCAGTAATGGGCGTTGGAGTTTTTCCACGTCACGATGTGGCGACAATGGCTGAGTACGCCGGGCGTATCCTGGCCATGCGCCTTGGTCCAAGCATGCCCGAGAGAAGATAAGCTCCAGTGGGGCGACGACTCGTGTACGCGGATTGCCTTCCTTCGACGGAGGCCGAGACAGATGAGGATGATATTCTTCCCCGGGATCGCTTCGAGGCGGCGCACTGAAGGGCGCCGAGATTTGGACTGTGCAATGGAGGATTCTCAGAGGTCCGACTTGCGATGGCTATTATCCGGGAGAGAGGGTGACGCGCCAAAGATGGCGTGAACTCGCCTTGAGGACACCGGTGGAGCCTCCCGCCGATATGATGCACCCGAGTGATCGGTCCGTGACTGGATGATTACCGAGCCGCCAAAGACTTCTCGGATTTGTGGCGACCGAGCCGTATGCGACATTTGTTCTGAGGAGGCCGAGGATGCCTCAGTGTTCGATAGAGAGGGGCTCGGGATCCCGCGGTACCCTCTGGACGGATTTTTCATATATCCAGGATGGGGTCCGATTGAGGGTGCAGATCCTCACTCGAGCGGCTTCCACGCAGCTTTCCGCCTCGTCCGGTACGAAGGTATGGCTTCACCTTTTCCCCTTCTTTTTTTTTCTTTTCTTTTCTTTCCTCGTCATCATTTTTTTCGCTAACTTCTTTCTCGACGCTTTTGCTTTCAGGCATGAGGCGGTCGTCGAGAAGCCGACGAAGCAAGTGATCTGGAGCTAAGAGATTCATCAGAGGATGGTCGCCATGCGGCTCCTCAGCTAGAGCGAGGCGACCACGCGCCGGCGCCCGTCGACGGAGGCTTCCTATTCGCTCGTAGACTTCTTCAGACTCCTCTCGTCTCCTCTCCTTGATCCCCGCGCGGTGCCGCTTCGGATCACGTCATTCTCGGGGATCCACACGGGCAGTGGACACGTTGGGCAAGATGGTGGGTCGTCTTCGTACGTCCAGAGTCCGACGCCTTCACCTTCTGATACGATTTTTTCGCAGATCTCGCTTGCCCTATCGTAGCGTGCCGGCTGGTCCCGACGAGCCTCTTTCTCGGAGACGAGGACGATTCTGAGCCCGAGATTTTCGTGGCTCCCGAGGAGGCGGCCCGAGTCGCAAGAGGGACCGGGGCGTACATCTGGCGCTAGGGATTCCGATTGATTACCCCCCGAATTTTTTTTTTTTTTAGATCGATTTTCCGAGATTTTGAGATTTATGACTGGATTGAGATTTGTACAAATTTTATGCACATTTTTTTTCTTTTTTTTTTTGATGTAATAATTTAGGATTTTATTGATGTTTGTTTGTTTTTTTTTTTATGCACACTCTTTTTTTTTTGGAATGTAATAATTTAGGATTTTATTTTATGAATGCAATGCAATATGAATGCAGTGTTGCATGAGCCTTGTTTTTTTTTTTTTTTTTGGCAAGGGTGTTAGTGTTTGGTATATGGACTGGTTTGGGAGGTTTTTGCATGTGTTTCGAGCAACCTAGACGGAATATTCCTCTTTTTGGTGTAGCAAACTGGATCAAGTGTGCATTTTTCTCGATAAATGACAATCATGTCCGCGCGGATGGGGTCCCGTATCTCGACATTGTCCTTTAATTTTGCTTCGTATCCGGTCTCACTTTATTTCAAATTCAAATATCCTCTTCAACCTCCAAATTCAAACAGCCATTTTCGGGAGAAAGAGAGAAAACCATGGAAAACCTTAGAAAAGCTCCATCAAAATTGTCCCAAGAATCCCAAATGTCATTCTTCAACAAGTTCAAGGATTGGTCCCGGAGATTATGCATGAGAGGAGGTCCTTCTTTGAAGAAAGGTACAAGGTGAAGTGCTTATGGTCTCTCAAGGAATTGATTCCTGATTATGAGCTTTTGAGGGCTTCTTCCTCATTTTGGGACACTAGAAGGCATGTCTTTTGCCTTTCCTTCAACGAGATTGTTCCGACTGTCAAGAATTTCGGCCTTGCTTGGAGGTCCTGAGGTGGAAGAGATAGCGGTTCCTTTGCCCGAGGGGCTTCTTTGTTGACAGATTGTGCGTCCTCCTTCATCTTTCCCTGAGGAAGCGCAAGGTATGATCCGCGGTCCCGATCATTTTGATATTTCCGGCCTTCCCGATAGGTTTAGGGGCCTAGGCTTGGTGGATGATGCCTATTGGGATGCCTTTGCACTTTGTATGTTTGGCACCCTGTTCATGGTCTATTCCTTTCGGGATTTGCCATCGATCTCTCGCTAGATGTCGTCGTTCACCGTCGCCCGGCGTAGATGTCGTTCCTTTGATTCGGGGGAGACTTTTCATGCTCTTGATAGGTCAAGCTACCGGAAGACGGTATATGCACTGGGCAGCCTGCCTCTTGACCCCGTGGCCGATGGAGCGTTTGGGGATTCTTCGGGAAACTCCCGACATGATCAAGCTTCCTCGACATTTGCCAGAGGGGGTCACTGTGGGATTTTGATGATCGTGGCTCATGGGAGCGTTGGATGGCTGGTCTCCGTACGTAAGATATCGATGGTCGCTGCCTTGTCAAGGGTGGAGACTCGCAGAGTGCTTCAGACGGGTCCCATGTGGTCATGCTTCCGGCTTTCTCACCCAGCCTTCTATATTCCGCTTTAGTTCCGAGACAGCTTTGGCCTCGGAGCAGTTCCTTTGAGGACTTTGATGATATAGCCACCGTGGTGGTGGCTCCTGCTTCTATGGATGATCCCTCAAGTTTCCATTTCTTTCCCGAGCATGGAGGTATGATGCCTTTCCTCCTCGGGTTATTCTCAAAGGCCCAAGACCGGTGTTCCCGACCACTGTACCCTGGATTGGTATGAGAGGCATCCGGGAGAGACTCAGTGGCTATTTTGAGACGGCGTGAGGCCATTGTGGGTGCGGAGGACCCGACTGCTTCGAGAGGAGGAGGGCCGAGGCGAGGGCCAACCTCATGACAGAGCGGAGACGCCGTGACCGACTATGAGGCTTACGTCAAGAGACAGAGAGGAGGGCTCCTATGCTACCGCCTAGGCTACAGGAGATGAGAGATGACGCTGTGTGGCTACTAAGGCCCCGACAGAGGCCGGTTTGATAGATCCCGTTCCTATACTTTCGTAGCTTGGTAGGAGAAATACCGACATTTTTCCTGCTCGTAAAAGAAGACTCGAAGGGGGAAGAAGAGGGGAGAGGCCAAGACGAGTGGCTTGAGCTGACTCGAGGTTTCCGAGTATCCCTTTCTTGTCATGGCGTACACATTAGTTTGATTATGTATCTTAGTTTTCTTTTAGCAGTTGCCGCTTGTAGGAATGAATCGGGCTTAGACTCATCAAAGAGCTTTTAACTTGTAATGAATATTTGAATTGCTTTAGAGTTTTTCGAGACGCTTTCATGGTCTCGATCAATTGTATTGATGTCAAAGTATGACTTTTATTTGTGTTTTAGACCGAACCGTTTCCGCCGCCTACGTTCCCTCATTTTGAGGAGCCTCAGTCTTCGTAGTTCAACCCGATTTTTTTTTTTTTTTGTTTTTTTGTTTTTTTTGTTTTTTTTTTTTTTTTTGTTTTTTTTTTTTTTTTTGTTTTTTTTTTTGTTTTTTTTTTGGTGCAACCCCGTTTTTTACCTAGGCCGCCCTTCTCGGGTTTTCAACCTAGTCGGGTATTACTCTTTAGCACTCTTTTTTTTTTTTACGCGTAGTATCTCGCGCAGCCTTGTCACCATTCACCGGGTGTACAAAGGATTCCCGTCGAGGTCTCGCAAGTTGCATGGCTCCTCCGTGAGAAGATCTTCCTGGACGACATATGGCCCGACCCATACAGCTCCCATTTGCCGAGGGGGTTGATACTGACCGGGGCTTTTCTTTCAAAACGAGATCACCTTCTGATCTCCCGATGCTTTACTTTCTTGTCGAAGGCTCGCCATTCTTCCTTGGTAGGCTCGGATGTGTTCCATGGCCTTTCAATCGGCTGCTCATCTAGTAGGGCCAATTCATCATGGCGACTGAGCCATTCGACCTCGTTGATCCGGACTTTCCCGAAGATACGCTGAGCGAGGGTATTTCCACTCGATTGGGAGTACGGCTTCCATCTCCGTATGTGAGGGCAAACGGTGTTTCCTCGCTTGCCGTTTGATCGATGTCTCAGAGCCCCAGAGTGCCAGTGTAACTTCTCGGGCCAATCTCTCGCCTGGGATGTACCCATTTTCCGATGATATTTTCCAGAGTCTTGTTTGCCGCTTCGACGGCTCCGTTGGCCTGGGGCCCGTAAGGAGATGACTTGTGACGGGTTATTCGGAATTCTCGCCAGATCCCGTCGCATTCCCTTCGAAGTGGGATCCATTATCTCGAAATGATTTCTACTGCAACCCGTATCTACACATGATGTTTTCTTTGATGAAGAGGGCAACTTTCTTTGAATTGAGGATTTTGTAGGACTTTGCAGAGCATCCTTTCCAATTCCTTCGAAGAAATCACCAATCTGCGTCTCTTTAGGCTCTTCCGCAGTTCCCAAATTCACACTCGTCAAAATCTCTTCGGCAGCTTGGGCTCGATTTTCCTCTTTCCGGACAACCTGCTTAAAGATTTTTTTTTTGTTGTTTGATTTTTTTTTTCGTTTAATGTGTCTGCTTTTTTTTATCTAATGAATTATTATTAAAAAAAAAATTTATTAATTAATTCATCATTAGTTAAAGTGGCAATCGAGGGGTACTCAGAAAGGTTCGTCATTTCATTGAAAACGAAAAGGAATACAAGGCTTGCTGCTGCACTCGTAGTCTTCGTGCGTAAGGCCGCCTGACGACCCTAGAGACTCGATCTTAACAAAGAGAGACTAGGAGGACTTGTCCTAGATTGACACAAAGGGATCGGGGACCAATCCAAGCTTGGTGATCATTTCCTCCTTGGTCGCGGACGGCCCGAGAGGTTTTCCCAATTTTTTAGCGGCTTTGCTTGGCCTCATGACTCGAACTGTGGCCGTTTTTGTTTTCCTTTCTCAATTGCCGCTATCATCTCTTGGACCGAGCCGAGATCAATCAGTCCGGCACTGGACTTCTTCTTCGAACAATTGCTGCATAACCGCACCATCCCAATCATCTCGAGGGAAATTCCGTGGCCTTAGCTTTTGGCACCGTCAATTCGAATTCGTGTTTCGATCTTCCCCGGGCAAGAGGGAATAGTGGTTGTGAGCTTCTCGAACTGCTCCACTGTGTCGCACGCCCGAAGGTATACTCACTCTTCATGGTAGTGGTAGCCCTGTGTATCTTGGGTAGGTCCAGGAACATTCTACGGACCGGGTTAGCCTTGGTTCCTCTAAACTTGTTGAGGCTATCCCGTAGCTTTAGCCATCCCGCCGTAGAGCGGGCTCTGTGATGTTTCCCGGTTGTGTGGGACCCTTTACAAAGTAGTCACCAAATTAGGACCGAAGGGGAGAGATTTAGGTTGTCGACCGGGACCTTTCCCCGTGGCAGCCTTCAAATCTTTTCCTTTTGTAGTTGTCCACCGAGGAGGCCTCATATCCTGTGCCGTGGCGAGTATTCTGTCCTTTCACCTCGACGAGTTTGTGAGTTCCTTGTTGGTGTTTCCCTGCATCGAGGCCGTGTAGATAGCTCATTTTTCTCATCATTTTCAAGACCGGTGGGATTTTATCCCGAGTGACCGTCAGTCTATGTTGCACACTTGGGCCTCGGGAGGCTCGACCGTGAAGCCCGTTAGCATAAGACCTTCCTCGTCATGTTTGATTTCCGCACAGGTATTCCGCCCGTATCTCGTGCCCTCTAAAGTGACTAAATCTCCGTAAATGGTCGTCGATCCCCATTCGAGACGAATTTCACACACCGGTGGAGGCTTCGAGGCGACCCCTTTGACTTGATGGAGCCAAGGTCTTCCCAATAAGGCATTAAAAGTAATCGGGATGTCGATAACCCGGAATTCCACAGTATCAATTTTTGTCCGAACCGTAGGTCCAAGGTAGCAACTCCGAGGACTGCCGAGATGTTGAGTCGTAAGCTGATCGCGAGGGAGGAAGGCTTCAAGTCTCGTAGTCTTGATATCAAGAAAGCTCATGATCTTTGCTCTAAGAATGTTCATTCCGACCCATTATCAACCAGACCCGAGGGAGGCGTCGTTCATCCAATCGGACCGTGATGAAGAGAGGCTCGTTATGATCAGCCCCAAATTGAGGGAGGTCGAGATCTCGTGAAAGTGATTATGTTCCCGTAGTGGATGTTTCCAATCACCGTACTCACGTCATCGGAGTAGCATCAATAGGCACTAGAGCGCGAGCTGTGCTTTCTTCCATCTTCACCATGGGGATAGGACGAAGTGAGTAGAGACCAGAGGGAAATGTTGGCCTCGTGTTTGCTTCAACCGGGTGAGCACGGGATCCTCTTTTCGGGTCCTGAGTTTCAGCTTGTCTTAGCATAGGGGCGGCGATCTTCTTTCTGCTTGATCTCGCGGCCTTCTTATCTCGCTCTTGGGATTTCCTCGAAGATCTCGCCTGCATCGGGTCAACAGATTAACTTCCTCATCGCCGTCTCTTGACTCGGATTTCTTCAATGCCGCTAAGGTCAACGGGGAGCCCTTTTCGCTATTGGCCACCGGGCCCGACGGAGCCTAGCAACGGTGAGGGCCGAGCCGCATCGGCTCCTTCCCGGGCGGCCCTTATAACCGCTTCCCAAGTCACGTGCTTTTGAAGTCCTGGGGTTGTGTTGTTGCCCCTCGATGGCCCACGTAGCTAGGGCGTCCTCCGATTCACTCTCATGGCCGGCCTTGCTCATAGTTATCATGCAACAAGAGTCGCTATTGTCGGGACTCTGCGGCTTTTCGATCTCATCCCCTGTATAGTGCACCCATTCTCGATTCCCTTCGTAATACTCGTGAGTTGGAGATGATTATAGCGTTCTGTGGGAGGCGCATCCTGCATCATGCCGCTTCTAGGACTTCTCCGAAAGCCGACATACATTCGGGGAAGGTGACCTCTTCTTGGGTAACCCCGACAAGGAGTGTTACTTTGTTCGTGGATTTGATCTAACCATGGTTATTTTCTCATTTGGGCGGATGGGAGTTAATTTTCCTCTTTCGATCGTATCTTCGACTATCACCGGATCGGACACCCGAAAACCCTTTCCCCAAAGCATGGTAGGCGTGTTGAATTCTAAGACATCCACGTGCTCGCATCCATGAAACTTCATGGCCTTCATGTCCTCGGTCTCATATTCGTCTTCCGAAGTTTCTTCGTCGTCCGCTTGCCGATAACCAGCCTATCAGGCTCGGCTCCTACGGGCTCATTTCCGGCATGATTGTTCCGCATTGTTTCCGGATCGGGGCCTCGCTGACTCTTCACTCTCGTCATCATCATCATCATCGCCGTCATCTAATCTTCTTCCCATACTACCGGATTTCGGCGAGAGGGAACGCCGATCAAACCCGTTAGGGAATACGGGTGCGTGCACGCAAAATTGTCATATGCTCCCATTCCCTAAGTGGCAATTGTGACTCAGCCTTCTCCTCCCGTAAATTGCGGGGGAAGAGTGAGAGGGGTGGCACGTATTTGACACCAGTAGGATATAGAAGGAATCCTCCTCTTCCGATTCTTCGCCCGTTCTCTGGATCATATTCGGGCTCTCCCAGAGCCAATTTGCGAAGTGTACTAGCTCCGCATGCTCTTCGGCCTCTTTGCCGATAAGCCCCAAGACAGCGCCCGCCGGAAGCTTTCTTGTTCGATTCTTCTTGATTGTTCCAACCATCTTGTGTAAATGGTTCTTTCATGTTCGAGCGGAATGTACCCCAGCTTCTTTCTAAGTACGGTTTTCCCTTTATCCGAGAAATAGCGGGCCTCGTATTCTTGCAAGGAGTCTTTGACATGAGACCAAGATGGGTTGATTCGCTCGATATCCTCAAGGCCGAGGGGAATCCGACCAGGATCCTCGACGAGGTTGGCCACGGGTATTTGGGGACCTTCATCAAGCATCTTCCCCGGGCATGCGAAGATTCTCCGCATTCAATCATATTCACTCGATTATGGTTCCTCGGGCAGGATTTTTGATCGTATTAGGCCCTTCGGGCCTTCCAACTTTCCTTGCTCTATCGCCCCTGGATTGCCTTTTTCGCAGTAAAGCGCTTATCGCCGATGTCCGTGAGCTTGATGAAAAGCACAATACTTTGTAGTATCCACGTGGAGCATTCGGATTTCGGGTTGGAAATTCTCCAAAGGCCGCAAAGAAGCCTTCCTTCACCAAATTCCCTAAAGATGTCATTCGTAGGCATTCCAAAGTTTTCGAGATTCATGACCCGTGGTCCGGGCTCGACCGGTTTTCCGGGGAGCAAAAGGAGTCGTGTTATTACATTCCCGTCCCGCATAATTAATCATTTCTTTGCCTTTAGCAGAGCAAAGGGCGTGTTTGCAGGAGGAGCCCGATATCCGTAGGCAGTGCAAAGCAATTGGCCGATTGTAGGCCTTTTCAAACTTAGCCGCAGAGTTAACCATGGCCCGTAAGTCTCGAGTATGGGAAGTGACCGAGGGAGGCTCTCGATGTGGTTTCAAGCATGACCGGAAGATGTCCAGCTTGTTCCTCTTCTAAGGAGGGACGGCCATTTCACCGAGTTTCGCATTCCACCGCTTGTAAAAGTCCCCAACATTCTCATCAGACGCCGCACCGTTGTTTGTAGGTCAACCCTATTTGTTTCCCATTCCAAGTTGGCCTTATATTTCTCTCGTGAAGGCATTGGTAATCTGGTCCCATGTAGCCCCGGCTTCGTGTTTCAAACTAAGAACCACTTTAAGGCACCGGACTTCAAGGATAGATCAAATAGTCGCCTAACCGCCGATTGGTACATCCTTTCGCTTTCATCGCCAAGGTATATGTGTCCAAATGGGTTTTCGGGCATGCAAATTCCCATCAAAGAGATCCATATTAGGCATCACGAATTTGTGGGGCAGAGGAACAATGGAGTCCGGTCTCGTAGGCCTAAGGCGACTTCTTGGCGCCGCCGATCTGCGCTTTCATTTCCTTGTGTTGCTCCATGAACCAGTGCCGATGAGGGTCTTGTGGCGGAACCATGGCATTCAAGCTAGTGGCCGAGCTAGAGAGAGGAGCTACCACCGGAGGCAGATCGCGGAGGGAACGCCGATCCGGGGACGTAGGTGAAAACATGTCCTGGGCCGAGTTACCCCTGGGAGCATGAGTAGGAGCTCGAGCAAAAGGATAGAACCTCGCGGCTTGCCGTTGATTTTCAACCGGCAAAGTAGGTGGAGGCAGCCCCGATGTAGCCTGGATAACTTGGATTTCCAGAGTGGGGCCCGTAAGTAGGCTTCGAGTGCGGGCCGCTGTCCCGGATTGTTGAATTGCATGGCCGCTCGTGGTAGGTGTGTAACCCGGGGTACTGCGGTCCCGGTGATTCGGATGACACCGGGATGGAGGCTTGGTAACCCATAGAAGTCTCGAGTGAGGAATGGATTTGTGTGAGGAGCAAACGAACTAGTACTGTTACGAGGAGGGGCTCTGACCGTGGCCCGCAACCAAGTTGTGGCGGCATTCCGAACCGCGCCGTTCCGCTGAAGGTCCGGATTGATCGGTTCCGAATCGAGGCGGATCCCGATTAGCCGTGGCATTCCGAGATAGCCCCAACCATGAGAAGACATTCCGTACCGATTTTGCCCCCACCGATTTGTGCCGCTTCTGCCGCATGGATCCGGTGGTCTCGTGGTTCGGGAGCCGCCGACCCGAAAATCGAGGAGCATGGGTCTGGTAGTGGCACCATAGGAGGTGGGTGGCGGCATCCCGGTGTAGTCGTGGCGACCGAGAGTGGGGCTGGCATCCTCGTCTTCTTCCACGGTGAAGGTGCCATCTCGGAATGAGGCCGGCGGCCGACCGTGACTCTTAATAGCCTCCATAAGGCCGTTTTAGTCAAATGGCTTCCCGTCGTAACCTCATCTCGTTCTCGCTAACCGATTCCACCGTTGCTCGTCCGAGGGTCCCGGAGGCGGAGTGACGTTATCCCCATCATTACCGGCCGATGCGTACATTCTCAAACCCGTAGTCGGAACAAACGGCGAAGATGATGACGCGCTTGACTCTTCCCAACTAATCAAACGATGACCCGTGCCCGAAACCAAGCTTTGTGAGGAGTCATGCGGGGAAAGGACATGAAGGTTCGATGTCCGGAATGGAAGGAGGGTAGGTGTTTGGGCTTTAGGCTCATGCAACATGCGATTATTTGTTCACGTTTACTTAAAACATGTTTTATTAACCTAATCGATTGGAAAAGATTGCTCTTCTTTTTCGCAAACTACTCTGGATCTGGATCGGTGGGCCCCGTCACTACGTCTATAAGCCCCTCGTTTTCCACCCGTATTTCGACCTCCCAGGTGGACATCCCCGGCGAGGGTCCTATAGGGCAAGCGGGTCCCACCGACCGAAAGAAAACGATCCTAAAAGTCTGGCGGGTAATCGAGTCTTAACGAGCATTCGATGTAAATTACTGACAAAGCCGACGTCAAAAGTCAAGATCATGTCCGAGGGCTCGACGAAAAGCCGGCATGATTTGACCGATAAATGTCCACGATTGATCTTGATTTGTTGTCAATTAGGCCGTAATTAGGCATGGAATAATCATTAATCCTTGATGACTCGGTGTCAATGCCGGAGTCGGTGTATAATTTGTGCGCCGAGCCGAAGTCAAGGCGCCTGGCCAATATCTTGGTCAAAGTCTGCGGCGGAAAACCGCGTAACTTCGACCGATTAGGGTCCCCGAAAGATATTGAGTCGGTGTGCCGACAAAGGCTTGAAAGGAAAGGTCTATACACGCATGTGGCATGACACGCACTGCACTAAAACCAACCGGGTCTCTGACAAAGTGTGTCACGGACAAGTGCATGGTCGACACGAGGCTCCATGGGATGTTTGGGTAGTCCTGTGCTCATCCGAGAGGCGTAATAAGACCAAACGGACCGCGACAAGGATTTCCCCGGGTTAAGGACGTAGTGTGCAGTGTACGGTCACGTGCGCGTAGTGTGCAAGCAGTCTATATTCTTTTTCTGAGTAAAATAGAAAATTTTTATGTGTCTTAAAAAGCATGATGCATGATTTTTTTTTTTGAAAATTTTCTCTTTTTTTTTTGATTTTTTTTTTGAAATTTAGTGAACACATAAGCACGTAAGCACGAGAATTCCGACAGTTAGGGACATTACTCCGACAGTCAAAATTTGGACTTTCTCCGAGGCGGCCAAAACAACACGAAAACTGTGCAAAAATCAACACACACACAAAAAATGATTTTCAAAGCCGGGACGGAAGCTTGACCCTCAAAAGCTTTTTTTTTTTGAAAACGGTGATACCGGTACGTGGGATTGTTAGACCACAATTTATCCCCGACTCATGTTAGGAGGCGATAACGGGAAGTTTAATTGTTTCCACCAATATACCAAATATCATTTTTTTTTAGAAAAAAGCTTAATCCCCAGCGGAGTCGCCACTGTGATGATGTGTCGCCCATTTCGCGAGAAGAAATTCGATTTTTTCGCGTTTCTTTGGAAAAAACCAAATAAGACCCGGGAAAAAGAACGGAGTCGCCACGCCATTTTTGTTTTAAGGGCCAAAACTTTGAAAAAAGCCCGAGATCAGAAATTTGGGTTCGGAGGTCATGTTACACGCCGGGAAGGACGTTAGTGTGCACCCGGAATGCCTCGTAAAACGAGTCTTCCAAGCTGAAAATCATTTGTGTGTGTGTGTGTGTGTTTTGGCCAAAATAATTTGAAACTCAGAAAAGTAAAAATTGGGATATCTTTTTAAGACTTTAAACTGATCCCATGATTTTTTGGAAGATTTTTGGATTGAGATTTGGTACTCAAAAGACCTTTTGAAGTTGAGAGCCACTTCTGCCAGAATGAAAAAGGCAGTGGACCTTTGATTTTGAAATGGATTCAAGGGTCTTAAAACTTCATAATCTGGATAAACTCAGAGAATGAAAGTTGTTCCAGACACCTTAAATAAGATTTGTGCGAAGGAATTTTCCATTTTGGAGAAGATTTGAGGGGTCAAAACCTTCTGGAAACCTTAGATATGAGATCTAGATTCCCAGAAGCTGATGAACTAGCCTCTGAAAGAAAATTTGAAATGAGGAGTTTTACTCACCCAAAAAATAAAGTAAAAATATGTATGGAAAGATCTGGATGTCGGCTACAAAAAGTGTTTTGTAGTCAACACCAAATTCCACATTTATCTGTGTCCAAAAAATCAGACCATGGACTGAGGTCTGAGAAAATTGCTACTGGACAGCAATTTCTCAAGAAAGAAAATGTGATTTTAAAGGGAATTTTGCATCCATGATTGTCCCCATTTCCCTAGGTTTTGGTTAGTGATCACTAGACATTTTAGTGGTGAATCAACTATACCAAACCATCCTTGGGGTACATTAGGACTAAGCATTTCATTTGCTTGGGGAGGGGGATTTTACCCTTTTGAAAATGAGATTTGATGTATGAAAATGGTTTTTAGGATTTTGAAAATGAGTTTTCTTTGCAAGAAAGTAAGAACACATTAAAGAAAATGTTGATCCTTGTAGAAGATCATCCATGGAGATGGACTTCCATGGTGATCTTCTTGGATCTTAAGACAAGAAGAAGAATGAACTACATTTTGTAGTTTGCAAATGCATGCATGGTTGGAATTTAGGGTAAGGAGAAGGAGGGTTTACCAATCTTCCTTGTGTTCTTGAGTTTTTGGCTTGAGTGTATGAGTGTTTAAGGCTTAAATATGAGAGTGAGTGGATGAGTGTGAGTTGGGAAAGATTGGAGAGAAAATGGTGACAATTCTTGAAGAATTCTCACTGTTTTCTCTCTATATTTCGCCAGAGGTTCGGTGCAATTGGTGTTGTGGCTTCTTCTTTTTGTGACTGGAGGGCTCAATTTATAGCCCTCCTGAAAATGCAAACATGTCCGCGCGGATGGATCCAGTCGCGTGCACTGTTCATTAAATGCAGCTTCAGGCTTTGGACAAGAGGAATATTTCTTTTGAAATTTGAATTATGCAGCCAGTTTCTGTTCCAGAAAATTCTATTTTTGGTTTTATTCCTTTTGTTTTACTTTTTGAGATTATTTTTGAGGTTTAACCTTAAATAACAATGCCCATTTTACCCTCACTTTGTTAGAAAAGTTAGGATTGTTAGGAATTGTTAGAAATGTTATAACTTTCGTTAATTTTCTAACGAAAATTCTAACAAGCTCAAATTGGAGCACTTACAGTTATGAAGTACCGAAATCCTCCCCTAGCAATGCTATTCATTGGTCCACAAACATCAGTATGTATGAGAGCCAACAAATCACTAGCCCTTTCACTACTCTTCGTAAAAGGTGCTTTAGTCATCTTGTCCAATAAACAAGATTCGCAAACATCATATGATTAATAATCATATGAGTCTAAATATCCATCTTTATGGAGTTTAGAGACGCGTTTCTGTGATGTACCCGATTTTTGAAATCAAACGGAGTCGCCACGCCATTTTTGTTTTAAGGGCCAAAACTTTGAAAAAAGCCCGAGATCAGAGATTTAGGTTCGGAGGTCATGTTACGCGTCGGGAAGGACGTTAGTGTGCACCCGACGCGCCTCGCAAAGCGAGTCTTCCAAACATTTGAAAATCCTTTTGTTGTGTGTGTGTGTGTGTGTGTGTTTGTGTTTTGACCAAAATAAATTGAAACTGGAGAAAGTAAAAATTGGGATGTCTTTTTAAGACTTTAAACTGATCCCATGATTTTTTGGAGAATTTTTGGTTTGAGTCTTGGCACTCAAAAGATTTTTGGATTTGAAAAAACAATTCTGCCAGAATGAAAGAAGGCAGTTGACCCTTGACTTTGAAATGGACTTAAAGGCCTCAAAAACTCAAAATCTGGGGAAAGTCCGAGAATGAAAGTTGCTTAAAACACCCTAAATAGGGTTTCTGCAAAGGAACTTTCCATTTTGAAGAAATTTTAGGGGTCAAAACCTTCTGGAAATCTCAGATGTGGAATCTGGATTTCCAGAAGCTGATGAACTGGCCTCTGAAAGAAAAATTGAAAAGAGGAGTTTTACTCACCCAAAAAATAAAATAAAAATATGTCTGGAAAGATCTGTATGTTGGCTACAAAAAGTGTTTTGTAGTCAACATCCAATTCCAAGTTTTACTGGGTCCAAAAAATAGGAAAATGGACTGAGGTCTCAGAACAATGCTACTGGACAGCAAGATGTTCTTGAGGGAAAATGTGATTTTTGGGGGATTTGCATCTATGTTCACCCCATTTTCATCCCTAGACTTGATACCACTACTTTTGTTAAGTGGTTATCATATTCAAGTCATCCTTGGGGAATTTATGGGGTTGAAACATGTCCTTTGCAAAGGGAAAGGGGATGTTTTGTAGAAATGAAATTTAAGAGAAAAATCAACTAGAGATCTAAAATGTGGACCATTTGAGATGGTCATTCATGAAGATGAACTTCAAGATGACCATCTTGGGTCAAAACTTAGGTTAAAATAGACATCAAAAAGACCCAAGTAAGAAGAACAAGATGAACAAGAAGTTAAAAAGAGAATTTTAGGGTTTTGAGAAGGAGGGCTTTACCAATGGTGGCACCCTATCTTCCTAGGCTTGGAATTTGACTTGAGGAGTATCAAGATTTGTTGTTTTGACTTGAGGAGTATCAAGATTTGGTGTTTGGATTTGTGTTTGGGTGGATTCAAGGCTTGAATGTGTTTAGGGTTTGATGATAGAGTTGATCAAAGAGAAAACAAGTGGATAACACTTAAGTCCTCCATGTTTTCTCCCTAATCTTCCTCTTGAGTAGTGTTTCAAGCTTGAGCTTGGTGTGTTTAAGAGTGATTTGAGAATGTTTGGAGTGGATTGGGAAATATTCAAGAGAAAATGGTGGCAATCAAAGGATTCCCACTGTTTTCTCTCTATATTTCGCCAGAACTTCGTTGCTGTGTCAAAAATGTGTTGTTCTAACTGAGAGAGGAGGGTTCAATTTATAGGCCACTGGGAGATGCAAAGATGTCCGCGCGGAGGTCCTTGTAAAACGTGCCTGGTGCATTAAATGCTGCTCCAGGCTTTGAACAGGAAGAATATTTTTCAAAATATCAGCAGAAATTGTTTTTCAACTTGTCAAGTTTCGGGATTTTCTTAATTCTTTTGCTTTTTTGGATTCCTTTTTTGGTTTAACTTTAAATGGCAAACCCTAACCTACTCTTGCTTGGTTAGGAAGGTTAGAGATTGTTAGAAATGTTAGAAATGTTAAAACTTTCGTTAACTTTCTAACGAAAAAACTACCAACTCAAATTGGAGCACTTACAGTAGCCCCTCGGCGACGGCGCTTTCGAAGGAAGCGGGGTCGTCGATAAGAGTAAGGCTCCATATTTGGCGGGATGATCGAGTGATCGGGTGGCTGAACCTAGCGATAGGCTACCTACGTATCCCGAGTGGGAATCAAGCCAGTCGTAGTTCGGGTCTTTGACCCTGGAGATGATGGCGTTTTAGGTGCCTCGAACCTGATGAGCGAGTTCTACAGTCGTTTGCTGGAAAGAAACTCTGCTGGGGATAAGAGATGACCATTTTCGGTCTGATGGCTATCCGCTCTGCTGGGGATAGGAATGACCATTTTCGGTCTCTGCTGGGGATGATTGCGATTTATCGCTTTCCTAGTGATAGCGTCTTAGGTGCCTCAAACCTTGGAGATGGCGTTTTAGGAGCCTCGAACCTTGGAGATGGCTTTTTAGGTGCCTCGGACCTTGATGATGGCGTTTTAGGTGCCTCGAACCTTGGAGATGGCTTTTTAGGCGCCTCGGACCTTGGAGATGGCGTTTTAGGTGCCTCAAACCTTGATGGCCTTTCGGTGGACTTTGTCTGCTGCCGAAGGAGAGGGTGACCGTTTTGGTCGAGGGGCTGGACCTAATGATAGGCTACCTACGTATCCCGAGTGGGAATCAAGCCGGCCGTAGTTCGAAATCTACTCGAGATTCCGTTGGCTTTTGGGATTCCGTTAACTTCGCTGGGGATTTCGATAGCCTTCTTTGGGAAAACAGACGTATTTGTCGGGAAATCGGTCTTACGTTTCTTTGCCGGGAATGATTTTGATGAAAGATACGGGATTCCGTTATCTTTCTCGGGGCACTCGGTCTTATGTTTAACTGCCGGGGATGATTTTGATGAAAGATACGGGATTCCGTTATCTTTCTCGGGGCACTCGGTTTTACGTTTTACTGCCGGGAACGATTTTGATGAATGAAACAGGATTCCGTTAACTTTCTCGGGGCACTCGGTCTTATGTTTAACTGCCGGGGATGATTTTGATGAAAGATACGGGATTCCGTTATCTTTCTCGGGGCACTCGGTCTTACGTTTTACTGCCGGGAACGATTTTGATGAAAGAAACAGGATTCCGTTAACTTTCTCGGGAAGTCGGTCTTACGTTTAAGCTACTTAGGGAATTTCTTTTGAGGGGGTATGAACCTAAATGGGAACTGAGTTCAGGAGTATGAACCTAAGTTGAGGTTTGGTTCAGGAGTATGAACCTAAATGGGAACTGAGTTCAGGAGTATGAACCTAAGTTGAGGTTTGGTTCAGGAGTATGAACCTAAATGGGAACTTAGTTCAGGAGTATGAACCTAAGTCGAGGTTCGGTTCAGGAGTATGAGCCTAAATGGGAACTTAGTTCATGAGTATGATCCTAAGTTGAAGTTCGGTTCAGGAGTATGAACCTAAATGGGAACTTAGTTCAGGAGTATGATCCTAAGTTGAAGTTCGGTTCAGGAGTATGAACCTAAATGGGAACTTAGTTCAGGAGTATGATCCTAAGTTGAAGTTCGGTGCAGGAGTATGAACCTAAATGGGAACTTAGTTCAGGAGTATGATCCTAAGTTGAGGTTCGGTACCTGATGGAGGCTATTTGAAGGTGTTCTTGCTGACAGGCTCTAGGGCGCGTTGATATGAGTGAAATCTCTTTCATTTGGGTAAGCTGTGACTTTGGCCGAAACTTTGCTCGGAGAATGATTTGATGAAATTGCTAATGCCGGGAGAAACCCTGATCTTGAATTCTGATGCTACGGGAAGCTGCCGTGTACCACGTTCTGAAGCTGAAATTCTTTCTTGCAGCTTGATAAAATTCGGGTCCGAAAGACCATCTTGACAAAGCCCCCGGATCCTGAGTGGGCAAAGTCCGGATTTTGAAGAAGCGACTTGGCGAGTCTATCTCTTGGTGAAGAACCCAACGTGGACCCAGAGATGACTATATAAGCCCCAGCTTGAAAAGCTGCTACAGGAGAACCTGGTTAGCAAGCCCCAGCATGGAGAAATTCAGAGTAGTCTTACAGAGGGGGAACCCATCTTTTCAGACCTTAGTCAACCGATTCTCGGACAAGACTCGAAATGTTTACGTGCAGGGGCATATCTTTTGAAAGATGGGAAGGTCTCCCGAATTTGTGTATGACACTCTCGCTTTTGGTTTGACTCTTTTGAGAGAGTATAAGCATCACAAGGTGTGGAAAAGTGTATGGAAGCCTCTGCAGACAGAAAGACAGTGTTTGGCTCTATTTCCCTATGATGGAGAGAGAGAAGACTTGTCGAGACACTTGAAAACTTGTCTTATTCATGATGATCACAAGGCTGCTTAAAACCCTTTGTTAATGTTCGGGTTATTCAATCCCTAAATCTGATATGAACAAATATTTTGATTAATCACAAGGAGAAAACCAACTGATATCGAAAATCAAGCTTGGAAGGGCGGAAAGTGTATAGGGACGATCCTTGATGAGACCGGATTTTTTTTTTTTTTTTTTGAGATTTGTTTGTGATTTCGACCGACCATTTCGGTTGCCTACGTTCCCTCCATTATGAAGAGCTCGGGTCGCCGTAGTTCGGGCCTATCCCGAATGAAAAGAGAATGGATGTTGAAATTCGAGGGTCTGAGGACCTTTGGGGATTTTGAGGATTTGGAGGATTGAATAACATATCCCCTTAGAGTGTCCATGAAAGACACGGATGCGAAGCCCCAGTGGGACATCCACGGCAAGTGTTTGTGAGGAGAAATGAAATATGCTCACATGAAGGGAAGGGTTGAATTTGCACAATCTTTGATTGGTAATTTTGAACCAAAATGGATTAGATTCCAATTTAAGCAAGCAATGAAGCATTAATTTGATCCCGACATCGAGGATATTAGAATGAAACCGCTATCCGGTAGGGACCGTAGTTGGGTTTCCGGGCTTCGATCGGCTATCGGGTGATTTGGGAGATTATGACCTCTTGAGATGAGAGGTCGGCTAGGCCTTTTACCGACCGAACCTCTAAAGATGAGAGGTTGGCTCGCGGGGATGTGTTTGGGGAATCTATGGCGAGGAAGATTGATTGCCTCCAAAAATGAGAGGTCGATTTTGACTTGGCCAAGGGCAAGGGTAATGGTGATGGGAGTATCCTCTAAAATTGAGAGGATGGCTTGGGATTGGTTTAAGGTAATGATAAGAGGAAGTCGGAAGCGACCGACAACTTTTGCGATCTTGCGAGAATTCGGGCTCCTTTTTGATCATTGGAGAGCTTCTTGAGATGTCGGGGACTTTTGAGTTCTTCTTCTCTTTTTTTTTTTTTTTGGAAGGCTTCACGAGGAGCTTGGAATTATATCCGAGATTGTGAGGATTTTAAAATCCTTCTTTTTTTTGTTTCTTTTTTTTGTTTTTTTTTTTTGTTTTTTTTTTTTTTTTTTTTTTTTTTTGGAAAGCTTCCTGAGGAGTTGAGGATTATCTTTGTCCTTCCTTCATGGCTTGAGATAATTTGCGCATCGCCGATTCTCGAAGCTAACTTCTCGGGCTCGCTTGGACTTTCTCTCAGTATGGAGCAAAAATGATGGCTAAACCGGGTTTCAAAACACGCCGATCTTGAAATGAGAGGGTAGTGTTTAGTAAGGGTGAGGTAATGACTTTCCTATGGGTGAAAGGTTTCAACCGCAATCCCTACTGGATGACCTAAACGAGATTAAGTCTTCATTGCTTGCTTAAGCTTTATATGAGAAAAGATCCATGCAAATTAATCGAGCAACGAGATGATGATGATGAAAGGGATGTGAGCATATGAGATGCAAGATGGGGAATTGGTAAGCCCCAATTTGGGAAGGATATCAATTGATTTTCTCACTCCGATTAGTTTAAATATTAATCATTTTCGAAGAATTAGTGGTTGAGCAGCGCAAGTGATCATTTTGGATAAAACCATTTCAATTAAGTGTAACGTGGGTGCGCAAGTGATGTCTCGAGTCTAGCAAGAAAAGAAAAAAGACTTATATTAAAAATTAGACACTTAACCACTATGTCCAAAATGGACTACAACGACAAATGTCCAGGAAGGACTTAGGTGAAAGAAAAGTAATAGAACCTACGAAGGTTGACTCAAAAGACTATTTTAAAGATAGGTAGCCCCCCCTAGCCGCTCTTTGCAGTTGAACCATGCATCTATTCTTCGACGCTGGAGACGGGAGCTATTGCAGACCTTTCCATCAGGATTTCCTTGGCAACTTTTTGCTCAATCCAACCATCTTCATTGCCTGCGATGACTGGTTCATTGACCTTGCAAAGGGACGAGTCAAACTCCATTGTGCCCACAAGGCTTGATCCACCAAACTCGATCATGTTGACACTCATGTTGTTAGGGAGCGGGTTATTGATAGTATTAGGTCCTTCAGGCATCTCTAACCTCCCTTTCTCAATCAACCCTTGGATGGCCTTTTTCGGGGACGCAATCATCCGTCAGTGCCCATGGTACAGATGAAAGGCACAATGCTTGGAGGTATCCAAAGGAGCATTGGGGTTTCTAGGCTGATAATTTTCCAAAGGCCGGAGCAAACCTTCTCTCACCAAACCTCTGAAGATATCACTCAAAGGCATCCCAAAGTTTCTCAAGTCTTGGAGTCGGGATCTGGATGCATCAGGCTTCTTGGGAACAAAGGAAGTGGCATTGTTACGCCCTGTCCCGCGTAGCCGATCGCCTCTTTGCCTTTAGCGAAAGTGAGAGTAGTTTTGGAGGGAGGAGCCCGATATCCGTAGGCAGTGCAGCCGGCCGCTGATTGTAAGCCTTTTCAAACTTAGCCCGGAATTAACCATTGCACGCAAGTCGCCGTAGGGGAAGTGGCCGAGGGAAGCTCTCAAATGCGGCTTCAAGCATGACCGAAAGATGTCTAACTTGCTCCTCGTCGAGGGAGGAATGGCCATTTCACCGAGCTTTAAGTTCCATCTCTTATAGAAATCCCCAATATTCTCATTAGGCGCCGCATCGTTGTTTGCAGTGTCAACTCGCTTTGTCTCCCATTCCAAGTTGGCTTTGTACTTATCTCGTGAAAGTACCGGTAATCTGTTCCCAAGTAGCCCTAGCTTCAGCCGCAATCGGAAAAACCATTTCAAAGCCCCCGACTTCAAAGAGAGACTAAAGTAATCGGCCAACCGCCGGTTTGTGCATCCCTTAGCCTTCATTGCCAAAGTATAGGTGTCCAAGTGAGTTTTAGGGCATGCACTCCCGTCAAACAATTCCAGAGTGGGCATCACAAACTTGTGAGGCAGGGAACAATCGAGTCGGGATCCGTAGGCCGAAGAGCGGTGTTCTTTTTGGCGGTCAATTCAGCAATCTGTGCTTTCATTTCCTTGTGTTGCTCCATAAACCAAGCCAATTGGGGATCCAAAGGTGGGGCCATAGCGCTCAAACCAAAGGATCGAGCCGAAGAGAGGAGTTACCACTGGCGGCACATTGGTGGAAGGGATACCATATTCCGGGCATAGGTGAAAACCCGTCCTTGGCCCAAATTACCCCGGGAGTGTAGGTAGGAGCTTGGGCAAAAGGATAAAACCCGGCCTTGCCGTTGGCTTTCCATTGGTGGAAGGCGAGGCGGACCGAGGTAGCCAGGATAGCTCGGATTTTCGGAGTGAGGCCCATAAGTAGGCTTGAGTATGGGCCGCCGTCTGGATTGTTGAATTGCATGGCCGCTCGTGGCGAGGTGTGTAACCAGGGGGATACTGCGGTCCTGGTGATTCGGATGACACCGGATGGAGGCTTGATAACCCATAGAAGTCTCGAGTGAGAAATGGATTTGTGAGAGCTATGTGAGGAGCAAATGAGCTAGTACCATTCTGAGGTGGGACTCCTGATTGTTGCCCCGAACCAAACTGGGGTGGTATCCCAAACTGTTGCTGTGAAGGTCCGGATTGATTGGTCCCGAACTGAGGTGGGATCCCCATTTGCTGTGGCATTCCGGGGTAGCCCCGAGCATGAGAAGATATTCCGTGCGATTTTGTCCCCACCGAGGGCCCGGGAATTGGCTCGTCTCGTCGGGGCTGCAGGATCCAGTGGTCGCATTTGGGAGCCGGGCCGACCCGGAGGCCGAGAAGCATGGATTACGGTGGTAGTACCGTGGGAGGCCGGTGGTGGCATCCTGGAGTAGTCGGGGCGACCAAGAGTGGGGTTGAGGTCTTCCTCTTCTTCCACAGTGAAGGTGCCATCTGGGTTGAGACCGGCGGCCGGACCATGGCTCTTAATAGCCTCGATAAGGCTATTCAACCGTGCTTCCTGTCGCACTCTCATCCGTTTCTGCTAACCGATTCCATTGCTGTTCTGCCCGAGGAGTCCCGGAGGCGGAGTGACGTTGTCCCCATCGTTACCGGGCGATGCGAGACATTCCGAAACCCGGAGTTGAAACAAACGACGAAGCCGACGATGCGCTTGACTCTTCCCAACCGATCAAACGGTGACCCGGTGCCGAAACCAAGCTTTGTGCGGAGGCTGCGGGGGAAAGACACGAGGGTTCAGATGGCGGGAATTGAAGGTGGGTATGTGTTTGG
Source organism: Adenophora triphylla var. japonica (assembly GCA_022495995.1). Taxonomy (NCBI): domain Eukaryota; kingdom Viridiplantae; phylum Streptophyta; class Magnoliopsida; order Asterales; family Campanulaceae; genus Adenophora; species Adenophora triphylla. Next base: position 24,072 of record JAFEMH010002615.1, read on the forward strand.
GCTCAAGGCTCATGCAACATGCAATTATTTGTTCATGTTTGCTTAAAACACGTTTTATTAACCTAATCGGTTGGAAAAGATTGCTCCTTTTTTTTTTGCAAACTACTCTGATTCCTGGATCAGTGGGCCCCGTCACTACGTCTATAAGCCCCTCGTATTCCACCTGTATTTCGACCTCTCAGGGTGGACAGCCCCGACGAGGGTCCTATTGGGCAAGCGGGTCCCACCGACCGAAAGAAAAACGATCCTAAAAGTCTGGCGGGTAATCGAGTCTTAACGAGCATTCGATGTAAATTACGGACAAAGCTGACGTCGAAAGTCAAGATCATGTCCGAGGGCTCGACGAAAAGTCGGCATGATTTGGACTGATAAGCGTCCACAATTGATCTTGACTTGTCGTCAGTTAAGCCGTAATTAGGCATGGAATATTCATTAATCCTTGATGACTCGGTCAATGCTGGGAGTCAGTGTATAATTTGTGCCAGTCGGAGCCGAAGTCAAGGCGCCGGTCAATATCTTGGTCAAAGTCTGCGGCGGAAAACCGGCAGAACTTCGACTGATTAGGGTCCCCGAAAGATATTGAGTCGGTATGCCGACAAAGGCTTGAAAGGAAAGGTCTATACACGGACAGGGCATGACACGCACTGCAATTAAAACCAACCGGGTCTCGGACAAAGTGTGTCACGGACAAGTGCATGGTCGACACGAGGCTCCATGGGATGTTTGGGTAGTCCTGTGCTCATCCGAGAGGCGTAATAAGACCAAACGGACCGCGACAAGGATTTCCCCGGGTTAAGGACATAGTGTGCAGTGTACGGTCACGTGCGCGTAGTGTGCAAGCAGTCTATATTCCTTTTCTGAGTAAAATAGGAATTTTTTTTATGTGTCTTAAAAAGGCATGATGCATGATTTTTTTTTGAATTTTTTTTTTGAAAATTTTTTTTTTTGAAAATTTTATGAACACATAAGCACATAAGCACAAAAATTCCGACAGTTAGGGACATTATTCCGACAGTCAAAATTTTGACTTTTCCGAGGCGGCCAAAAACAAACACGAAAACTGTGCAAAAATCAACACACATGTTAATGTTAGATCATGTGTTGTCATCCCAAGTGTTGCAAACCAGTGTTGCCACTGGTGTTGCCAAAAGTGTTGCCATTTGGAATTGGCGACACTGAGTTAGTTACTGTATTTTTCACAAATATTAATGGGTAAATTAATGTTTATATAACAGTAGTTAGTCACCTTAAAATGAGCTTAAAATCGCAATGAAATGTTCTGTGCGTTAATCACGAAGAAGAAGAAGAAGTTAACAAATAAACATGTGTTTATTTGTTTAATTGATGACCAAGCCAGGAGATATTTTATTCAGCTATTCTGGGGGAGAACAAGTCAGAGTACAAGGCAACCAAAGCTAAGAGGTACAAGCAAGAGAAGCAAGAGAAGACTAGGTCTCCTACAATGAAGGCGAGAAGGCTATTTTGGAGGAAACAAACTCAAGGCCAAGTTAGGCGATCATTTGAGTAGGCTCCAAGACTTTGTGGCCTATAAATAGTGCAGTGGATCTTCATTGAAGATCATCCAATTCGTAAAACGCAAATCTGCACAAGAAAAGTAGAATTACGCTCTCAAGTGTTGCCATTCGGTGTCGGCAACACTTTGTCCAACACTCGAATATTTCATATAGATTTTTATATTTTTGTGAGGTTTTTGAGTGTTTATTTACCGAGAGAATTCGTGTATGTTGTTCCTTATATCAGGGTTCGTTTATCATTAAGGAACAACCTCGACCTTGTATTGAATTCATATTATTAATAGAAAGGTCTTGCCTTTTAGGCACCCATCAAGTTATATATTTATATAACTTGATAAAAATTATATTCTTGTGTATTGCTTTAATTCTTCCGCTGCAAATTATATTTATTTCTATTGATTTGTGCTTTTTCTAGAATTGGTGAATGTGTTGTTGTTAGTGTCATCAACACTAAGAACAACACCCGTGAGTTTTATCTCACCTTGTGAGTTTCGTCTCATAAGTTCTTAGCCATAGACAATTTCAATTGGTATCGCAGCCTAGCACTTGATATACTAAGTGTTTAGATCCTTTTGTCATGGCTTATGATCCCGCAAACCCTAATCAAAAGAGATTACCGGTTTTAGACGGATCTAATTATGCTTATTGGAAGATTCGCCTACGCTCGCATATCAAATCAATTGATCTTCGGGCTTGGCGATCTATTTTAAATGGTTATTCTGTTCCAATGCTTCCTCCGGATGACGATGGTGACGTACAAGTCAAACCCGAATTCGAGTGGACAATTGAAGAGAATAATCTTGCTAGTTTCAATGAAAAGGCCTTTGAATGCCATCTATGAATGGGTTGACATGCATATGTTCAAACTCATTCAAAATAGTCCCTCCGCAAAAGATGCTTGGGATACTTTACAAAGATTTTGTGAAGGAGATGGCAAGTGTCCGAGAAACAAAGCTTAGAGGTCTCACTAGTAGATTTGAAAGATTAAGAATGGGTGAAAACGAAGACATCTCGTCTTATTTTGAAAAGTTGATTGATATTTCAAATGCTTGTCAAGTATTAGGGAGCCTTTTACAAATAAACAACTTGTTTCAAAAGCTATTCGTACTCTTCCCGAACGTTTTAATATTAAAGTTTCGGCTATTGAAGAGGCCCATAATCTTTCAACAATGGACATCAACTCCTTAATGAGTATTTTGAAAAACTTTGAGTTGAATCTCAATGAACAAACGGAGGCTTCTAAAGGCAAGAATATTGCCTTAAAAGTCGAATCTTCGGACACATGTGTGGACGATGAAGATGAAGTCTTCGAGGAGTTAGATGAAAATACTAGTGTAGCTTTACTTGCAAAGAGATATAATTCTATGGTTAGAAAATTTAACAAAGTGCGAGGTAAAGGCTAAGGACCAAATGGCCAAAACCTCTAGTTTTGTGCCAAGGAGAAGTCCTCCTCCAAATCAAAAGGATATCCCACCAAGGCGTGCATCCTCGGAAAAGATCCGGTCCGATCCTAAGTACATTGAATCTATTCAATGTCATGCTTGTTCCGGTTGGGGTCACTATGCCAATGAATGTGCTAACACCTTGAGAAAGGAGGGCAAAAACTTGTGGGTATCTCTTAGTGATAGAGAGGAGGAAGGAACGGAGAAAGAAGAACGAGACGGAGCAAGTAGTCATGATGGCCACGGTAGAGGAGCTACCTTCGACCGAGAGTGTTACTTCAAGTGTCATTACAGATTTGACAACACTTGACACAACATTGGTGACTTCTTCGTAAAGTGTTGCCCCAAGTGTCGTCCAGAATTGGCAACACTTGGCACAACACTCACAGGTATGATTCTTTAAATGATCTTAATTTGCATGGTTCAACCGATTTAAATTCGTAAGAGATTATAGAGGATGATCTTGATAAAGATGATCTTATTTGTGAATTAAAGAACCTCTATAAATCTCTCCTCGTGGAATGGAAAAAGGAGAATAAGATGGTGGTTTTCTTGAAAAAGGAAAATCAGGATCTTAAGAACTCCTTGACTCGGCTAGAAGCTCAACTCAGTAGGAGAGAATTGGATCTTGATAAAATCAAGGCCAAACTCAACCTAGCCGAATCCACCTTCAAAAAACTCAACACGAGTTCATCCAAATTGGATGAAATACTCAAATTGAGTAAGCCTCTGAAAGTCCGGTCTTGGGTTCCAAGAATCACTTGAAAGTATTACCTCTTCCTTGTTTGATGTTGAAACTAAAAATTGTTTTGTAAAAGAGCGTGTCAAGGAAAAGGGTAGCACTTCTAGTGATTCCTCCGATCAATCCAATGAGTGTGGATACTTGTCACAAAGCTGGACATTTAAAACCGCATTGCATTTTCCTACAAAAGAAAATGTCCAGCCTTCAAGTGTCGTCTCAAGTGTCGCCGGTTTCTCGAGGGCAACACTTATGGCAACACTGGTGAACGTAAATCCGATTTTCAAAAAAGGGTTGGTTACCCAAGGAAAAGCTGAAATGCTATGTTGTTTATACGGCCTTAAGGACTAACATTGCGGGAACTTGGTACTTTGATAGTGGTTGTTCACGTCATGACCGGTACAAAATCATTCCTAGCAGAGTACCAACCTATTCAAGGAGGCTCGGTGACTTATGGTGGTGGAGGCAAGAGTGAAATAGTTGGTAAAGGAACACTGGATATTGTTGGTTTTCCTCCTTTGAAGAATGTCTTGCACGTAGATGGTTTACTTGCTAATTTAATTAGCATTAGCCAACTATGTGATGACAATTTGGAGGTAAAATTCAATAAAAATACCTGTGAAGTGTTTGATAACACTAACTTTTGTGTCATGACCGGAATAAGATCAAGTGATAATTGCTATCCGGTTGGTAATCAATCAGTGTGCAATTTGACAAAACTTGATGATATTAGGTTATGGCATCAAAAGTTAGGTCATTCTCATTATAGGAATCTTGAGAAGATTATCAAACATAATGCCGTCAAAGGTGTTCCTAAACTAGATCTCAAAAACACCGTGATGTGTGGTGACTGTCAAAAGGGTAAGCAAACTCGTGTTGCTCACAGTGTTGAAGAACACAATGAGCAACACTCAGGAACAACACATTGTTTTCACTTTCTACATATGGACTTGATGGGTCCTATTGAGGTAGAAAGCTTGGGAGGTAAGAAGTATGTTTATGTAATAGTTGATGATTTTTCTAGGTTTACATGGATGTATTTCTTAAGAGAAAAATCTGAAACTTTTGATAAATTTACTCACTTAGCCTCTAAAATCAAAAACATGTTTTGTTCTCCTATTTTTCGAATAAGATCGGATCATGGTAGAGAATTTGAAAACATCTCCTTTTCTACTTTTGTAGTAAAAAGGGAATACACCATGAGTTTTCAAAGACTCCAAAACACCACAACAAAATGGTGTTCTTTGAAAGGAAAAATAGGACTTTAATGAAAATGGCTCGTGTTATGCTAATTGCTAGAAATATTTCGAAAGGTTTTTGGGCCGAAGCATTAAACACAGCTTGTCACACTACAAATAGAGTTTTCTTAAGACCCGGTACAACTATGACACCCTATGAGATTTTAAATGGAAAGAAACCTACGGTTCACTATTTTCATGTGTTTGGGTGTTTGTGTTACATTTTAAATGACCGGGAATACTTAGGAAAACTTGATTCTAAGAGTGACAAAGCCATCTTTCTTGGCTACTCTCAAAACAAACCATGCTTATCGTGTCTATAATTTGAGGTTAAAAGTAATTCAAGAATCGGTAAATATTGAATTTAACGATTACTTGAGTGCCACAGAGAACCGGTGATGATATACCTCGACTTTACTAGAAGAAGTCGAACAAAGGGCCGGAACGAGAATGCGATTCGGCCATTGCGGCCACAGATTCAAGTGTTGCTCCAAGTGTCGCCCCTGAAATGGCAACACGAGGCAACACGGGAGAGCAGAACAGTGGTGGAAATTCGAGAGCGGTGACTCGAAGGAGAAGATGGATTGGTGTATCATCAAGGCGGGAGAGATCCCCACTCGAATTAGAAATTATCATCCCATTACTCAAGTAATTGGTGATGTTAATGAAGGGGTTAGAACAAGGAACAAGGAGCCGGTTGATTACGAGAGATATGGTTAGGTATGTGTGTATGTCCTCCACATACTCTCGGGTAAAACACTCTGTTTCGTTTCCTCTGTTGAACCAAAAAATGTGATTGAGGCCTTAAATGATAAATTACGGATTCAAGCTATGCAAGAAGAGCTTGAACAATTTACCCGTAACGAGGTTTGGTGTTTAGTTCCACGTCCTTTAAATACTAACATTATTGGAACTAAATGGATTTACAAAAACAAATCGATGAATTGGGTAATATTGTTCGTAATAAAGCTCGTCTTGTGGCTCAAGGCTATACACAAGTGGAAGGAATCGACTTTGGCGAGACCTTTGCACTGTGGCTAGAATTGAGTCAATAAGACTTCTTCTTGCTATAGCTGTTATCTCAAAAATCACATTGCACCAAATGGATGTCAAAGCGGCTTTCTTGAATGGGTACTTATATAAAAGAGATCTATGTTGAGCAACCCAAAGGGTTTGAAGATCCATTCCACCCGGACCATGTATACGAGACTTGATAAGGCCTTATATGGCTTAAAAGCAAGCTCCTCGTGCATGGTATGGGCGTCTAACAAGCTTCCTTCTTGAATATGGATTTGTTAGAGGAGAAGCCGATAGGACATTATTTATTCTTAGGGAAAATAAAGAGCTTGTCATTGCTCAAATCTATGTTGATGACATAGTCTATGGTTCCACATCTAAAACATGTTTACAAAATTTTGTGGAAGCTATGACATCTACATTTGAGATGAGCATGATAGGAAGAACTTAATTATTTCCTAGGATTGCGGGTGAAACAATCGAATGATGGAGTCTTCATCACTCGAGCAAGTATGCTAAGAGTGCGGTGAAAAGATTTGGATTGGAGAGTGCCAAGAGCTCTAAAATACCTATGGGATCATCTCTTAAGGTAACCAAAGATCGGGCGGGGAGGATGTTGACCCAACTACGTATAGATCCATGATAGGTAGTCTTCTTTATCTTCTTGCCCGGTCGTCCGATATAATGTTCGGCGTAGGTGTTTGTGCTAGATATCAATCTGCTCCTAAAATTTCTCACCTAAATGCTTTGTCAAGAAAATCATCAAGTATGTGTGCGGGACAAGTGAATTGGGAATCTGGTTCACCAAAGACACTAATACCAACTTAGTTGGTTTTAGTGACTACGATTGGGCGGGGATATAGATGACGAGAAAGAGTACTAGTGGGGGTTGTTTTTCTTGGGTAATAATCTAGTGTCATGGTACGATCGCAAGCAAAGCTGTGTTTCTCTCGGCTTGCTTGAATACGAATATGTGGCGGCGAGGGAGTTGTTGTTCACAACTAATATGGTTAAAACACATGCTTGATGACTATGGTCTTGATAGTAATATCTTGACCATGTATTGTGACAATACGAGTGCTATAAATATCTCCAAAAACCACTGTACAACACTCACGCACTAAGCACATTGATATCCGCCATCATTTTTTAAGAGATTTAGTAGAAAAGGAATTGATCCAAATAGAGCATATTGATACAAAACATCAACTTGCTGATATTTTGACCAAAGCCTTGGACCATGAGAGATTTTCAAGTTTGAAAAAATCTCTTGGTCTATGTTTTCTATAAATCTGTTAGTGTTGCCGTCAGTGTTACCAACACTGTCAGCAACACTTTTGTATGAGTCGTATATTATCTTTAAAAAAAAAAAAAAAAAAAAAAAAAATTTATAGCTAGTTTAATCCCAAATGGGGGGCATTTACTGACCTTTTTGTTCTAGTATGTGTACATTCTTAAGGTTAACATTTTTTTATAAAATACCCCTTTGTGCTAAAAAGTGACAAAGTCACTCATATTGTTGTTGATATTTTAAAAAAAAAAAGGGCAAAGCTTGTGAAAATTCCCAAAGGGAATATAATGTAGTGTTTTATACTAAGTATTAGGGACATGGAGCTCGCTACTACAGTGTACCCTACTTGAAAGGTATAAAACTTACTAATTGTAGCTTTACACTTTAATAAAAAACTCGGGGCACGGAGCTCGCTACTACGATGCTTCCTTGTAAATAAATAAAGTGTAAAGTGTGCTTAAAAATTGCCTAAGAAAGTATAGTTATATATGTTAAAAAATATCAAGGGGATTTTATTTAAAAATGTTGCCTTGTGTGTCACGCAACATTGCTAGTAACACATTAGTAGATGCTACATTAATTTTTTATTTTCTTATTTTTGTTTTTGTTAATTAAATTTTAAATCTCCAAAAGTCTATTTGCTTATATTTAGAGTTTGTGAAATTTAAAAGGTTTTTAGCAAAAAATTTTATTTTTGTCAATCTAAGTGTAATTTTTGTAATATCTATTTTTTAAAATTCATCTCTTTGAATTTTGAAAAACACAATTTTATGGATATTACTAAAATTATGTTTAGTTATTATTAAAAATTATAAAAATTAAAAAAAAAAAAAAAAAAAAAAGGGGATTTTTTTAAAAAAAAAAAAATGCCTCGGATAACACTTGAGTTTGTTGGGATTTTTAGAGATAATTGGAGGATTAATTAATTTGACCTTGTCAAATCAATTAACTCCCTCCACTATTCACTCATTAAAACCCACTCCTAAACCCTCTCTCTCACCGTGCTCTCTCTCTCTCTAGGCGGAAAGAAGAAACCCTTCCCCTCCTTCTTCGTCGTTCTTCAATCCTCCATGGCAAGCACCAAAAATTCACCCCAAATTTCCTCACCCATCGAAATTTCGCCTCTAGCTCCCTCTAGTGTTGCCTCAAATGTCGCCGTTCCAATGGAGATATCCCCTGCGACACTTTCGGCCACACCCTCAACCTCACCCTCATTAGACATTGTTGTCTATGATCCTTCCAAAATTCCCATTCCTATTAATCTTCCGAAGCTACCCCTCCATAGAGCTCACCTTCGCCCCTCAAAAGAAGACCAAGAAGAGAAAGGCGGTTGATGCCTCTTCGTCTTTTAGGGGTGGAGTGCGTAGACAATACTGAGAGGATCAAAACCTTGTTCGGGTCCAAGATTCCTTCCAACACTACCGATGATCCGGTAAATGTGGAGGATAGCTCGAGTTCTTCTCTCAACATTTCGTCCGAGGAAGGTTCGGACCCGGCTTTTAAAGAGACAAAGGAGCCCTCATCATCTTCGATGAGGATGAAGAAGCTTGGTTGGAAGATGAGGAAACTCTTCTTTGAAGCCCGGTCCAAAATGAAGAAGAAACGAAAATTTCATCAAGTGTCGCCCCAAGTGTTGCCGATGAAATGGCAACACCTGAAGCAACACACTGCTGCCAAGACCAAAGCACAATCGAGTTCTCCTTCGTATTCTCCTATTTCCTGGCACGAGGTACACTCTCCTAATCCCTCTCGGGATACAAAGTCGAATTATGAGTCCTTTGGATTTTATGAACGTCCTTTTCTTTCGGATGAATTTTATGGTGAAACAAATTTAGATAAGTTTGTTGAAGATTCGAGAAGAAAATTCTGAATGAAAAGAATATGTATGTGACTCAATTCAAGGAGTTAGGTGTGTATCGGTTTTGGAGGATAGGATGTTTTTGCCTACGGTGACTAAAGTGTCATCGTACATTGAAAGTGTGGTTAGGAATTTCTATGCTCATCTTAGGGATAATATTGATGATAGGAATACCCTCATTATGGAAAGATTTTTGTTAGGGGCAATATCTATGATTTTAATCCCTTGATCATCAACAAGGCATTCGGCCTCCCTAATGTCGAAGATGAGAGTTTGGAATATGATCCTAATGCCTTAGCCACCTTTTTAAGCTGGAGGGAGAATCACCATTTGGTCGATCACTTTAGGTCTACCCATCTCACTTCTTTGTTTAGCGTGCTCCACAAGATTTGTATAACAAATTGGCTTCCTACGGCAAACGAGAACACGGTCACTTTTGAGCAAGCTAATTTGTTGTACAAACTAGGCAAGAAACAAAGAGTTAACTTTGGGAGACTTGTATTTGCTCACCTTGCTGCATGGGCTAAGAAGAAAAGACCTCCTCCTTCATTTTTCCTTCCCTTATTTTCCAAGTCCTAATGTACCAAAACCTTAAGCCTTGGAATGGTGATAATCTTTCGAAAGACTGTGTGTATTATCGAATTACCAAGCACTTTACGAAGGTGATAGGCACGGGGATTTACCTTGGGTTTTGGTTACAAATGCTCCTACTGCTATCGCCCTTGCCTACCGGTGTCGCCCCAGTGTCGCTCCCGAAACCGGCAACACTTCCGGCAACACTGCTCCCGTAATGGTTGATGCTTGCTATGGTACTTAATTTTTCAATAGTCGGGTCAAGCACATTGACTCGGTAATTCGGGGTGGTTGGACATGCGCACCGACATGATGAAAATGGTGGATTTAATTTCTTCCAAAATAGGGGAGATAAGCCACCAAGGCGTGATGATGATGATGGAGCTGGAAATGGTGCTTTGGGCCAAGTGGGACGACAGAGGGAGGTGAAGGAGCTGGAAATGCGGTTTAAAGATGGTTGGTTTGAATGGTGATTGATTTTGGTGGTTTGGAACAAAAACAATTTTATTTGTTTTATTTTGGTTTGTAATGCTTAAACAAATTTTATTTACGTTTATTTTTTTCTTTGTTTGGTGGAATTTTCTTCAAACTTGGATGGATGTTTTTGTTGAATGATGGAATGGTTGGTTTAAGATTTTAATAATTATTTTGGTTAGTTATTAATTTCGTATTAAGGGAGATTTTTGTAAAGATTTTGATACTTCATTTGCGTAATGGTTGATGTTTTGGATTGAAAAATATTTCAAAACATTGCTGAAGGTTTATGTTGCCTCTATCAAAATCTCGTGGCATTTTTTTGTGGTTTTAGTTAAGTTTGACTAACTGTTTTTGAAAAGATCATCACATTGGTATTTTGTGAAGAAATCGGTAACTATGGGGGAGATTGTTAATGTTAGATCATGTGTTGTCATAGTGTTGCAAACCGGTGTTGCCATTGGTGTTGCCAAAAGTGTTGCCATTTGGAATTGGCGACACCGAGTTAGTTCTTGTATTTTTCACAAATATTAATGGGTAAATTAATGTTTATATAACGGTAGTTAGTCACCTTAAAATGAGCTTAAAATCGGCAACGAAACGGCCCGGGCGTTAATCACGAAGAAGAAGAAGAAGTTAACAAATAAACATGTGTTTATTTGTTTAATTGATGACCAAGCCGGGAGATATTTTATTCGGCTATTCGGGGAGAACAAGTCGAGTACAAGGCAACCAAAGCTAAGAGGTACAAGCAAGAGAAGCAAGAGAAGACTAGGTCTCCTACAATGAAGGCGAAGGCTATTTTGGAGGAAACAAACTCAAGGTACATTAGCCGATCATTTGAGTAGGCTCCAAGACTTTGTGGCCTATAAATAGTGCGGTGGATCTTCATTGAAGATCATCCAATTCAGAAACGCAAATCTGCACAAGAAAAGTAGAATTCTGCTCTCAAGTGTTGCCATTCAGTGTCGGCAACACTTTGTCCAACACTCGAATATTTCATATAGATTTTTATATTTTTGTGAGGTTTTTGAGTGTTTATTTACTGAGAGAATTCGTGTATGTTGTTCCTTATATCAGGGTTCGTTTATCATTAAGGAACAACCTCGACCTTGTATTGAATTCATATTATTAATAGAAAGGTCTTGCCTTTTAGGCACCCATCAAGTTATATATTTATATAACTTGATAAAAATTATATTCTTGTGTATTGCTTTAATTCTTCCGCTGCAAATTATATTTATTTCTATTGATTTGTGCTTTTTCTAGAATTGGTGAATGTGTTGTTGTTAGTGTCATCAACACTAAGAACAACACCTGTGAGTTTTATCTCACCTTGTGAGTTTCGTCTCATAAGTTCTTAGCCATAGACAATTTCAACACACACAACAAAAGATTTCAAATGTCGGGACGGAAGCTTGACCCTCAAAAGTTTTTCTTTTTTTTTTGAAAAGATAAAACTTGTTTGTCCCCAGCAGAGTCGCCACTGTGATGTACCCGATTTTTGAAATCAAACGGAGTCGCCACGCCATTTTTGTTTTAAGGGCCAAAACTTTGAAAAAAGCCCGAGATCAGAGATTTAGGTTCGGAGGTCATGTTACGCGTCGGGAAGGACGTTAGTGTGCACCCGACGCGCCTCGCAAAGCGAGTCTTCCAAACATTTGAAAATCCTTTTGTTGTGTGTGTGTGTGTGTGTGTGTTTGTGTTTTGACCAAAATAAATTGAAACTGGAGAAAGTAAAAATTGGGATGTCTTTTTAAGACTTTAAACTGATCCCATGATTTTTTGGAGAATTTTTGGTTTGAGTCTTGGCACTCAAAAGATTTTTGGATTTGAAAAAACAATTCTGCCAGAATGAAAGAAGGCAGTTGACCCTTGACTTTGAAATGGACTTAAAGGCCTCAAAAACTCAAAATCTGGGGAAAGTCCGAGAATGAAAGTTGCTTAAAACACCCTAAATAGGGTTTCTGAAAAGGAACTTTCCATTTTGAAGAAATTTGAGGGGTCAAAACCTTCTGGAAATCTCAGATGTGGAATCTGGATTTCCAGAAGCTGATGAACTGGCCTCTGAAAGAAAAATTGAAAAGAGGAGTTTTACTCACCCAAAAAATAAAATAAAAATATGTCTGGAAATATCTGTATGTTGGCTACAAAAAGTGTTTTGTAGTCAACATCCAATTCCAAGTTTTACTGGGTCCAAAAAATAGGAAAATGGACTGAGGTCTCAGAACAATGCTACTGGACAGCAAGATGTTCTTGAGGGAAAATGTGATTTTTGGGGGATTTGCATCTATGTTCACCCCATTTTCATCCCTAGACTTGATACCACTACTTTTTGTTAAGTGGTTATCATATTCAAGTCATCCTTGGGGAATTTATGGGGTTGAAACATGTCCTTTGCAAAGGGAAAGGGGATGTTTTGTAGAAATGAAATTTAAGAGAAAAATCAACTAGAGATCTAAAATGTGGACCATTTGAGATGGTCATTCATGAAGATGAACTTCAAGATGACCATCTTGGGTCAAAACTTAGGTTAAAATAGACATCAAAAAGACCCAAGTAAGAAGAACAAGATGAACAAGAAGTTAAAAGAGAATTTTAGGGTTTTGAGAAGGAGGGCTTTACCAATGGTGGCACCCTATCTTCCTAGGCTTGGAATTTGACTTGAGGAGTATCAAGATTTGTTGTTTTGACTTGAGGAGTATCAAGATTTGGTGTTTGGATTTGTGTTTGGGTGGATTCAAGGCTTGAATGTGTTTAGGGTTTGATGATAGAGTTGATCAAAGAGAAAACAAGTGGATAACACTTAAGTCCTCCATGTTTTCTCCCTAATCTTCCTCTTGAGTAGTGTTTCAAGCTTGAGCTTGGTGTGTTTAAGAGTGATTTGAGAATGTTTGGAGTGGATTGGGAAATATTCAAGAGAAAATGGTGGCAATCAAAGGATTCCCACTGTTTTCTCTCTATATTTCGCCAGAACTTCGTTGCTGTGTCAAAAATGTGTTGTTCTAACTGAGAGAGGAGGGTTCAATTTATAGGCCACTGGGAGATGCAAAGATGTCCGCGCGGAGGTCCTTGTAAAACGTGCCTGGTGCATTAAATGCTGCTCCAGGCTTTGAACAGGAAGAATATTTTTCAAAATATCAGCAGAAATTGTTTTTCAACTTGCTGTTTCGGGATTTTCTTAATTCTTTTGCTTTTTTGGATTCCTTTTTTGGTTTAACTTTAAATGGCAAACCCTAACCTACTCTTGCTTGGTTAGGAAGGTTAGAGATTGTTAGAAATGTTAGAAATGTTAAAACTTTCGTTAACTTTCTAACGAAAAAACTACCAACTCAAATTGGAGCACTTACAGTTTCTCATTTATGTGACCAAGATGGCAATGCCATTTAAATGTGTTGTTCACATTGTTTGGTTTAGATTTCTTATTTACATGATAGACATTATCAACATTATTTTCAACATCTAAGACATAAAGGCCATTATAAGAATGAGCAATACAGTAAAGCATATCATTCAAATAAATGGAAAATTTCTTATTCGCAATAAGAAAACTGTAACCCTCATTGTCTAAACAAGAAATGGAAATAATGTTTCTGCTCAAATCCGGAACATAATAGCAGTTATTCAAAACTAATATTAATCCGCTAGGTAAAGTGACTTCGTAAGTCCCTACAGCCAATGAAGCAACTCTTGCTCCATTTCCAACCCGCAGGTCTACTTCACCTTCCTTGAGCAACCTTCTATTCTTTAGTACCTGCACATTTAGGCAAATGTGAGATCCACATTCGGTATCTAATACCCAAGAACTAGAAGTAGAAAGTAAAATATCTACCACATAGATACCTGAAGTCATGGCAATCTCATTGCCCTTCTTCTTCAGTCCTTCCTGATAAGCTTTGCAGTTATGCCTCCAATGCCCAGTTTCCTTGCAATGGTAGCACACCGCATCCTTTGGGGATTTGGGTTGAGGCTTCTCAACAACGGCAACCTTTGCCTCCGGTTTAGCAACTCTTGCTTTAACCTTGGGTTTCTTGAACCCCTTTCCTTTATTCACCATCAACACTTGATTGGTTTTTTTGGCGATATTGTTCTCTGCATTCTTAAGCATCCCATGCAATTCAGACAGAGATTTATTCATCTCATTCATGTTATAATTCATAACAAACTGATTATAACTTTCAGGGAGTGAATGCAATATCATATCCGTAGCCAGTTCCAACTGGATAGGATATCCAAGCCTCTCAAGATGTTCGAGGTGACCCTTCATTTTCAACACATGAGGCCCAACAGGTTGTCCTTCAATCATCTTGCATGAATGAAGAGTCTTCATAGTGTCAAACCTTTCCTGACGTGCTTGCAACTGAAACATTTCCTTCAAATGATTTCCCAAATCATAAGGTTCCATGTGTACAAGGTCCTTCTGAAGGGCCTTACACATGGTAGCGAGCATCAAGCAACCAACATCAATAAAATCATCCACATGTTTCTTATGTTGATCTTTTTCAGCTTTAGTTGCATTAGCAGCAGGCTCGGGTGGAACGGGTCCATCGAAAATGTACAACTTCCTTTCCTGTTTGAGAACAATTCCCAAACTGCGGATTCAATCCACATAGTTGTTGCCATTCTCTTCTAACTTGTCCTTCTCAAGGACAGATCGCAGTGACAGATTTTGATTAGTGTTTACAGCCATTGATCTACAAAGATATGCAACAAATATGAACACATATAAGTACCTATTTCATTTAAGAGATTTAAATAACGTATTTCATAAATACTTCCACTAAATTATATAACCTTCTTATACAATCATGTATAATATAATTTAATAGGCTAAGACCCAACTTTAATTTAATTTCAAGTCGGCTATGGCACGACTGCTCAAAATTAAACTAAAAAGGTAGATAACATTTATCAATCATATCAACATATGACTCTTAGATCCTTTATGAGATTATAGACATCATATGTCACATGTTTCAATCTCATCTTATGCCTTAGGCCCAAAACTGTTTTGATAGCCTAATTGAGTTCAACCATTTTAAACGTATAGCAATCACCGTTTGCTCATCTTGATTATACAAAGATAGAATTAAAGTACCTCGTTGTGGCGTAGCCTACATAAAACTATCCGTGTACTCACAAGTGTTTAAACATGGGTGGTATAGACAAACTCAAATTTCAATGAAGGTTCAATTTTCATGTTTATCAATTAACATGGCAAGGTTGATTCATGAAAATTATATGAGCATAATTATGAACATGGGATGATGCATCACAAATTACATTTGATGTTAACATCATAATTTCTAATCAATTAGGGTTTAATGACTCATGTAAAATCTCATTTAATATGAACATAATCTCTATAACAAACACTTTGTTCAAGATCTAGAAATTCATCAATTACTAGTACGTGGCATTGTAATCCAAGGTTATCCCACACTTCCATCGAAGTGCCTGTGGGGAAGTTTTTGGTGTCCAGCCCATATACTAAGTAATATTCAAGACCCATATTCTAGATTAATCACATTAATCAAATAATTCAATTCACAATCATGGTATATCAAAATATACAATTACTTCCACAAACAATTCTCATATAAAATCATATTCTAAATCATATTCATCATGAAAATTAACATAATCACATTATATAATTATCATGATTATCTAATATAAACATCATGAACGGGGCTCTGATACCACTGTTGGGTTTCGAGGGTCCATGCGCAGCGGAATAATGCAAAATTAACTCGAAAACCCGGAGCCCTAGGATCCGTTCTAGATGATTAATTAAGAAGTATGAAATAGAATTACCAACCTTGTGTGCTTTTGTCGTTGATAAACGCGTTCCAACTCCAGATTGATGAACTAGCGAATCTTCGATGAACGATTCTTGAATCACGAACGTTAGCTCTTGATTGGCGAAGATCCTCTATGTGTATCCACGCGTTGAACGAACCCTAGAACAATTCTAGGCGGATTGCTAGATCCTTGATTGAAACTCTTTTCAATCGATGAAGAATAATGGAATTGGATTGTGTTTTTGATTCTCAATTCTCAATTGAAATCTCTCTTTTGTGTTTCTCTAAACCTAAAAACATGAGAGTGACTGCTAGGGCAACCAAGGGTTTGTATTTATACTTTATAAATATTTGCCCTTCACGAAAATTCTAATTTAAGTCAATTTCGCGTCAGTTCAGCGCCGACGGGATGACTCGTCCCCCAGGGCACGAGTCTCCCCCTTGCACCAAGCTTCTGAATCTGGCGTCCCCCTTAAGGGGAATACTTGGCTCAAGCCCAAGGCACGAGTCGTCCCTATGGGCATGACTCATCCCCCTGGGCACGAGTCGTCCCTCAGGACTCTCTCTCTCTGATTCTCTCGTCCCAGGCCAAGGGAATAGTTGGTTCTGGCCTGGGGACGAGTCGTCCCCTGAGAACAAAAACTCCATATTCTTCATTTTTGACAATTCGTTCGATGCGTGTGACCCCATAGGACTATATTAAGTTGGCAATGAGTTCGATCACATCGATCCTCATAAGACATGAGCAGACTCTAGCAAGCCATCATGCCTACCCAATTAATATAATATCAAGTTCGATTTTCCTACATAGAACATATCACAATCCCTTTGTCACACGATGTTATATTGAACATGAGTCATGGTCTACGTCAACTCATATTGTTCAATGCTTTCTCGTTACTAAGTAAATTGATTAATCGAATGATATTAATCACATTAATTCATTCGGGCATGGCCTTGCACTACATCAATCTTACTTACGAGTGGCCTAGCAAACATCTCTCTTTACGAGGGACAAATTTCCATCTTGACTTATCATTCTTCCCAACAAGAATCATATCATGCCAATAATAGCCCTTATTGTTATCCGGTTAAAGACAACGTTAAACTATATCAAACATAATATTCATCGAGTGGAAGACGATGATAATCTCAGGTCAACGGATATCAATGATATAACTATATGAGATTTATTTATGACATACGATCATGACATAAATCTCATAATGGGTCAAGTCCAGTACCTTGTTCTCTAACAAGTACCCATGAATCTAATGTGCATCTCCATGCATATAATCATCACATGATTATCCATTAGACTTCATACTAGTGCTTCATAAGTACTAGGGACACGATTATTAAAGTAAACATGCAAACACATATAATAATCAAATAGATAATTTCTCATATAAAATGAATAATGACATTACAAATAAGTCTATCTCTATAGGCCTAGGACACTAACACCTACAGTCTCCCACTTGCACTAGGCCCAATCATTCATGTATCTTATACCCATGGACCTAACATGACCATCATGTTTAGCTTGTGGCAAAGGCTTGGTGAGAGGGCCGAAATGTTGTCATCCGTTGGTACCTTGCATATCTTGACGTCCTCCCTTTCACAGATTTCTCGAATGAGGTGGAAACGTCTCAAAATGTGTTTGGATCGTTGATATGACCTTGGTTCTTTTGCTTGGGCAATAGCACCATTATTGTCACAATAAAGCTCTATCGGGTTAGTGATACTCGGAACGACTTCTAAGTCACTAACGAACTTTTTGATCCAAACCGCCTCCTTAGCTGCATCCGATGCTGCTATGTATTCGACTTCGGTTGTAGAATCAGCAACAGTGCTTTGCTTGGAACTCTTTCAACAAACATCACCTCCATTTAGCATAAACACGAAACCAGACTGCGATCTATAGTCATCTTTGTCGGTTTGGAAGCTTGCATCTGTGTAACCCTTTACAACCAGATCATCTTTCATTCCTCCAAATACCAAGAATACATCCTTAGTTCTTCTCAAGTACTTCAGGATGTTCTTGACTGCTATCCAATGGTTCTCACCAGGATCAGACTGGTATCTACTCGTCGCGCTTAGAGCATACGAGACATCGGGTCTAGTACATAACATGGCATACATGATAGACCCAATTGCCGAAGCATATGGAATATCACTCATCCTCTTTTGCTCATCATTTGTCTTAGGACAATGAGTCTTGCTAAGAGTAATGCCATGTCCCATTGGCAAGTTCCCTCTCTTAGAATTTTCCATGCGAAATCTTCTGAGGACCTTGTCAATATATGTACTTTGACTCAAACCAATCATCCTTCTTGATCTATCTCTATAAATCTTGATACCAAGGATATAAGCCGCTTCACCCATATCTTTCATTGAGAAACATTTTCCTAACCAGGACTTGACAGTCTCAAGTGCAGGAACATTGTTTCCAATGAGCTAGATGTCATCGACATATAACACCAGAAATAGAACTATGCTCCCACTTATTTTCTTGTATATACAAGGTTCATCTTCGTTTTTGATGAAGCCAAACTCTTTGACAGATTCATCAAAACGTAGATTCCAGCTCCTGGAAGCTTGCTTCAATCCATAAATGGATCTCTGCAACTTACATACTTTATTAGAATTCTTTGGGTCGACAAACCCTTCAGGCTGTATCATGTATACATCCTCAGGTAGGTTTCCGTTAAGAAACGCTGATTTGACGTCCATTTGCCATATCTCATAGTCGTAATATACGGCTATGGCAATTAAGATTCTAATCGACTTAAGCATTGCTACGGGCGAAAAGGTTTCATCATAGTCAGCGCCATGAGTCTGCCTATACCCCTTAGCAACAAGCCTAGCCTTATAAGTATGTACCTTCCCATACATGTCGGTTTTCTTTTTGAAAACCCACTTGCACCCTATGGTTTTTACACCTTCAGGTGGATCAATCAAGTTCCAAACTTGATTATCGTACATGGATTTGATTTCGAATTTCATGGCTCCTAGCCACTTGTCCGAATCAGGAGTGGACATCGCCTCTTGATAGGAAGTAGGTTCATCATTCTCAATGATTTCTACTTCGTTACTATCCGTCATGAGAAATCCATATCTCTCAAGTTCGGATCATATCCTATCCCATCTGCGAAGAACTTGTGTATCTTGAACCGGTTCCACAACAGCTTGTGAATTTGGTTTCGTCTCTACTATTGGTTCCTTGTCATTTTCGGGTTCTTGAGTTTCTTCAAGATCAATTTTACTCCCACTAGTTTCTTTAGAGAGAAACTCTTTCTCTAGAAAGACACCATGTCGAGCAACAAACACTTTGTTCTCGGATCGGTTGTAAAATTGATATCCTTTCGTTTCCTTGGGATAACCAACAAAAATACATTTATCGGATCCGGGTGCAAGCTTATTTTCAGAAACTAATTTCTTCACATAAGCTTCACATTCCCAAATCTTCATGAAAGATAAACTAGGTTTTCTTCCATGCCACATCTCATGTGGGGTTTTAGAAGCCGATTTAGTAGGGACCTTATTAAGTGTGAAAGCAGTTGTTTCCAGTGCATGTCCCCAAAAAGAAATAGGAAGGTTAACTTGACTCATCATCAATCGAACCATATCTAATAAAGTTCAATTTCTCCTCTCGGACACACCATTCCATTGTGGTGTTCCAGGTGGAGTAAGTTCTGAAACAATTCCACAACTTTTAAGATGATCATCAAATTCTTGGCTTAAATATTCACCACCTAGATCGGATCGAAGTGTTTTAATAGTTTTGCCAAGTTGATTTTGTACTTCATTTTGAAATATTCTAAATATCTCAAATGCTTCACTTTTGTACTTCATCAGATAGACATAGCCATATCTTGATAAGTCATCAGTGAATGTTATGAAGTACCGAAATCCTTCCCTAGCAATGCTATTCATTGGTCCACATACATCAGTATATATGAGAGCCAACAAATCACTAGCCCTTTCACTACTCTTCGTAAAAGGTGCTTTAGTCATCTTGCCCAATAAACAAGATTCGCAAACATCATATGATTCATAATCATATGAGTCTAAATATCCATCTTTATGAAGTTTAGAGATGCGTTTCTCATTTATGTGACCAAGACGGCAATGCCATTTAAATGTGTTGTTCACATTGTTTGATTTAGATTTCTTATTTACATGATAGACATTATCAACATTATTGTCAACATCTAAGACATAAAGGCCATTATAAGAATGAGCAATACAGTAAAGCATATCATTCAAATAAATGGAAAATTTCTTATTCGCAATAAGAAAACTGTAACCCTCATTGTCTAAACAAGAAATGGAAATAATATTTCTGCTCAAATCCGGAACATAATAGCAGTTATTCAAAACTAATATTAATCCGCTAGGTAAAGTGACTTTGTAAGTCCCTACGGCCAATGAAGCAACTCTTGCTCCATTTCCAACCCGCAGGTCTACTTCACCTTCCTTGAGCAACCTTCTATTCTTTAGTACCTGCAAATTTGAAAAATGTGAGATCCACATTCGGTATCTAATACCCAAGAACTAGAAGTAGAAAGTAAAATATCTATCACATAGATACCTGAAGTCATGGCAATCTCATTGCCCTTCTTCTTCAGTCCTTCCTGATAAGCTTTGCAGTTACGCCTCCAATGCCCAGTTTCCTTGTAATGGTAGCACACCGCATCCTTTGGGGATTTGGGTTAAGGCTTCTCAACAACGGCAACCTTTGCCTCCGGTTTAGCAACTCTTGCTTTAACCTTGGGTTTCTTGAACCCCTTTCCTTTATTCACCATCAACACTTGATTGGTTTTCTTGGCGATATTGTTCTCTGCATTCTTAAGCATCCCATGCAATTCAGACAGAGATTTATTCATCCCATTCATGTTATAATTCATAACAAACTGATTATAACTTTCAGGGAGTGAATGCAATATCATATCCGTAGCCAGTTCCAACTGGATAGGATATCCAAGCCTCTCAAGATGTTCGAGGTGACCCTTCATTTTCAACACATGAGGCCCAACAGGTTGTCCTTCAATCATCTTGCATGAATGAAGAGCCTTCATAGTGTCAAACCTTTCCTGACGTGCTTGCAACTGGAACATTTCCTTCAAATGATTTCCCAAATCATAAGCTTCCATGTGTACAAGGTCCTTCTGAAGGGCCTTACACATGGTAGCGAGCATCAAGCAACCAACATCAATAGAATCATCCACATGTTTCTTATGTTGATCCTTTTCAGCTTTAGTTGCATTAGCAGCAGGCTCGGGTGGAACGGGTCCATCGAGAATGTACAACTTCCTTTCCTGTTTGAGAACAATTCCCAAACTGCGGATCCAATCCACATAGTTGTTGCCATTCTCTTCTAACTTGTCCTTCTCAAGGACTGATCGCAGTGACAGATTTTGATTAGTGTTTACAGCCATTGATCTACAAAGATATGCAACAAATATGAACACATATAAGTACCTATTTCATTTAAGAGATTTAAATAACGTATTTCATAAATACTCCCACTAAATTATATAACCTTCTTATACAATCATGCATAATATAATTTAATAGGCTAAGACCCAACTTTAATTTAATTTCAAGTCGGCTATGGCACGACTGCTCAAAATTAAACTAAAAAGGTAGATAACATTTATCAATCATATCAACATATGACTCTTAGATCCTTTATGAGATTATAGACATCATATGTCACATGTTTCAATCTCATCTTATGCCTTAGGCCCAAAACTGTTTTGATAGCCTAATTGAGTTCAACCATTTTAAACGTATAGCAATCACCGTTTGCTCATCTTGATCACACAAAGATAGAATTAATGTACCTCGCTGTGGCGTAGCCTACATAAAACTATATGTGTACTCACAAGTGTTTAAACATGGGTGGCATAGACAAACTCAAATTTCAATGAAGGTTCAATTTTCATGTTTATCAATTAACATGGCAAGGTTGATTCATGAAAATTATATGAACATAATTATGAACATGGGATGATGCATCACAAATCACATTTGATGTTAACATCATAATTTCTAATCAATTAGGGTTTAATGACTCATGTAAAATCTCATTTAATATGAACATAATCCCTATAACAAACACTTTGTTCAAGATCTAGAAATTCATCAATTACTAGTATGTGGCATTGTAATCCAAGGTTATCCCACACTTCCATCGAAGTGTCTGTGGGGAAGTTATTGGTGTCCAGCCGATATACTAAGTAATATTCAAGACCCATATTCTAGATTAATCACATTAATCAAATAATTCAATTCACAATCATGGTATATCAAAATATACAATTACTTCCACAAGCAATTCTCATATAAAATCATGTTCTAAATCATATTCATCATGAAAATTAACATAATCACATTATATAATTATCATGATTATCTAATATAAACATCATGAACGGGGCTCTGATACCACTGTTGGGTTTCGAGGGTCCATGCGCAGGGGAATAATGCAAAATTAACTCGAAAACCCGGAGCCCTAGGATCCGTTCTAGATGATTAATTAAGAAGTATGAAATAGAATTACCAAACTTGTGTGCTTTTGTCGTTGATAAACGCGTTCCAACTCCAGATTGATGAACTAGCGAATCTTCGATGAACGATTCTTGAATCACGAACGTTAGATCTTGATTGGCGAAGATCCTCTATGTGTATCCACGCGTTGAACGAACCCTAGAACAATTCTAGGCGGATTTCTAGATCCTTGATTGAAACTCTTTTCAATCGATGAAGAATAATGGAATATGATTGTGTTTTTGATTCTCAATTCTCAATTGAAATCTCTCTTTTGTGTTTCTCTAAACCCAAAAATATGAGAGTGACTGCTAGGGCAACCAAGGGTTTGTATTTATACTTTATAAATATTTTCCCTTCACGAAAACCCTAATTTAAGTCAATTTCGCGTCAGTCCAGCGCCGACGGGATGACTCGTCCCCCAGGGCACGAGTCGTCCCCTTGCACCAAGCTTCTGAATCTGGCGTCCCCCTTAAGGGGAATACTTGGCTCAAGCCCAGGGCACGAGTCATCCCTATGGGCACGACTCGTCCCCCTGGGCACGAGTCGTCCCTCAGGACTCTCTCTCTCTGATTCTCTCGTCCCAGGCCAAGGGAATAGTTGGTTCTGGCCTGGGGACGAGTCGTCCCCTGAGAACAAAAACTCCATATTCTTCATTTTTGACAATTCGTTCGATGCGTGTGACCCCATAGGACTATATTAAGTTGGCAATGAGTTCGATCACATCGATCCTCATAAGACATGAGCGGACTCTAGCAAGCCATCATGCCTATCCAATTAATATAATATCAAGTTCGATTTTCCTACATAGAACATATCAAAATCCCTTTGTCACACGATGTTATATTGAACATGAGTCATGGTCTACGTCAACTCATATTGTTCAATGCTTTCTCATTACTAAGTAAATTGATTAATCGAATGATATTAATCACATTAATTCATTCGGGCATGGCCATGCACTACATCAATTTTACTTACGAGTGGCCTAGCAAATCTCTCTTTACGAGGGACAAATTTCCATCTTGACTTATCATTCTTCCCAACAAGAATCATATCATGCCAATAATAGCCCTTATTTTTATCCGGTTAAAGACAACGTTAAACTATATCAAACATAATATTCATCGAGTGGAAGACGATGATAATCTCAGATCAAAGGATATCAATGATATAACTATATGAGATTTATTTGTGACATACGACCATGACATAAATCTCATAATGGGTCAAGTCCAGTACCTTGTTCTCTAACAAGTACCCATGAATCTAATGTGCATCTCCATGCATATAATCATCACATGATTATCCATTAGACTTCATACTAGTGCTTCATAAGTACTAGGGACACGATTATTAAAGTAAACATGAAAACACATATAATGTGCATCTCCACACCCTCTTCTCATTTATATACCCCACTTCTTTATACTTTCCAAACCTTTTTACAGTCCAAAACTTTACAGATTCAAATTTACAAGATTCAAATTTACAAAAATTCAAATTCCAAAAATTCAATAAACAATCAAGCAGCTACAAAAAGCATTCAAACTTCAAAAAAGGTATTTACTTATTTCTCAACTTCAATTTCTCCACTGTTATTTTTCTCTTAATTTTCATCCAAAATTGTGCGTATCTGATAAAAATATGTAAAGAAATTTTAGCAAAAATATTACATGGTGATGGTTGAAAACCTCCATGAATAAACTTTGACAGTGTTTGCAAGCAAGCTTTCCCAAGAAAAAGATGGAAAAGGGAAGCAATTTTCTTTGCCACAAAAACAAAATGCAGACAATTCTCTCAGAAATCAAAATTTAAATTGCAAGGAAATCAGAATAGAAGAACAAATAAATAAAGAATTTCTCAATACTGTATAAGTCTTCTGTAAACTACACAGCAAATTTTGTACACACACACAGAGAGAGAGAGACTTACGGAAGCACTGATCCAGCTCAACACCATCGTCTTCACCGGGGCACCGCGCAGAGACGATCGCGCCCATTGGCAGCCAGACGGTTTGCGGCCAGATTTCGAGTGAATTGCGGACGGATTTCGAGCGAATTGCGGACAGATTTCAGCGGTTTGCGGCCGGATTGAGAGCGAATTGCGTGACTCAGGGCTTCGTTTCCCCAAAATTTCCGTTGACAGTAAAAAAAATTAATTAAATTTTCTTACTTAGTGAACCCCTCTTAACAGCTCCAGCCCAATGCCCATCTCTTGCCAAAAATAACAAACGTGAAACAAAAACCTCAAGAGAGAGAGAGAGAGATGAAATTGGCGAAGGGGGTGAACCATCCCTGTTTCTCACTCTTTCTAAATGTTAATATGAAAAAGAAGAAACTAAATACCTAGGGATTGGATTTTGATGGAGGCGGTGCAGTTGCAGACGAGGATTGAGGAGAGAGAAATTGTTAGGGTTAAATTTGAGTTTGTTTGTTCATTTCAAATTATGTAGTCAATGGGCAAGGTTGGGATTTTTATTGGGCCTTAATATTGTGTTTGTTTGATTTTGTGTTTGTGTGAGTGAGAGAGAGAGATAGAGATAGAGATAGAGAGAGTGAGAGAGAGAGAGATAGAGAGTGAGAGAGAGAGAGAGAGAGAGAGAGAGTATTTATTTATGTCTCAAAATGTCTCAAAAAATACCAATTAAATTGTTTTTTTTTTTTTGTTTCGAGAGATAAATTAAAGATTTATTTTTGTGACCTTTTATTTCAAAGTAAATATTATTAATTTTAGATTAGATAGTTTTTTTTTATTTGAATGTAAAATTAGATAGATTTTTATGTCTTATCTTTTTGTAAACAAGGGCATAATGTTTATGTTCATAAAAATCTATATGTTAATTAGATGTTAATTTATGTCTTATCTTTTTTTAAACAAGGGCATAATGTTCATGTTCATAAAAATCTACTCCCTCCGTCCCATTAGTAAAAGGAAATTTACTGTTTGCGCGGAGATTAAGGAAAAAAATAATGATATAAATGTTGTGAGTGTAAAAGTAAAATAGGAGAGAGAATGAGTGGAGGAAATATTAAATTATAATGGTGTTGTGAGTATTAAAATAATGATAGGAGAGAGAATGAGTGGAGGAAATAGTGAATTTGTGGTTTGTAATGGGACGGAAAAAAAGGAATATTTGTGGTTTGTAATGGGACGGAGGGAGTATATGTTAATTAGATGTTAATTTATGTCTTATCTTTTTGTAAATAAGGGCATAATGTTTATGTTCATACATCATTATAATTTGTAACTATAATGTTTATGTTAATTAAAAGAAAAAGACCCGTGTCCTCGGACACGGGCATATGTACTAGTGACATTACAAATATCAGTAGACCTAGCTCATTGTCTGACCTCCATGGTTCCGACCTAGCTTTGTCCGACATACGATCTATATCCTACACGGGTATTACCCGGCTATATCATTCAGTCAGGTCGACCAAGATTCATGCAGGCGACCTCGACCTATCAGGCGTACGTCGACCTACAGAGTCATAACATATCCACAATTCTTCTCTTAACAGACTCCCTACAAATCAGGAGTTATATATGGACACGATTGTTTTCACGATCTAATCCGTGATTCTAGGGATTTCATGCAATCCTACTACAATTATAACTCATATCAAAGCCTATAAATACTTCACAACTTCAACTGTTTAAAGGTAATTGCTATTTGTTATTCTGAATCTCTTGTTCATTATAATTAATCAGCTCTAAACTCCATACTTACTCTCACGCCCGAGGGTCTAAGCCGGAGATCATTCCGACTAGTCGTGGGTTCTGTGTTTTAGGTTAAAAACTAGGAGATCAGTCTTACAGCTGGAAGGAGATTGATACAGCACGTTTCTTGCGGCATCAATTTTTTTTTTATGTGATACTTTTTTCGTCTCAAATTAAATGCAAGTATAAATTCTTTTTTCATGATTACCAAAAAGTTAAAAAAAATTAATTCTTTTAAAATAGTTATTGATACACCAACGAAAATACCAACAACATAGAATTACTTTTAGAATTTATGAAAATAAATATTTTTTTTATTAAATTTTGATAAAAAATTCAATTAAATTGACTAAAAGTAAAGATACCAACATTTATTTTATAATAGAAAAAGTATGAAAAAATGCTTTTAGGGCTTTAAGACCCCATATTTGTGAGTTAAAACTTCTAATATACTACTAATAAATTATTTGGTGGTTTTAGTTTAGGTCGCAAATTAGGATTTTAAAGCCCAAGTTTATACATTGACTAGGTGAAAGTTCCAACTAACTCCTACTCCCTCCGTCCCACCCAAGTGTGTATCAAATTTTTTGGCACACCGATTAAAGAATAACAATAAAATAAGGAAAAAGTAAGAGAGAGAAAAAAGTGGAGAGAAAATGTTGTGAGTGTAAAAGTAAAATATGAGAGAAAATGAAAGGAAGGAATAGTTAGGAGAGAGAATGTTGTGAGTGTAAAAGTAAAATAGGAGAGAGAGTGAGTGGGGTAAATAGTGAAGATTTCCTTTCCATTTTGGACAGTTCACACTCGACTGGGACAGATCAAAAGGAAAATAAGTGTACACTCGACTGGGACGGAGGGAGTATATCATTGCAAGTCCTAGTTTATAAGATTACTAGAAGAATAAACCCGTGTTCGAGGACACGTTTATTATTATTATTTTTTATTTTTATTTTTTAATTAAAAAAATATTTAAGGTCAAAATGGGAAAGGAACAACTTAGTGAGGTCAAAATGATAAAAAAACCCATTTGAAACTATTCATACAACTATTCACCCTTCCCTCATTTATACTATAGATAATAATATGTAATTAATAGACTATCTCGTCTGTTAATTATGATATAATCTTATACTACTCCTATACTCTTCCTTCTACTCGAAAATTCAAAATTTCTCTTTAAATTATTTCATTTGAAAGTTTAAAATTTAAAAATGGAAAATATTTATTACTTTTTTATTTACAAATTTCACATGTTATATTTACAATAACTATCCACTAACTATTTTATATCTCACTTTTTCTCTGTTACCCAACTATCTACACTTACAAACATCATATTTTTATTTTTTCCTTAATTCTTAAACCTACTTTATTTTTTTAATTTCAGACACTAATAAGAGTAAGAATATACTCCGACCGCCCGTGCAAGATTTCACTTTTCCTATTCTGGGCATTACATATATTCCCTTCGTCTCGCTACAAATTGCACATTTTTTTTATTGGGCGTCTCATTACAAATTGTACAATTCCTAAAATAGCAAAGAATATTTACTATTTCACCCACTAATTCTCTCATACTTTACTTTTATACTCACAACACCAATCAAATCACTATTTCTTATCCCACTTTATCTTTCCAACCTCACTTTTCATATTCATCACATTTTCGCCATTATTTTTTTCCTTAATTCACGTGTAAACAGTAACTGTGCAATTACTAGCGGGACGGAAAGAGCATACTCCCTCCGTCCCACAATAATACCGAAAAATTTCCCTTTTGGGCGTCCCACAATAATCAATAATTTTCCAAAATGGAAATGGGACCCACTTTTCTCTACTCACAACACTTTTTAAATTTACTATTCCCTCCACTCATTCTCTCTCCTATTTTACTTTTACACTCACAACACATTACCTTTATCACTTTTTACCTTAATCTCCGTGTCGGACCAAAAATTCTATATAATCGCGAGACAAAGGGAGTATAAGATTTCACTTTACTAAAATAATAAAGAATCTTTATTATTCATCTCGCTTATTTTCTTTTCTACTTTATTTTAATAATTACAAAACCAATCAACATATTATTCTCTATCCAACTTTCTCTTTTATACTTCACTTTTCATACTCAAAATACTTATACCACTAACTCATTTTCTGTTTTCTTATTTATGCGTAAAATTTATTTGTGAAATCTTATATATGGACAGAGATAGGTTAGGCAAAATCTTGTTTTGAAATTGCAATATGATTTAAAAAGTGACCTTGGTCCTTGACAATAGTACTTAATAAATACAAAAACATAACATTAGCTGATTTTTTGTGTTGCATGACAGCTCAAAAACTGTAGCTTTAAGATAGTACTCCAAACCGCCCGTGGGTCCCAAATCCTTATTGGGGAATTATTTTCACCTAACCGGTCACCTCAAGCCATCTGGAATTGGTCCACCACGTCGACACCCCCGGACTTTTGTTATTGGCAACATAGTCCCCCCCATCGACATGACTATATTTCGTTATGGCCATTGACACTAACACTACTTCTATTTGGTTTTCTTGAAAAAAATAAATAAAAAATGGCTACGCATCATTTGCAATAAAAACGAATGTATGTAATTAAAAGAGAGTGCGAATAGATAAGGATGATATCAGAAACGGATTAGATCAGTTATTTAGTTCAGCAGTTTGAATGATTCAACTAATTCACATGAAACTAATGAATAAACGACTAAATTCTTACGAAATAAAAATAAATTTGTGCTCTTTTTGTGAAAATTTGTATGTACAGAAATTTCGAACGTTACACAGGAGATTTGAGAGGGGTATTTATTATAAATAAACTTTAATTATTATTCATAAATTGTGACAATGAGCCATGCTAGAGATACATGAAAGTTGCTAATTTGCTCTCAAAATTATAGATAAAATTATTAATTAATGTTTAAATTATTTAATATTCAAATTTACACAATAAATAATATGAGTAAAAATACTACTATTCGTTACAAAAAATGCTAACAAAATTTTATATTTATTTTATGTAGGGATGAAGATGTGTTTTTTAGAAACGGGTTAATATTATTTCTAGAATAAATATTATAATTGATATATCTATACATATATAATAACAAGATCTTGGTAATTTTTGGGCCATTGAGGGGCATTTTAGTCCTTTCATATGGTGGCAAAGTGGCAAATAAGGAGGGCAAAATGCCATGTGGCAATTTTTAATTGGCTGGTTTTTTTTTGTTTTTTTTAAAACCAATTTGGACACATGTCAGATGAATGAGGAGGGGCAATTCAGACATTTCTTAGGCGCGTGTGGCACAATCGCCGACCAACGCACGTTAATACAGTTTGTTTCTTTTTTTTTTTTTTTAATTTTGCCACGTGTCGCCTCTTTATTGGTTGGAGAATTCGAATTTAAAAAAAAAAACTCCTCTTTCTTTTACCTCAATTATTTTATAATAAAATAATTTTTTTAAAAAAAAAATTTACACCAAAATTCATAATTTTTTTTCCTCTTTAAATAGAGACTTCTTTCATTTGATTTGGACACAGAAAAAAAACCATCTTTTTTAAATATAATTTCCTTAATTATCATTTGTTAATTTTCCTTTCTAATTTTTTAATTTATTTTTAGTGAAAAGTAAGTAAGTGTGAAATATTTTATTTAATTATAAATGATGTTAATATTAATAATTTTACTAATTTTGAAAATAAATAATATAAAATTAAATAAAACTGGTGGGGTATAGGATGATTAGTTGGATGGGATAATATGGTTATTGGGTTTATTTTATTTCGATAGATCAAACAATATATTTAATTTTTTTTAAAAAAAACTTTGAAGCATAGAAAATAAACTATTTATAAATTTCTTGAATATCTATCCGTCTAAAAAATTTGTGTATTTATAAAAGAGAATATCGGGAAAGATGACTATCATTTTTAAAATTTTGATTGAAGTGTAAGTCATTTCATATTGTGGCATAACTAAAAATAGTTGAAGCAAATTTGTCGTGACATGCCGGGATAGGGTGAAAATTTGGCGCGTGTCGTATTCGCGTCGACCGAGGCACATTTACGCAGAGATATTTTCCTTTTTTTTTTGTTGGGACCCTTGGCGGCGTTTCATTGGCTTCTTGAATTTCTAATTTTTTTTTTCCATTTCTTTGACCTCAATTGTTTTATAATAAATTAATTTTTTTACACCAAAATTCATTTTAAAAAATTCTCTATAAATAGAGACTATTTTCATTTGATTTGGACACAGAAAAAAAACCTTTTTATTTTTCAATATCTTTTTGTGAAAAGTAATTAAGTGTGAAGTACTTTTTTTTTAATATAAATTATAATAATATTAATAATTTAACTAATCATAAAAATAAAGAATATAACATTAAATAAAACTGGTGGGGTATAGGATGATTAGTTGGAAGGGGTAATATGGTTATTGGGTTTATTTTAGTTCGATACATTAAACAATTTATTTCAATTTTTTTTTTTTAACTTTTAAGCGTAGTAAATAAAGTATTAATAAATTTTTCGAATTTTCTACCCCTCTCAAAAAATTGTGTATTAATAAAAACGAATATCGGGCAAGATGACCATCATTTTTATAATTTTGATTGAAGTGTATGTCAATATTGTAAGAAATAAAGATAATATAAATTGATATTTTAAAAGAGGGATAGAAAATAGTGGGTTGGGTTTGATGAGGGAGTGGAGGTTTGGGAAATCTATATGTATATGTATATCTATATCTATATCTCTCTATATATAAAAGGAAGATTGTGGTAATTAAAGGGGGTTTGAGGGGCATTTTGGTCTTTTCCCGCCATGGCGAACTTGCAAAAAAAACGACTAAAATGACCCGTGGCAAGTTGTGATTGGGTTGGTAATTTTTTTAATTTTTTTTTTGGTAAATTTGGACATGTGTCATCCGTGTGGTGAAGGGCATTTTGGTCATTTCACCGGCGCATTTACTTCACGCGACGACAATGTCGCGTGCAGGCAGACGAATTTGTTTTTTTTTTTGTTTGGACACTTGGCGTTCTCCTATTGGCTGGTTGAATTTGGATTTCTTTCCCATTTCTTTTACCTAAATTATTTTATACTAAATTGAATATTTTTTTTACACCAAAATTCATAATTTTTTTTCCTCTTTGAAGACTATTTTCATTTCATTTGGACTCAGAAAAAAAAATCATTTTTTTAAAATATAAATTTCTTAATTATCCCTTTTCATTTTTCAATATGTTTTGAGTCAAAATTATTTAAGTGTGAAGTAGTTTTTTAATTATAAATGATAATGATAATAATATTAATTTTACTAATTATAAAAATAAATAATATAAAATAAAATAAAAGTGATGGGGTATAGGATAATGAGTTGGAAGGGGTAATATGGTTATTGGGTTTATTTTAATTCGATACATCAAACAATTGATTTATTTTATTTAAAAAAATTGAAGCATAGTAAATAAATTATTAATAAAGGCGAATATCGGGAAAGATAGTCTTCATTTTTAAATTTTTTTATTGAAGTGCATGTCAATATTCTAAGAATATAGATAGTATAAATTGGTATTTTAAAATAGGGTGAGGAAGAAGTGGGTTTGATTGGGTTTGATGAGGGAGTGGAGGGTTTGGGAAATTTTTTTCCTTTTAACACAATTGTTGAAAAAGAAAGACATTAATTTTTATTAGATAATTGTACTATTGTTTTGGTATGAACAAATCTTTTGTTTTTATTTAAAAAATTATGTTTATCAAAAAGAAATAAAATATCATCTTCTTTTAACTAGATTTCCAATCTTCACATTTTTTTACTAATTTCAATAACTTATTTCGTATGTGATTCATGTGTTTTATTTACTTTTTTAAATGATAAAATACTACAGAATTGTATATGGAGAAATGCATATTCTTAATGATTTTTGTTTTATTCCTATTTTATTGTTTTCTAATTTTTATGTATTGACAATGTAGTCGTTAATAAATTATTTCATAATGTATAAACGAATTAATTTTTTGATTTATTTTAGTTCAATTTTTTTCTTTTGAATATACAGTAATATCCCGTGCATCGCACGGGAGTAAATATAGTCTAAAATTAATAACAGGGTCAAAATAATAATTAATAGTAATTTTTTTCCAATGGAATTACCTTGACGGCCGAGTTCATCACAGCCCCGTCTCCTATCACCCTTTCAGCCACGAGTAAGTTTTGGGAGAAACCAGTTTCTCCATAAATTATAAAAAGTCCAATTTTTTTCAACTTGCAAGTATTTGACGAATATAGGAACAGTTTGAAAAAACTGGACTTTTTATAACTTAGGGAGAAACTAATTTCCCCCAAAATATTGTGTTCAGCCACCAACATAAAAAGCCGACAACTCCACGTTATCACTCACAACTCTTCCTGGACAAAAACAAAAGGCAAGGATCCGTTACCTCAATTGCCCTCATTTCATGCCACGTGTGCCCTTTGCTGACTTCGGTTTCCGGAAGCCGTCGTCGCCATCACGCCCAAATTTGTAATTTTGTCCGCTAAGATAAACATTCCTTAATACTCCCTTCGTCCTATATTAATTAGGGATGGCTAAACCGGATCGGAATCGGAAAACCGGACCGGAACCGGCCCGGAAAAGCCCGGAACCGCCATGAATCGAGGAGAAAATCGGAATCGGGATAACCGGAACCGGTTTGGAGGCGGGCCGATTAAGATTCACCAAAATGGTGAACCGGACCGGAAAAAGCCCGGAACCGGACGAAAATTTGTTGTTTTTCAATAGAACCGGCCCGGAACCGGACCGGAAAAGCCCGGAACCGGACCAAAATCGTGAGAA
This sequence comes from Adenophora triphylla var. japonica, assembly GCA_022495995.1. Taxonomy (NCBI): domain Eukaryota; kingdom Viridiplantae; phylum Streptophyta; class Magnoliopsida; order Asterales; family Campanulaceae; genus Adenophora; species Adenophora triphylla. The sequence continues at coordinate 57,178 of JAFEMH010002615.1, forward strand.
AACCGGAACCGAATAACCGGAACCGTGAGAAAAGCGGGCCGGTTAAGGTTCACCTCCTCGCCGAACCGGAACCGGCGGTTCAAGGCCCGAAACCGGAACCGGACCGGATTTGGTCATCCCTAATATTAATGTGATGTGGATCAAATATTTGACACACAAATTAAAAAAATGTAAGAGAAATAAATAGCGAAAGGAGGTGTTTGTAAGTATAAAAAATTAAATAGGAGAGAGAATAAGTGAGAGAAATAGTAAGTTGATTGGTGTTGTGAGTGTAAAAGTAAAGTATGAGAGAAAATGAGTGAATGGAATAGTAATGATTCTTTGCCATTTTGGACAGTCCACACTAATCTGAAACGGATCAAAAGAAAAATAAATCCACACTAATGTGAAACGGAGGGAGTATTCAATTGAGGAAATTATTAAAAAGTTAATCTTTAATAAATTCCATTTACCACCTCTTTAGTTAATCTATCAATATATAATAACAAGGTTTCAGTAAATTCTTTGCCATTGAGGGGTATTTTTGTCTTTTCATGCGGTGGCAAGAATGCAATTTAGAAGGCAGAAAATAGACGTGGCGTTGTGTTATTGGCTGAAAATAATTTTGTTTTTTTTTTTTAATCTTTTTGGACACATGTCGACTGGCTGGGGATGGGCATTTCCGTCATTTCAATGGCGCGTGTGGACCACGCGCCTACAATTGCACGTCCAAGCAGTTTCTCCCTTTTTTTTTTTAAATTTGCCACGTGGCAACGTTTCATTGGCTGAACGGTTTTCAAAAAAGAAAAATTATCCCATTTCTTTGACCTCAATTATTATATATTAAATTACATTTTTTAATTTTTTTTTTACATCAAAATTCATAATTTTTTTTTCTCTTTAAATAGAGACTACTTTCATTTCATTTGGACAAAGAAAAAAAATCCACTTTTTTAAATATAAATGTGTTCATTATCCTTTAAAAAATTTTCAATTTCTTTTTTGTGAAAATTAATTAACTGTGAAGTAATTTTTTTATTATAAATGATAATAAAAAAACTATTTTTTTAATTTATTATGTTTTTATTTTATTTTTTCACCAAAATTCATATTTTTTTTTCTCTTTAAATAGATATTTCATTTATGTGATTAGGGTTATAATATGAAGGAAAGATGGACCAAATATGTAAGCTACCCTTTGTTTTTTTCATTTTTTTTTTTTTTGTAATAGTTGATTTCCATAATATTGTTATGATTGATCTAACATTTGTGTTTATGTGAAGATGACTAATGAAAGAAATGAACATCGTTTTTTACTTTCATTTGAACCATATATTTATATAGGTATAAACAATTTTGGTTTATTTAATATTATTTCGTTTGGAAAGTAGGTATTTGTTGTATTAATTTTTTAACATTTATTTGAGAAATGAGTGAATTAGTATAATAAAATTTTAGTTCAAATTCTATATCTATTTATATATAATAACAAGGTTGTGGTAATAAAATGAGGTTTGAGGGGCAATTTGGTCTTTTCACGAGATGGCAAAATTGAAAAAAAATGGCTGAAATGAACGGTGGCAAGTTGTGATTGGGGGATAATATATTTATTTATTTTTTTTTGTAATTTTGGACACATGTTGTCATTTAGGTGAAGGGCGTTTTGGACAATTCAATGCTGCGTGCGCGACACGCGCCGACAATGCCGCGTGAAGAACGTGAAGGCAGTTGAAGTTTGTTTTCTTTTGGTTTGGACACTTGGCGACCTCTTATTGGCTGGTTGGATTTCAAATTTTTATTTTTCACCCTTTTCTTTTACCTAAAATATTTTATAATAAATTAATTTTTTTACAATATTTTTACACCAAAATTCATAAAAAAAATCTCTTTAAATAGAGACTATTTTCTTTTGATTTGGACACAAAAACACCTTTATTTTTAAATATAAATTGCATAATCATCCTTTGTAATATTTCAATATGTTTTTAGTCAAAATTAATTAAGTGTGAATTTTTTTTTTATTATAAATGATAATGATAATAATAATAATTTTACTAATTATAAAAATAAAGAATATAAAATAAAATAAAAGTGATGGGGTATAGGAGAATGAGTTGGAAGGGGTAATATGTTTATTGAGTTTATTTTATTTCGATATATCAAACAATTTATTTATTTTATTTAAAAAAAATTGAAGCATTGTAACTAAAGTATTAATAAAGACGGATATCGGGAAAGATGATCATCAATTTTAAAATTTTGATTGAAGTAGTTTTTTTTTGACACGTGTCGCCCGTTGATTGGACGGATTAATTTCAGATTATTTTTTTAATCCGATTTCTTTGACCTCAATTATTTTATAATAAATTAATTTTAAAAAAAAAAATTTACACCAACATTCATAATTTTTTCCTCTCTTTAAATAGGGACTTCTTTCATTTGATTTGGACACAGAAAAAAAATTTATCTTTTTTAAATATAAATTTCTTAATTATCATTTGATAAATTTTGAATTTCTTTTTAGTGAAATTAATTAAGTGTGAAGTATTTTTTTTTTATAAATGATAATAATAATAATAATAATAATAATTTTATTATTCAAAAAAAATTATTTTGTACTAAATTAATTATTTTTACCAAAAAATTTACACAAAAATATTAAAAAAAAAATCTCTATAAATATATACTTCTTTCATTTGATGTTGAAAAAAAAATCCCTCTTCTTTAAATATAAAATTTTTAATTACGCTTTGCTAATTTTTCAATTTCTTTTTAGTTAAAATTTTCAATATATATATTTGAGAATAGTAGTGACTTTTTTTTTTTTGTCTTCTTTACTTTTTTTTATTTAGCACTTAAAACTCATATTAGTTTCTTGGTTTAATTTTTTCATTGATTTAAAACTCATATTAGAAGTGAATATAATATGATTTTAGAAATAATCATAAAATAATTAGTTATAAATCACTATCTCTCTCTATATATAAAAATACTTGCATAAGTTTTAAAATAACCGAGGGCACATTTGTAGTTACCCGGTTAGGATTGAGAATCTATCATCAATTACCCAAATAAAGTGAATAGTAAATGATTTATTTTGTTTCTTATTCTTTTCAATATATTTTTAGTAAAAATTAAAAGTGTGAAGTATTTATTTTAAATTATAAATAATAACAATAATAATAATTTTACTGATCATAAATAATAACAATAATAATAATTAGTTATAAATCACTATCTCTCTCTATATATAAAAATACTTGCATAAGTTTTAAAATAATCGAGGGCACATTTGTAGTTACCCGGTTAGGATTGAGAATCTATCAACAATTACCCAAATAAAGTGGATAGTAAATGATTTATTTTGTTTCTTATTCTTTTCAATATATTTTTAGTAAAAATTAAAAGTGTGAAGTATTTATTTTAAATTATAAATAATAACAATAATAATAATTTTACTGATCATAAAAATAAAGAATATAAAATAAAATAAAATAAAAGTGGTGGGGTATAGGATGATGAGTTGGAATGGTGTTGAATTTGAATTTTTGTAATGAATGTGGGTTTTGGTTTCTATTTAATAAGTGAGATGAAATAATATGGTCATTGTGTTTACTTTAGTTCGATTTATCAAACAATTTATTTAATTTTTTTTAAAAAAATAATCTTTGAAGCATAGTAAATAAAGTATTAATAAATTTGTCAATTTTTCTATTTGTCTCAAAATATTGTGTATTTATAAAGATGAATATCGGGAAAGATGACCATCATTTTTAAAATTTTGATTGAAGTGTATGTCAATATTATAAGAAATAAAGATAGTATAAATTTGTATTTTAAAAGAGAGAGAGAAAGAAGTGGGTTGGATTTGATTAGGAAGTGGGGGGTTTGGGGTAATTTCTTTTCATTTAACGAAATTGTTAGTATTTTTTGAATTTTTATTTTTCTCCTAAAAATTAAATAAGTTACATTGAAAGTAAATATCATAATTATGTTCATAATTAGTTAATGTAAATAAATATGACATAATTTTTTCGATGTATGAGCATGACTTAATGGAAAGTTTCCATTTGAAAAAAGAATGATATTAATTTTTATTAGATAACTGTACTATTCTTTTGGTATGAACAAATCTTTTTTTTATTATTAAAAAATTCTCTTTATCAAAAATAAATAAAATATCACCTTTTTTTAACTAGATTTTCAATTTTCACATTTTTTTAATAATTTCAATAACTTATTTCGTATGTGATTTGTGTATTTTATTTACTTTTTCAAATGATAAAATACTACAGAATTGTATATGAAGAAATGCATATTTCTTATGATTTTTGTTTCATTTTTATTTTATTGTTTTATAATTTTTATGTATTGACAATGTAGTCTTTAAGAAATTATTTCATAATGTATAAATGAATTGATTTTTTGATTTATTTTAGTACAATTATTATTTTTTGAATAAACAGTAATGCCCCGTGCATCGCACGGGAGTCAATCTAGTTGTTTTAACAATGACCACCATGTGGTATATTGAAATCGGGGGCGGATTCAGTATTTCTGCGGCGATAGGAAGTGCAAATGACGCACCTGATATTTTGAAAAAAAATTACCAAGTATTTATAAAAAAAAAAATCTAGGGTGCAAATTATAATTTTCAAAAGAAGAGGGATGCAAAGTGTAAATATATAAAAGTTAGATAAAAGTCACTTTGCATCCCCCTTCTTTCAAAAATTAAAGTTTGCACCCTATATTTTTTTTTCACACCCTCACTCTAAATCCTAGATAGGCCACTAATTGAAATGCGCCTCACCTACTAAATTATAAATGGACTTCCACATACTATCTTTCACATTTGCATTTCACAAAGTCGACCGTCTTTCAACAAGCCAATTTCAGAAGAAAAAAATAAGTTTTTTTTTAATAATATTTAGGAAAAATGTGTTTCAAAAACATGCACCGATATTTTTAAATAATTCAATTTCATTTTAAAATGTGCGTTGCTATTTTCACAAATAATCGAAACTTGTTTTAAAACACGCAGTGACATTCTTGTAAATAACTAAAACTTATTTAAACACATGGCACTTATCAACACTACAACCGACAGTTGTTAACATTGTCACTAACGTTTTTTAACATTACCACTAACACTCTTTTTAACAATGTCACTGACAAACGAAACGGAAACGTTAGGTTTGTTTACATTGTTGATATGCAATTCCATGGTTATTGTTGATTCCTTCAATTGCTTTAATTACTTTCTTCCTTACACCCGTTTCCCCTCTCTTGTTATATCTGAAATTTTGAATTCTGATTTGCTCAAATATGTTTTCATTGTTGAACGGTGGTGAGACAATTTGTGTTTTTTAGATCTGTTTTTATGATGTTGTGGTTGTTGAAATTGGATTTACTTGGATTTGTTTTCATGATATTGTTTATCATGATTTGTTCGTTGGTTTCCTCTTGTCGTACTTTCGCTCATTTATTGAGAGTCTTTGTCTCCTCATTTGTCAAGAGTTATAGTGTGTTATTTACTCTATGTCCGTGGAGACTTCAATTGAATTTTGCTTCGTTTATGGTAGACTCAGTTGCATGAGTTTTTGTGATGTGATCTTCAATCCTGGCAATGTAAATGTGGCCAAGGATTGAGGATCATGACTTAAAGTACTCGAAAGGTATAGGTCGCCTTTTGGGGCGACAAGTGTATTTAGACAATGATTGGTCGTCAGATGAAAGAGGGTGTTAACATAGGTGTTCATCAGATATCATGTCGTTTGTGTGTTCTGAAAAGACTAGATGGGTTGGATTCTATATTTTTCAACTCTTCTCTATTGTATTGTTTGGGCAACTTAGTTGACGACTTCTCTTCGATTCAGATGCTTTGGTTTCTCGCGTCTTCAAAGATATATATTGTACGAGAGGGGATTTTTTGAATGCCAATATGAGACAGTTTCCAAATTATACTCAGAGAAACATTTGGGCATCTCAAGACATTGTATGTAGGGGTGTTCGTGGGAAGTTAAATAGTGGTGACACTATCAATGTATGAGGGTAACTCGTGGCTTCGACAAGATACTGCTTTCTTTGATCAACATAGTTCTCAATATTTAATACTCGACATGATGAAACTGTATAGCAGATTGTAGGCACTTTCTTACATTTACACTCGTACTCTTTTAACACGCACCCACTAACACTCGTTAACAAGTGTCAAAAAAATACTATTTTAATATTTATAAGTGTTACTTCGAATATTCATAAGGTTCATTATAAATAATTGACATTCTAAAACATTAACACCGACACTTTGAGCTATAGATGTGTGCATTTTGAAAAAAAAAACATTTTTCCTTGGAATTAGTAAACACAAATTTCCTGACACCAACTTGAAGTGCAACAAATAGGGGTCATTTGTGTATCCATAAATCTTATGGCTCGTTTCAGGTACAATGTCCAAGTGTGATGGGGCAAAGTAAAACTAGGGATGACAATTTTGAATCGAATCGTGAATATCCGAACTGAACTGAGCCGAAGTTGACGGTTATTAACTGATTTGATTGGATATGGGGCGGATAATGGGGAATAACCGAAATGAAAAAGTGGGGAACGGTTTGATTTTGGTATTAGCATTACCCGCCCCATTACCTGAATCGAATGTTACCTGAACTGCTTATAGTTTTCTTATTGTAATCTAGTGAATCTTTCCTTATGTTTGGTGATTTGTGTCATACACAACTATTTAATTTTTTTTGAGCTCTTATGAATGTGATTATATGAGTTTAAGTATAAAAATTATCCTTTATCAAAGTTAATTTTTGAGTTCTTTTTATCGCTAAAGTGCTTTAAAACAAAATATTAGTTTGACTAATTTTCTGCGGGAATTCCCCGATTAACTACTATCCGTGGGGAATGGGTATGGTATGAAAAATTGATTATCCGCCGGGGAATGGGACGGTTATGGGGCACAAAATTGAATTGAGAAATGGGGTGGTACGATGTATAACTGCCCCGAACTGTCCCCATTGCCAATCCCTAAATGAAACTATCCATACATTTTTTGTCTGCCTTACTTTAACTTACTTTAAGAGAATTGTTATTTAGTCCCGCAACATTATTGAATACCCCTGCAATACTAAGTCTATCCAACATTAACACTAGTCACACCACCCTTCTCCCTATTTTACCCCTTTCTTCTTCTGCTCATTCCAATTCAATTACATCAATGGGAGCTGAGAAAAAATGGCTATTCACTCTCCAACCTTTTTCGCAGACAAAAAAACTCAGTTATCAAACTCATACACGCTGGTTTCCCCATTTTTTGCAGCGCTTCTCAGAGGTCAATCAATGGCTTCTTCAATTGCTCTTTCTTCCAGTTCAACATCTTTCCTAAACACACAGGTTAAATTTTCTAACATATCTCTTTACATTTCTCCAACCTTTCTGTATACTTTCCAGTTCAACATCTTTCCTCAATGCAACCCACATCCTTAATCAGATTTCTGCAGCCTTCTTCCTCTCCGGTCATGATCTGCACCATTTTCGACATTTCACCATGATTTTCGATCAAAAATCTGAAAAAAATCAACCTCCATCTTTTCATCTTCCATGGCAGCCTCTCATCCTCTTCATTTTTTAGGTGGAGAATGATTTCATTCGTGGAGTTCCTGAAAGAATGGGGGGTTTGATTTCAAGGTTGTGATGGTGGGTTAGGGGAGGGACGACATTACTGGAAAGAAGATGGAAGGGGATTTGATCTTTCTTAAATTTGAAGGGATAATATAGTCATTTTAATTGATAACATTTTTGTAACAATAGTTATTGCGGGGGTATTCAGTAATATTTCGGGCGTGAATAACAATCTTACTTTAAGGATGTTATTAACCAAATAATCAAGCGAATTTAAAATCACCGCCCTCAATAAACGTTGATCGCTACCCTCAAATTCGGTTTTCTTTTCAATGACAAAAACGGACTTTCCAATTTAAAATCCTAATCCCTTCTCTTTCAATTCACGGTTGCTTTCCATCCTCCATTGTCACGTTTCATCAATATCATTATTCTCTCTCTCTAGGGTTTGATTCGTTCCTATTTAAGAGAGAGAAACAAAGGGGGAAGGAAGGAAAAAGTTAAGAGAGAGAAGGAAAAAAGTGCCAACGGCTAATTGAATTCTCAAATTAGGGTTCGTCGGACGGGAATTTTCAATCTGTTGATTGGATGGTAATGACGTATGAGGAAAATGATGATGCGGTGAGGAATATTTTTGGGGTCGAGGAGTCCAAGGGCGATTATGTTGTTTTGATGGAATCGGACGGGTTTCGTGGTGTTGGTTGTGGAGAAGGTGGTGATGATTGTGTCTCGCCTGAAACTTCTTCGTCGGCGTCGGCGGCTGAGACTTCTGGTGAAGGGAGTTGTAATAGTTTCTGGTGGTCGGTTTGGTGGTGGGCAAAATTGGTGATTTTGGGGGTATTTTTGGCCGTTTTAGGGGCTTGTTTCTTCGAATGGATTGGCCCCTTTTTAATGGATAAGGTATGGGTGTATTGTTTGATTGTCTCAGTGGTGAAATAGATGTGATTTCAACGAACATGTTGGTTTTATTTAGTTAGATGTAATCTTGCCTGGGTTATATGCAGCTTTTTGGCTTGGTTTTCATTTTCTAAAATTTGAGTAGTAGAGGGTGTATAATCAGGTCAAGTTTTTTCCCTGCTTATAAACATGAATAATAGGCAACTGCAAGGCTTCAATGGATTAGGCAAGCAATAACATCAGGTGTGTCTGTGGGGGGGGAGAGTACTGCACGTGTGTTGCTGTACTTGATTAGTTGGTAATATGATGAAGACAATATTAATAATTTTAGAAGCATAATCTTATGAAGCTGATTAATTGTATGTTTATATCTGAAAGGAAAGGTGTTAGTAGGAGGATGAGGGCGTTGGTCAATATATCTCTATATGACAATTCTATGTTTACACAATTCAAGACGATGGGGTGCGATCATACCATTGCTAATGCACCGGATCCTATCAGAACTCCCCAATTAAGCTTGCTTGGGCGAGAGTAGTACTAGGGTGGGTGACCCCTTGAGAAGTCTCCGTGTTGCACCCCCAATCCAACCTTTTAGTGTACAAAACAAACAATTCTAGCTGATGTTTGTTCTTTTTGCTTGGATGTTTGTTCTTTTTAATTGCTTTGATTATGCTCGGATTATTCCGATGATAGACTAGTTGTGTGGAATGACAAGAGTTGCAGAATCCCAAATGGTGATACATTATGATGTCTTTGATATATTCAATTTATAAGTACTTATGCATGTTAAAGTCATTTTTTTTCTACGACTTTATCTGAATTTGACCACGGTTACTAATCAACAAACATATTTATATTGAGCTCTAGCCCCTTTATTTTTCATTTAAAGCTCCCTTACAAAGAAGTATCAAGAAGAGTCTTGGATGATTATGTCTATGTAGTGCCTGACGTCTCTCTGTCACCCCTCATTAGGTTTGATTTTATATATATTATGGGTCCATTGGATGATATCGGATAGAAAGATGGCAATTATTCTTGGCACGTCATTCGTTATTGTATCAACATGTTTAATATTTTATGTTTTAGTCAACAGCTTTCACTTAAGAAGTATAACTGTCTTCTGATTCTTGTGAACCTTGATTGCAGGAGGTTATCCCTGTAATAAATTGGGAGAGGTCAACATTCAGCACACCAGTTTTAGCAATTTTAATAGTTGCTTCAGTGGCATTATTTCCAACCATACTTCTACCATCTACTCCTTCTATGTGGGTGGCAGGAATGACTTTTGGATATGGTTTTGGCTTTTTGATGATCATTGGTGGAGTGACGATTGGCGTTTCACTTCCCTATTTCATTGGTTCTCTCTTTTATCACAAAATTCAAGTAAGTTTCTAATTCATTCAGAAAAAGAATTCCTTTTGTCGGTTGCTTATTGGAACTGAACCTCTTATCTCCAACACAGGGATGGTTAGAAAGATATCCGAAGAAAGCTTCCATCCTAAGATTAGCCGGTGAAGGAAATTGGTTTAATCAGTTTCGGGCAGTCATGTTCTTAAGGATTTCCCCATTTCCATATATTGTGTACAACTATTGTGCTGTGGCAACGAATGTCAAGTATGGTCCCTACTTGCTGGGGACGTTAGTTGGGATGCTGCCGGAAATTTTTGTTGCTATTTACACGTAAGAGATCACTGTTCCTATGCTTTTTTTGTGACATGTATCTGTGTACACATGCATACACATATATTGACCTATTATTTGATTGCACATATATATATGTACATATATCAGTGTATCATTAGCCATCTTGTAATCTGTGGATATACCACTCTTACTTTACATGACTTTTCAATTAGGGGCCACTTGCTCATATAAACGTTCTACTGATGTATGATTCCCTATCAGTGTTGCTTAGTTTGTATATCGTCATTTCGACTTCAAGCTGTTAGAAACTAGTAGTTGATTTATGACAATTTGTAGTAGTGCTGTATTTTACTACTTAGAAATGAATACTAAGGCTGGTTGTAGTTAAATGTGGATGTCCCGTTTCGCCAGAGTCAGAGCGTTATCAATTATTCTAAATTTGTGTATAATTCAACTGATTCACTTTTTGCAGTGTAAATTTGCAGGCGTGTGTGTGTGTTGTGGATATGCGTAATACTCCTTCTGTCTCATAAAGATTGTCCCAGTCTCCCAGACTTCATTTTGGTTTGTCCCGAAAATATTTTAAAAGTGGCAAAAATTACAGTGCAATTTCTTCAATCTATCAATGTTGCTTACTTTGCATATCATCATTTCGACTTCAAGCTTTTAAAAACTAGTAGTTGATTTATGACAAGTTGTAGTAGTGCTGTATTTTACTACTTAGAAATGAATGCTAAGGCTGGTTGTAGTTATGTGTGGATGTCCACATTTTATCGGAGTCAGAGCGTTATCATTATTCTATATTTGCGTAAAATCAACTGATTCACTCTTTGAAGTGCATATTTACTGGCGTGTGTGTGTGTTGTGGATATGCATAATACTCCTTCCATCTTATAAAGGTTGTCTCAGTCTCCCATACTCCTTTTTGGTTTATCCCGAAAAGATTTTTAAAGTGGCAAAAATTACAGTGCAATTTCTTCAAACCAAACAAGTTAAGCGTTAACCACGTAAAGTTTGACTTGGCAAATGGGACAACGTTTTTGTGATGGAGGGGGGGTATTGACAACTGAGAAACATTAATCTTTGCTTTCAATTAACATAGAGCACAGGTTCAATGTGCGCATTCTTTAAATTACGTGATTTAATGTTATCTGATGATGACTTGCACATTTAGATGGTATACCTCATATACTCATAGGTTAGCCTGCCATCTATGAGATATCATATGGTCTTTTCTTGTTGTTTGTCCTAACTGTCAAGATTTTGATATCTGGATTTCGATACAAGCTATAGCCAGCTATTCCTTAATGAATGCATGAAGTTTATAGAGTTCCAGTGCCATAAAAAAAATTGAAGGGCTTATTAAAATAGCAGATGTTTGTTTACCCTCCAAAATTGACAGAATTTTTTTCCCCCTTCTAAATTCACGATAACCAACTTTCCTCGACAACTTGGCCTTTTATTGACAAGTAGATTATTTTAGTGCCTCCTTGAAATAGAAATATTCTATTGATCTTGTGGGTACAGATATAGAACAGTTAGTAGGAAGAACTTCATGCCTTCCAAATTGCATCCGTGTCCATCTTAACCGAAAAAATCCACACTTCCAAATTGTTCAACTTGTGGCTTAGTTGGCACCATTAGACACAGCCGCAAACCTACTTTTTCTAATCCTTTTAGCTTAATGTTTTTGTTAATTAAACGGGTGTGTTAAACGCAGGAGGTTTCTTCCTTATGTTGATGATATTTATTTGATATTTTAATGCTTCTCCAATATGTTTTTGTTATTTGAAAGAAAAAATTACACCTTTCTGGTTGCCCATTTTAAAATAAATAGAATTTATTGTCTATATGCAACTGAGGCACTATTACGTTAATTATTTTTTATATTTGTCTTATTTTTCTTCCAGTGGCATTATGATTCGAACTTTAGCTGATGCTTCGCACGACAGACACTCGCTTTCAGCGCCACAGATTATCTTCACAGTAGTTGGGTTTTGTTTAACTGTATCTACCACTGTGCTAGTCACTGTTTATGCAAAGAGACGGTTGGGTGAGTTGCAGAAGGAAGAGGAGCAGCTGCTGCTGCACTAGGTTTTGTTCCTTTTTTGCTTTTGGTTCTCTGACAAGCCATGTCAGATTTGCACATATGGCCATAATACCCCAGGTAATAAAGGGTCTTATTTGTAAATGCCCCCCTGAAGGAGGAGACTGAGATAGTTGAGGCAAAGAACAAACATGATTAACATCTCCTTGTTGATTTAGCAAATTGATACTCTGTCTCAAAATGAATGTCGAAAAATGTCTAAGCTTCCTCTTGATCAAGAGCAAATTTGAATTTATTTTGGACATTCATTTTGGGACGGAGGGAGTAGTATTTGAAAGGAAGAGGTGGTGTTTATTTTATGTTTGGTTGTCTTTGCTCTCTCTGTCTCTCTTCTCTCTGTTTCTCTCTATCTCTCTCCCTCTATTATGACGATTTTATTTTGATCATTTGTTAGTATTGTATATATTTGAGTAACATAATTGAAATGATTTAGCCCTTACTATTTAGATAATTTCTGAAGTATTTATCACTTGGCAATCCAGCCTCTAATGACCTTAGTATTAGGGACCAACGATTTGCAAAAAAGAAGGGGAGTTTAGGTCATTGGCATGCAATGTCTTCACTGATGAAGTATTCTCATATTCGGTCAGATCTTGAGCAAATTTGGATATTTGGAATGGTGAGTAGTATTGTTTTGACCTAGTTAACTCAGTAGAGATCGTAAAGATCCTGGTAAACTCAGTGTAAAAAATCCTTTCCATTGTGGATGATCTAAGTGAAGGAAAATTTAACTCTGTACCATCTCTATTTCTATTGTAGTCCATCTTAAATCATTCATTCTAGTCATATTTATGGGTACTTTCTGTTGATGTAAATCTGTCATGAACTAGAAGATCTAGTGTTGGTCCATAGTACAGCTATAGTATGCACTTTTAGAACAATAAATGTCACTATCCTCAGTCCTGTCCTATATGCTATGATGCTCGGACTCTATTGTTTACCTTGCTTGCTTGGTCTTTCTCAACAACAAGATATATACGGGCGTTCAACAAGCGTACGGTTGGGTAAACCAAAGAATCTGAGCATACCTCTCCTCGCTGATTTTTTTGCTATTCAATTAAAGAAAATAAATTGCATTGCAATTTCACCAAAATAATACTAAAGCTGAAGCCTAGAGTCAATCTATTTCCTCTATTCTCACATTCAAAATATCAAAAGAGGTGGTCTCCCATGAGAACAAGGGGATCCGTCTCATGCATGAGACGGGTCGACCCATGACCCATGGGGCATGACCCGCCACGTGGCAGCCTCTCATAGGCCCAATTTTTTTTAATTTTTTTTTTCCAGTGGTTTAGAAAAAGTAATAGTTACCATCTCTTAATGTAATGACTGTATACATATAAATTAACATTGTTCATAAGTAAACGTAATACCTGTTTTAAAAAAAAACAAAAGCTCGTTTTCACCCATTTTTTCAAATGTAATACAAAATTATATGTATTACATTTGAAATGTAATAACTTGTGTATATGAATGTAATAGTTTATACAAGTAAATGTAACACTTTGATAGATGAAATTGTAACATATTTCTATAGATAATGTAATATTTTTACATGTATCATGATAAATTTGAACTCATTGTAATTTATTGTTTGAAAACATATAGATATCTATACATACGTGTTACAATTATGTACAAATACTATTATATATAAATAACATGTTTGTTACATTTTAGTTATAATAAGTATTACTTTTGCCAAACGAAGAAAACATAGGGAAAAATACTATTATTTTTCTGTATATATGTATTACTTTAATGTATACAAACTATTACTTTATATGCATACAATCATTACATTATGTTATAGTAACTATTACTTTTCACAAACCGAAAAAAAAAAAATTAAAAATTTAAAAAAATAAATTTTTTTGGGCCTATGAGAGGCTTAGAAGAAGCCCTGCAGAAATCACAAAATGGAGTCCTTTTCCCCACAGTCTTGTTCCCAAATTCCAACACTCTCTCTCTTCTTCAGACTCTGATCGAGGCAATCCAAACTCACAAACCATGGCTGGAATCTCTCCTCCACAAAAGCGGCGCTATTCTCTTTCGTGGCTTCCCAGTTACCTCTGCTTCCGACTTCAATTCCGTCGTTGAAGCTTTTGACTTTCCTGAAATGACGTATTTGGGCGGCGGGGCATTACGTACCAATGTTGTTGGCCGGGTTGGATCCGACCCGTCTCATGGATATGGATGAGACGGGTATTCTTGTTATCATATAAGTCTTTGTCATATCAAAATAGATGTTGATTTACAGGCTTGTAGTATAAGTTTTAAAAAATGCAATTATTACTACAATTTTCTACTGAGTTAAATATATGATTTAAATTGGGATTTAAGACTGTAATCCAGAAATTCGATAAATATTTTGAACCCGAATTTACCTTATAAAACGACATCTATTTTAACCCACATATGGAGTACTATCAGGCTCAATAAAAGTAGCCCTGCTACATTAAGTCTATATTCCAATTCCCAACAAAGCCCATATTAATGGGTTAATAAGTCAATTGGAGATTATTTTGGGCCTTTGTGGATCATGTGTCCCCCTATTAAAGCTCATAAACGGCCCAGTATAGATATTCTACTGGTCCTAGAAAATAGAGAACCAACACCCAAAGAAGTTTCCCAAATGCTCACATAGATGATGCCAACAAGATCATTTGGTGAAGAGGTGTTCTAGTGTAATCAATGATTTCGGGTTTGAAACCTAGAAATGCAGTAGCGTTGCATCGTTTTGCATCGTTAAAGCATTGTCGGAAGAGCTTTGCCGCCGCCCTTATAGTCATACCCGTCTCTCGAATCAGATTATTTGGTCGGACAAAAAAGAAACCTATGCTAAAGTCCCGGGGCACAAAATTGAAACTGCAACGCATTCAAAAATATTGATAATGAATAGGACATGTGAAATTGTCTACTAACCTCGGTCCCATAATAGCTTACTCGTTTACTGTTGAGAACGAAAAATAAGGAGTGAATATATATAATGTTATTAAAGTAGGAGTTGTGAGTGGGTAGGAGAGAGAAAGTGGGGTAGAAAATAGTAAGTGGATAGTGATTGTGAGTATGACAAGTGGGTCTCATGAATAAAAAAGTATTAAAAAATTTCTTTTTTAGAAAAGTGGGACTTTAAAGTGGGACGCCCAAAGCAAAATGGGAAAGGTATTATAGGACGGAGGGAGTATGGCTTAGCAAATTGAGACGAAACTCACAAGTGTAAATAAAAAAACACAAGAGAATAGATTTTTATCAAGTTATATATATAAATGAATATATAACTTGATGGGTGTCAGGAGGGCAAGACCTTTCAATATGTATAAACTTTCTTTACAAGTCAAAAAGTTTCCTAATGATATTCTATCAAAAGCTTAGTGGAACAACTATTCTAGAGCACTCTCTTCACAATCACAATCTATCTAACACTCAGCAATTCTCGAAATATGAATGTTATATATGATAACTCACTGGTGTTGGACGAAGTGTTGCCAACACTTAAATGACAACACTGAAGAGACGTGTTCTTCACTTGTGCAAGTCTCAACTTCTGAATTGGGTGATCTCAAATGTAGATCGACTGCACTATATATAGGCATCCAAAACTTGGAGCCTACTCAAAATGATCAGCTAACAGCCTTGAAGTTCTTTCCTCATTTTTAGTTCCTACTCGCCTCATTTGTAGAAGACTTAGTCTTCATGGCTTCTCTTGCTTGTACACCTCTGCTGTAGATACCTTGTACTCTGACTTTATCTCTCCCTGAATAGCTAACCAATAGCTTTTAAACTTGGTCACTAATTAATCATATAAACAATGTGTTTATATGTAATTTTCTCATCTCCTTCATGAATCACGTCTGTGCATCTTCTGTTGACACCTATTCAAGCTCACAAACAGCAGACTAACAACTGATATTTAAACATTAATTTACACATTATTATTTGTGAAAAATACAGTAACTATTCTGGTGTTGACAAATTCAAATGGCAACACTAGTGGCAACACTGGTTTGGCAACACAGGGAATGACACACATGGCAACACATGTTTTAACATTTACAATCTCCCCCTTAGTTACTGATTTCTTCACAAAATACCAATGTGATGTTCTTTACAAAACAGTTAGTCATACTTAATCAAAAATCAAAAAATGCCACAACCTCATTAGTGACAACATCAACTTTCAGGCAATGTTTAAATGTTTTTCAACCAAAATATCACACTCACACGAGTGGCAACATCAACCTTCAGGCAAACATAGTCACATATATATATATATATATATATATATATATATATATATATATATATATATATATATATATATATATATATATATATCCCCTAAACTATTTAAACTCCCCCCTTAATTATGAACTTAATAACTAAATAAAATAAGTATTAATAACTTCAAACAACCACCCAAATGTTTAGCAAAATCAACCAACTAAGTTTGAAGAAAATTTCAACCGAAACAAAGAAAAAAAACAGAATTAAAATTGTTTAAACATCACAAATCGAATTAAACAAATAAAATTATTTTTGAACCAACCACCAAATCAAACATAACCATTCAACCTTCTGCATTTCCAGCTTCTTCATCACCTCCCTCAGCTTCATCCGTGCCACTAGGTCCAACTCCATCAGCTCCATCACGCCTTGGTCTTGATTTATCTCCCCCTATTTTGAAAGAAATCAATTTCACCATATTCATCATGTCTGATATATATATATATATATATATATATATATATATATATATATATATATATATATATATATATATATATATATATATATATATATATATATATATATATATATATATATATATGATCTTTGCGAGAATTGTGCTTATCAATCTTCCTCCACGTGGCGGGACGAATCACCTCGGCTCCTTGACACTGAAATCGAACCCACGACTAGCCGGATGTGTCTCCTGAAGACGTTCGGGCGTGAGAGTAAGATCACAGTTGAATATTGCTCAAAATGTATTGAATGAATGAATTTCAATAGCAAAATGGCAGTTACCTCTCACCGTTTGGTAGTGATGGAGTATTTATAGACAAAAGTGATGTATTTTTGGGGAGGCGACATGTGCTCCGTGATTGTAGCGGCGGTTATTGGTAATGGGAACGTGTCTATAACGGCTCCTGATTTGTAGGGATGTGGTTATGAGAATAGTTCAACCAAATACGCCAGCAAGTGTCAAGTCGTCACTTGTTGTTTAGGTCGAGGTCACCATTCGAGGAATGGTCGACCCGACCGCCTGGGCTGTAGAGGCATGGTTCGTACCCGAGTTGTAATACGGATTACGGAGTTGGACTAAGTTAAGTCGGGGCACAGTGGGCCGAACCATGGGCTTAGTCGACTGATCCTTGAGATGGGCTTTGGGCCCTGTTTTAGTTGGGTCAGCCTCAGTGAGAATGTGAAAGTCAAGGCTGCCTGTGATTGGGCTTTATTCGCATGGCCCAACTCGACACTTTTGGTATGTTCAGTGGCCCCCAACTTTCGAGTTGACTTTGTCGACTTGAAAGTTAAATGATGAAAAATAGTTACTACTCACAGGTTGCTACTTGTTTCTGAGGTTTAGTCGACCAAAATGACGTGGCGCAATCCTGGACGTCGGCGATGAACGGTCGAAGATGAAGGAGCGCCGAATTGTGTCATCATTGCTACTCTGACGCTTGGAACTCCTTCTCGAAAACCGCTTCGGCTTTTAATTTTAGAAAATCAATTTTGATTTTCTTTTCCCTTTCCAAATTTAGGAAAATACAAATACTCAGAGTTCTTCTCAAATTCGAATTCTTACCGTCTCCAAACTCTCCTTCTCCGGCGATAATTTCGGAATTGCGGCAAGATTTAATCCCGGTTCTCGGCTTCAGCAACGATCTACCTTTCTGTAATCAATCAATCAAGGTATTCCTTTTGTAATTTTGCTTTAGGGTTTATGCTTTTGTTCCGTTGTCGTTATTTCTGCCATGGCTAGGACCTTTAGTAGCGAACCAGGGGCATTGTATGGTTATTGCACTGTTAACCGTAGGGTATACAAGAATGTTAACGGTGAGTGGAGAGAACTGTCCTTGGATGAATGTGCCTCCATTTTAACCAAGTGGGAATTGAATTTTAGTGAGATAGGTTTGCCCATTGTAGGGGACGTTGAAAACCTGGTAGTTGATGATTCAAATATCGTCACTTTCCATCTATTCCATGAACTGCTCGACCATATTACCTTGTTCTACGTTAGGGATGTCCACAAACCCTCCTTCCTTAGGAATAGAATAGGTTTTCCAGGGGAGTCTAGGTCGTCCTTAGGTAGGTCGACTGAACATGATCATAGGACTGACTCCCCTGCTTCCTCTTTTGTTTGTACAGATATGGCAACTCAAGAAGGAAATGCTGCCTCGACTTCTTCAGGTCCCAGGATTGTGAACGCATTTGATGACTCAGTTGTGCCGGGGAAAAATGAAAGGGGTTATGTTCCCCAAGGGCCATTGCGTGGCAATAAGAACTTGCCCTCTAGGTATAGTGTGATCAGGGAATTTTGTGAAGTCAGCAAAGAGGACTACCAAGTGACCATCTATACTCAAAAGGAGTTCATGAAACAGTTTAAGTCGTCCTTCACCAAGGATGCTACCAGGGTCGCCTTCTTTTATGGTCAGTTTGTTGCTGGCCTCAGGTTGTGAGGACCCCGACCCGGAACCTACACGTGTCCCGAGCTGGAGCGTCCTCAAACTAACCCGAAACTCCTAATTCTTTAAAAACTTTGATTTAACTTCCAGCATAAACACAACCATTTCAAAATAATTCTACTCCTTCCACATTGAATGAAAAGTTGACCAACCATGAAAATAATAAACTGTTTTAGTTACAAAAGGTATCGAATATAATATGGAATTTAAAGTTTATGAATACAACCTTTTAAAGGAATTATGCTAACCAACCCTTTTTACCCAATCTAAACATAACCCGACAATTCCCAAAATACCACTTCTAACTCCTTTCCGCTCTTACTCGGTCGGTCCACCTGTCTCGGAATCTAAAACAGTAAAGGGAGAGGGGTGAGAATAAATCTCAATGAGCTATTATGAATGCAGCAAGATGCCATACAAGATGCAACACGTAGCATGGTAACACTTAACACATTATGAAAGCGGTAAACACCTTACCTTACCTCATTTTACCTTTTCCCGTCTGAACAATAAGTCGTACAACGTGGGAGTAAAACTCCACTCTTTGGTGAATTGCCTCCAGCACATTCACCTCTTATAGGACTCATACCCCAGACCATCCATATAAGAAAGGATACCTATATTAGAATATCCCAAAAATAATATCGTCCCTCCTTACAACTATCGCAACAGATCTGTAAAGCTTTTTGGGTCAATACAGTCGTTACGGCCCACCCCGTGGCCACGAGAGTGGGGAAGGGTCACCGATATGATGTACCTTCAATCACTTATAGAACAAATCCATAATTGATTGGCATCCATCATACCCACCCGAACATAAACACGCTCAAGCACATGATAGATACTTGAGATAAATCCACAAACCGGGATAGTAATATAACAACATGGTAATGTATACTCATGCCAATCAATGCCATAATGCAACATTTAAGTAATACACTATGCATAGCATCATCAACAAATATGAATGATAACAAATAAATTCACAAATGGAATAACCACACAACTACATGGTAAACATATCCACACATTGGGATAACATAACAACTTGTCAAATATTCCACACTTGGGGAGCCACATAACACTTGCCAAATAATCCACAAAGGGGATAAACAATATAGTCACATGGTAAAATAGAATATCTGGAAATGATCATTGCATATTTAGTTTATAAAACCAATTCCATTTGAGAGATCACCTAAAAATACTCAATTTGGACTCTTGAACCATCCAATTTCGAGTCCGTATGAATTAACTATGATTTATTCAATTCCCACTCAACTTCTAACGTACAATACTACCTGCTGTAACCAAATCAGATTTTTGGGACATAAGGATAACTTCTTTAGCTATGAAACCATCATATTCAGAAAGTACTCAGAAAAACACCCAATTTAGACCCAAGAACCATCCAATTCCGATTTAATATGATTAAGTTATGACCATCACAAGATTGCTAAACGAATTCGGTTCGGGGTGAAGTTAGGATTTCTGGGGTCTTGGGCGACCGCCCAAACCTCTTGGGCGACCGCCCAAGAGGGTTTTCAAGGAAATGAGAGTTTCTTCCAGCATGGGCGGCCGCTCGGCCCCCAGGCGACCGCCCAAGCCTCTGCCGGCCCAACCTTAGGTTTTTAACCCCTTTAACCCTAGTTCTTCCTTCCCTCTACCATTGATTATTCAAGAACACCCAAGAACACCTTCATTTCACCAAATCCCAAACAAACATGTAAACTCCAAAACCAAGTAACCCTAGATTATTTATCACTACTATTTCTACCCATTTCAACCCTTTTAACTCATCTTCATTGAACCCTAACTTCAACAATTTCAAATTCCATCCATTTATTACATCCTAGATCATCTTCCAAGAACATTAACCTCTTTCTATATCATTAACCAAGCACTCAACTCTTTAAAGTTCCCAACCATTTCATTATCTCATTTCAAGCTAAATCTCCTAATTTAACTCCACCCATTTCATACATCAATTCTTCAACCTTCAAGAAGGTTTCTAAAGCATTAACAACCATTACAATAACAATCACAACATCAAATCATTGATGAGCATACAAAGAAAGGAAGTCATAATAACTCACCTTGGGATTTGCAATGGGAGGTTGATCTTTCTAGCTAGATGAATTTCCCAAGATGATCCAACTTCAAAACTATCCTTAGACTTGAAAATGGTGGAAGAATGCCTTGGATTCAAGCTTGGGAGGAGGGCTTCAATGGAGGTTCTCTAACTTTCTCTAGGATGAAGAAGGAAGAATGAAGGAGAAGGAAGGAATGTAAGGAGGATAATGGAGAGGGGGGACCGGCCAAGGAGGGAGCAAGAGGAGTGGACACTTGGCTTTAGGAGGAAGTATGACAATTTGGCCCCCCTCCCACAAAAATTAAACTAAGGCTTCCCTTTTTAAAATTTAAAACTAACCTTTACTCAAATAATTCATCCTACCCATTTACCTTCTTGTACTATTTATCATTTTTCCATTTTTATTATTTCCCCAAATTTCTTTATTTAATATCCAATAAATTCTCAAAAGATTCTAATCTTACTACTCACCCAATTTATCTTAATTTAAGAATTTAAAGACATGATTGAACACATAAAGCTAACATAAATATTAAAAGCATATAATATAATAATCAAAATTTGTGCCTAGGGTTGGGGTCGTTACACTCACTCCCCCTTAAGGAAAATTCGTCCCGAATTTGACTGTCGCTTACCCTAATAATCAAATAGCGAAGGCTACCTTTCACACATTCTAACTCAATATTTTCAATTAGACTTCTCAAAGGCATGATTCTACTATACATTTTCACAACTTAAATACTCTAAGACTTCAATTCCCAATTAGTCTCATCAATGCTATGATTCTTTCCAAGATTCTAATTCCATTAATAATGTGATATAACAACTTGATACTCCGAGAATACCATACCATTATCGCTAACCCGAATTTTCACGACCTCAAAGAAAGTATATTAAATGAAAAGTGTTACACCTTATGTTACCCAATACATTACGATATTACATTTAAAACTTCAATTACTCTATAATCTGCTCCAAGTCAGTCTATAAGCAAAATCACCAACCCTTTCTAAAACTTCAAATGGATTAACAAAACTTTGGCGCCAATCTACCTTAGGCCTTGCTTCTCTAATCTCAACCCAACAAATTAGAGATCGATATTTTCTTCCCTAACAACGCCTCATACGGTTTTATCTTAATGTTAGCATGATAACTACCATTATACTCACTCAACCACTGGTAACCATACGTACTATCGACTACTAACATCCATTGTTCATGCCCGTAGCATATCCTCAATAATAATTAATGATTCCACAATTTTTCACAAAGTTAAACTCAATAGCATTCCTACATTCCAGTAGGATCTACCCAATGATGTCTATCCAATCCCTCTAATACTATGGGGTTATACAACCAAACTATCTCCTAACATATATGAGGACTTTATCAATAAATATCTCATGATATAAACATTAAATAACTGCCCATGAAATAATAAATATGAACATGCTAATAAGATCATGATTTCTATAAACGGGACACTGGTCGACTATATAACACAATTCAATGTTCCACTTATTTTCAGGTCTAGAGACATATCAATATTCAAATCAGATGGTTGGCCGCCCTCAACGGAGCCGATCCAACTCCAAAACAAAACCGAGTCTATTGTGACCGACACAATAATAACCCCACATTTATCAAATCATTTCTGGGGCCAACACTTGAATACAGTTAATCATTATAGGGAAACTAGATTGCCCTTTTTACTTGCTTCTGTACGAACTATAACTTTAAAGTAACATGTCTTTCGAAAATTTACAACATTTTTCAGAATTTCAAATGATAACATAAGAAGAGATCCAAAGAGACCCGAATGGTTTACTTCTTTAAAACCGGCCCATACCAGTTTTAATTAACTAAATCACTCAGAAATTTCAAAGGATTGATAAGCTAACAAAAATAACTCGAGTGATTTAATTATCTACAACCGTCCCATACCAGCGGTAGATAGTCAAATTACTTCACAGATTTTAATTTACACAAAAACGATTTACTGACCTTATTAAATCATACTATCCCCGAAGGGCACAAATACTCACACAGATGTCCGATATAAAATCCCAAGTTCTAAAACACATTTAAAACAAATTTTTTTTTAACATGATTTTCTTGTTCGACCTCTATTTATAGTATAGCCACCACTCATAATATTTATACTTAGTTAAATCCTTTATAAGAAAACAAAATCTTGCAATACTAATACTATCCCGATAAATAACACTAAAAACAATCATTAAGATTATAAACTAGGTAAATCATCCTCAAATTGCGATTACACCTCAATAGTACCGTAACTAACTTACCTCTCGATAACCATCAACAACTCAAAATTCACATAACGCCCATACCTACCAAACATCACACTAATTTCTCATATGAGTCACGCAACTAAGTCGGTCTATAGGGTATAATCATCCTAAAGTATCCTGTCTTCCAATAAGATTTATCCTCATTTTATTTCCTCAACTAATGATAATCATCTCTCAAAACAAACCATATGCATTTTTCACCAATTCTGAAGTTGATCCTTTAAGTCACCAATAACTGTATCTATTATACTTCTTTGCATTTTCCCTATTTACCGCTCCATCACTAATACACAATCCACAAATCAAAACGGTCATACTATATATAAATGTTATCTTAAGTACATCCTTTAAGCAAATTTTCACCGTAATTGTAACACTCAGAAAAATTTAACTAATAACCATTGAGTATCCTACTAGTTTCTAAAATCAGTCATACAAATCATCAACAAGTGATAACGAATACTTATTCTTCACAGTTACCTATTTAAGATCTCTATAACCCTTTGATTAACCACCAAGTATCATCTTTTCTGATTACAGTAACAATTTATCCTTCGAGAATCGCTAAGCTAGTTATCTTCTTTATCAATTAATTTCTTAAGTTGAATCATCGATTCCATCATCCAAATTTGTATACTCTATCTAGGGATCCGAATACCGAAATAGTGACTTATCTCCATTCGGCTTCAATACCCGGTATGATACCCGATGAAAACCAATTTTGGAAACTCACTTGAAAAACACCACTTAGTCAACTTATAGGGTGATATTACTTACAAAAATATCTCGATTTCCTATTTAATTTAGTAGCAAGAATTCAATCAATCTCTCCTTAGAGAATACTTATAGCACCTAAGGCAAAGATATATTAGTTCCATAAGATCTCTTACTCGCGATAATTTATAACTCATATAATCTCACTTAGACTATCACTTTCAATACTAGTCTTCATATATCTAGTCTCCCCACGAGACACCAACGCAAAATTACTCACACAAGTACACAACCATAAATCTCTCTTAATTAGGCCATACTTTAGACAATTACGCGTATGTGACATAATATCAATTAATAATTTACCCGACTCAATTACACACAGAGGTAATCAAACGTAGATAAGGAGACTCGCTTCATGAGACAGTCCTCCTCAAACCAACAACTATTCAAATAATTCAGGTTAACATAACAATGATTCACGGATAGGTACTCGATCAAATCCACCGGTAATACATGCCCACTTAATCACAATTACCAAGATAATTAAGGATGATTCGAGGTACGACCCCATCGGAGTAGAACCTCCAACACATAAGGCAACTCTTAGGCCAATTATGCAAATAAAAGATGAAATGTAATGCCACAAGAGAACGAATGAACGAAGATTTATGAAAGTATGAATCCTAACTCCTGAGACAGGTAAAATACCTCAAATGATGGTGGGGAAATCTATCTTTCCAAAACTCACCTTTCCTTGATTCCTTGGTTGGTCGATATCATTTTCTGTCTTTGAATGAATTCCTGCATTAAGCTCTCGACGTCAGTTATCACACACTCTCACTCAGCTAGACTCTACCCGAGAACTCTAACCGAGCTCGATACAAGCGCGAGGACCCCGACCCGGAACCTACACGTGTCCCGAGCCGGGAGCGTCCTCAAACTAACCCGAAACTCCTAATTCTTTAAAAACTTTGATTTAACTTCCAACATAAACACAACCATTTCAAAATAATTCTACTCCTTCCACATTGAATGAAAAGTTGACCAACCATGAAAATAATAAACTGTTTTAGTTACAAAAGGTATCGAATATAATATGGAATTTAAAGTTTATGAATACAACCTTTTAAAGGAATTATGCTAACCAACCCTTTTTACCCAATCTAAACATAACCCGACAATTCCCAAAATACCACTTCTAACTCCTTTCCGCTCTTACTCGGTCGGTCCACTGTCTCGGAATCTAAAACGGTAAAGGGAGAGGGGTGAGAATAAATCTCAATGAGCTATTATGAATGCAAAGAAGATGCCATACAAGATGCAACACGTAGCATGGTAACACTTAACACATTATGAAAGCGGTAAACACCTTACGTTACCTCATTTTACCTTTTCCCGTCGAACAATAAGTCGTACAACGTGGGAGTAAAACTCCACTCTTTGGTGAATTGCCTCCAAAGACATTCACCTCTTTATAGGACTCATACCCCGCACCATCCATATAAGAAAGGATACCTATATTAGAATATCCCAAAATAATATCGTCCCTCCTTACAACTATCGCAACAGATCTGTAAAGCTTTTTGGGTCAATACGGTCATGTCTACCCCCCGTGGCCACAGAGTGGGGAAGGGTCACCGATATGATGTACCTTCAATCACTTATGTAACAAATCCATAATTGATTGGCATCCATCATACCCACCCGAACATAAACACGCTCAAGCACATGATAGATACTTGAGATAAATCCACAAACCGGGATAGTAATATAACAACATGGTAATGTATACTCATGCCAATCAATGCCATAATGCAACATTTAAGTAATACACTATGCATAGCATCATCAACAAATATGAATGATAACAAATAAATTCACAAATGGAATAACCACACAACTACATGGTAAACATATCCACACATTGGGATAACATAACAACTTGTCAAATATTCCACACTTGGGGAGCCACATAACACTTGCCAAATAATCCACAAAGGGGATAAACAATATAGTCACATGGTAAAATAGAATATCTGGAAATGATCATTGCATATTTAGTTTATAAAACCAATTCCATTTGAGAGATCACCTAAAAATACTCAATTTGGACTCTTGAACCATCCAATTTCGAGTCCGTATGAATTAACTATGATTTATTCAATTCCCACTCAACTTCTAACGTACAATACTACCTGCTGTAACCAAATCAGATTTTTGGGACATAAGGATAACTTCTTTAGCTATGAAACCATCATATTCAGAAAGTACTCAGAAAAACACCCAATTTAGACCCAAGAACCATCCAATTCCGATTTAATATGATTAAGTTATGACCATCACAAGATTGCTAAACGAATTCTGTTCGAATTGAAGTTAGGATTTCTGGGGTCTTGGGCGACTGCTCAAACCTCTTGGGCGACCGCCCAAGAGGGTTTTCAAGGAAATGAGAGTTTCTGCCAGCATGGGCGGCCGCTCAGCCCCCTTGGGCGACCGCCCAAGCCTCCTGCCGCGCCAAACTTAGGTTTTTAACCCCTTTAACCCTAGTTCTTCCTTCCCTCTACCATTGATTATTCAAGAACACCCAAGAACACCTTCATTTCACCAAATCCCAAACAAACATGTAAACTCCAAAACCAAGTAACCCTAGATTATTTATCACTACTATTTCTACCCATTTCAACCCTTTTAACTCATCTTCATTGAACCCTAACTTCAACAATTTCAAATTCCATCCATTTATTACATCCTAGATCATCTTCCAAGAACATTAACCTCTTTCTATATCATTAACCAAGCACTCAACTCTTTAAAGTTCCCAACCATTTCATTATCTCATTTCAAGCTAAATCTCCTAATTTAACTCCACCCATTTCATACATCAATTCTTCAACCTTCAAGAAGGTTTCTAAAGCATTAACAACCATTACAATAACAATCACAACATCAAATCATTGATGAGCATACAAAGAAAGGAAGTCATAATAACTCACCTTGGGATTTGCAATGGGAGGTTGATCTTTCTAGCTAGATGAATTTCCCAAGATGATCCAACTTCAAAACTATCCTTAGACTTGAAAATGGTGGAAGAATGCCTTGGATTCAAGCTTGGGAGGAGGGCTTCAATGGAGGTTCTCTAACTTTCTCTAGGATGAAGAAGGAAGAATGAAGGAGAAGGAAGGAATGTAAGGAGGATAATGGAGAGGGGGGACCGGCCAAGGAGGGAGCAAGAGGAGGGACACTTGGCTTTAGGAGGAAGTATGACAATTTGGCCCCCCTCCCACAAAAATTAAACTAAGGCTTCCCTTTTTAAAATTTAAAACTAACCTTTACTCAAATAATTCATCCTACCCATTTACCTTCTTGTACTATTTATCATTTTTCCATTTTTATTATTTCCCCAAATTTCTTTATTTAATATCCAATAAATTCTCAAAAGATTCTAATCTTACTACTCACCCAACTTATCTTAATTTAAGAATTTAAAGACATGATTGAACACATAAAGCTAACATAAATATTAAAAGCATATAATATAATAATCAAAATTTGTGCCTAGGGTTGGGGTCGTTACACAGGTTGCCTCTTGATCCCTTTATAAATGAGGGCCCTTCCCCTTCAGCTCGGAGCCAATACTTGTAGGGTCCTTGTGTGCTTTGCTATGGTCTGTAGATTTTTAGGATATGAACCCTGTATGAGGGTATTTAAAGAATTTTTCAGTATTAAGTACAGTGGGGAGGATCTGAGCATCAGTACTCCTTCTAAACCTAAATCTCCCAAACTCTTCACCAACCTCCCTAGTAAGCATAGTGACTGGAACTCGCATGTTGTTGTGGTAGAGAGTAGATTAGGATGGGAATTCCCATTGCCCAATGATGAAACAAGCCACGAGATGAGGGGACTATTGGGAGCCAACCTGGCATCTTAACTTGTATAGGGCTTTATGTCGACTAGTTGAGAGGAGGCCCATCAGCTGGGAGAGTCTGCTCACCACCAAGTATAACTTCATCCAGGCTGGGATGATGTCTGGAGATGGCGTGGTGGAACCCCTTATTCCTGTTCCGAGTGGCCAAGTATATCCATCGGGTTACTCATTCCACAGGTAAATTTGGAGATATGTGTAAACTCTGCAAGAAGACCGCGAACTATTGCAAGAATAATGGGGAACATGCTGGTGGTAAGATGTCTCTGTTCAGCTTTTCTTTACTTGCCTTTCATTGAATAACTGGTATGAATGATCAATTTGTCTAGAGCGAGTTAGTTATAGGCTGGACCTGTAGTTCGTATATAGCTAGTTCACACATAGCGTTCTGCATGTAGAATAATCAGCTCATCCATAATTAGCTCGCAGCTTGTTAACTTGATCGTAGGATGATCAAGTCGTTCGTAATGTGCTCGTACATAGAACTTTTGCTCGTATATAGAACCTTTGCTCGTATATAGAACTTTTGCTCGTATGTCGATTTAACACTTTTCCACTTTAATCTTGTTGCAGTTCTGACTCCTGAACAAGAACCTAACATGGGTCGTATCGTTGGCGTTTCTGACAAGAAGAAAGCGAGGAAAGACCATGGAAAAGCTAATGCTCGAGCTCACAGGCAGAGGGAGGCCACGGTAAGGACCAGCCTGCTTTCCAAGGACAATACTGGGATGGTGCCAATGGAAGGGGTTGAGGAAGAGGATCCTCTAGGGAGTGGTACCCAGTCTGTGGACACCAATGATGGAGGCGACGAGTCCACTAGGTCGGCTAGAGTAAGTTTAAGCTCCGACCTACCTCAAGAGGTTGATGTTGTGACCTCTGGAGCTGAGATTGCAGGGGCTAGTCCCTTAAACGTCGTGATTGTTGAGGATGACAACATGGAGGTCGATGCAGATGACCAGCCTTTGAATTCGAGAAAGAGGCTGCGCTCTGAGAAAGGGAAGTCGATCACTTCGAGTCAAACGCCTCCTCCCGTCTCTCCTCCCCCCACCAAAGAGTCTCTTGAGGACCAGATGAGGAGGTTAAGTGATGTCCCTCCTCTTGAAGGGGTCAATTGTCTGAGCCGCCGCTACCCAGATATGAACTTGGGTCAGGTGATAGTGAGAAGAGCTGTGGATGTGGGCCTGCTGGCTCACTTTGCTGATAAGGGCATAACGCCTGAAGAATTCTCAGCTCGATCTGGGATGGCTCATTGCGAGGTAACTTCCCACTTTCTCTTTCTTTCTAGTCGCTTATTCTTTTACTCGATCAACTGAAATTACATGCTAACACTTCCTTGATTTCTCTGGAATACAGAATCTCACCATGGTCGAGCAAGTTAAGAGCTCCTGGAGGGCCTCCATTGAGAGGGAGAGGCAAGCCCTTCGATATTATTCCAAAAAGGCTAAAGAGCTTGCGGATATGAAGGAGAAGTACAACGATCTGGACAATTCGTATGAAGCCAATGAGATGGTAAAGACAAAGGCCATGTCCGACCTTGAAGCTACAGAATCCAAACTCAAGGAAGTGACCTCAGAAAGGGATGCTGAGCGCCTTGCTCATGAGAAGACGAAGGTCGAGCTTACCACTGTCTCCAAACTTCTCGCAGATAAAGATTCTTTTTTGAAAGAGCTTAACGAGGAACACAACTCAGCTCGAGCTAAATGGAAGGAGGCTCTGGAGAAGGCTGGCCCTGATGCTGTGGAGAAGTTCAAGGAGGGAGATGAGTTCTATAATGCCATTGTCACCAAGGCCCAGGACTTTCTGGAGGTGGGTAAACGTCACATGGCGCGTCGGGCTATGGTGGATCCAACTGCTGAGGTCACCCTTGAGCAATTAGCTCGTTGGTTTTCTGAAGCCCAATACGACATGCCAGCTCGTGGTGGACACTCCCTTGTTCCTTATCTTGAGAACGACTTGGCCTTCATAGCCCAGGAAGACCGAGAGGATGGCTGTGAGAAGTGGGAAGCTCCCCCCGTTGTCGATAGGAATTTTGATGTGGTTCTGCAAGAGCTTGAGGATGCCGCCACCATGGAAGAAGAAAATGAGCAGGTTTACTCAGAGTCGGGTAAACCCATAGGCCCCCAGCCACAAGGAGATGAGGAGGGTCGAGCTGCTACTGACGACCAAACTGATGTCGGCCAAGACTCTTGAATTGCCTAGCTGAATTGTAATGAACAAGTCCCAACCAACATTTTTGTTTTTTGCTTTAACATTATCCGAATGCCTTGGCCCAGTTTTTTGGGAGGTAAAATATTTTTGTAAGTTAATTTTGTCTAAGTCTTAGCCCGTTTTGGGAGACTTACCTCTATCATAGCTGACTTTATTTATTGCATGTTGTATGCTTTTTGAAATAAGTATTGAGCTAGATATAGATAGGACAAATGAGTCAATTCGAGCTTAGAGGCGACTTGATATTTGTTGATTTGGTCGACCTCAAACTTGATTAACTTTTTTCGAACGAGATTGACTATGAGTCGAACCTGTTCACAATATTGAAGCTGACCCAGGGTCGAGCTAATTAAATCGAAATCGATTAGTAATCGGTCTTGTTAAAATAGACAAAGCTGATTAAGAATCGAGCTTGTTAGAACGAAGCTGACTAAGAGTCGAGCTTGTAAGAACGAAGTCGACTAAGAGTCGGACTTGTTAAATAGACAAAGCTGATTAAGAATCGAGCTAATTAGAACAAACTGACTAAGAGTCGAGCTTGTAAGAACGAAGTCGACTAAGAGTCGGACTTGTTAAATAGACAAAGCTGATTAAGAATCGAGCTAATTAGAACAAACTGACTAAGAGTCGAGCTTGTAAGAACGAAGTCGACTAAGAGTCGGACTTGTTAAATAGACAAAGCTGATTAAGAATCGAGCTTGTTAAAACGAAGCTGACTAAGAGTCGAGCTTGTTGGGGTTAGTGTAACTCTACATTTGGTCGAATAAACTGCGCTTTTTATTGAAGTAGGGAACAAGCTTACATCAATTTGAAACTTAGAACTAGAACAAACTTCAAGTGTTGCGAACTGAACTAACTTTTTGAGCTCCAATATAGGAAACCAAACTAGAAGTAGTACTTGATCAAGTGAGTAGCATGCCAAGGATGTTTCAACTCGTCTCCTCCTGGATGAGCTATCATGTAGGTTCCTTCCTTGACGACTCGAGTAACCACATAGGGACCTTCCAGTTAGGAGATAGCTTATTTTGCTGGGTCCTTCTACCCGTTGCTTCGATCTTTCTCAACACGTGATCCCCTACTTGGAATGACCTTGCCTTGACCTTCTTGTCGTGGTAACTTTTAGTTCGCTGCTTGTAGTTGACCATTCGAAGGTAGGCTGTATCTCGCTTCTCGTCGATCAGATCCAAGTCGATCAATCTGTTGATGTCATTCTGCTCCTGATTGAAGAAAGTCACTCTAGCAAGAGGGAAATCGAGTTCAGCAGGTGCCATGGCCTCTGATCCATATGTGAGAGCAAAAGGGGTTTCCCCCGTAGGCCCCCGAGTGGTTGTACGAACTGCCCAAAGAGCAAGGGGGAGTTCGTCCAACCAATTATTGCGTCGACCTACGAGTCCTGTCTTGAGCGAGGATAGTACAAGTTTATTTGCTGCCTCAGCCTGCCCGTTGCCCTGGGGGTAGGCGACAGAAGATTTCCAATGTTTGATTCCTACTCGATTCATCTCTGCTTCGAAGGTTTGGGAGAACTGTAAACCATTGTCGGACACTATAGCCCGAGGAAAACCAAACCGACACCAAATGAAGTCATGAATGAAGTTGATGGCATTCTCCTCTGTGATTCGAGCTAATGGCTTGGCTTCAACCCACTTTGTGAAATAATCGATAGCGACGATCACGTACTTGCAATTTCCTCGGGCGGGAGGGAAGGGTCCAATCAAGTCGACACCCCACATATTAAATGGCCAAGCTGCAATTACTGGGGTCTGCTCGGTTGTCGACATATGAGGTAAGTTGGCAAACCTTTGGCATTGATCACATTGCTGAACAAAGTTGTGGGTGTCAGCTCTCATATGCGCGATAGTATCCCAAGGTAATTAACTTGTCAGCAAGGGTCCTGGCCCCCGGGTGTCCGCCACAAATCCCGCTGTGCACTTCATGTATCAATAGGGCGACCTCTTGTGGGTGGATACACTTTAGCAGTGGTCGAGTGTAGGATCTTCTGAATAGGTCGCCTCCTTGAATGACGTATCTTGGAGCTTTCTTTTTGATAGCTCGAGCTTTCTTCTCGTCGTCAGCTCATCGCTTTCCAGGTAAGCCTTCATTTCCTCAATCCAACACTTCTCGTGAGTCCAATTTCTCGAGGGATCATCTATGCATTGAATTTTTACCCTTTCATAAGCTGGATTTTCGAGGAAGGAGATGGGCTCATCATGTGGCTCATCTGAAGTAGCTAATTTCGAGAGGAGGTCGGCTAGCTCGTTGTCTTCCCGTCCAATCCTCCGAATCTCCTGAATTCTAAGTCTTTTATCAACTCCTTCACTGTGTCGCAGTATTTGATTAGAGTGGAACTAAGCACTTCGTACTCGCCTTTGACCTGGTTGACTATCGCCATGAATCACAATAAGCCATAATCTTAGTCGCTCCAAAACACTTGGCGTACTCTATAGCCGCTATCAAGGCTTCGTATTCGCCTTGGTTGTTGGAAGCATCGAACTTGAACCTCGGTGATTCCTCATACACGGTTCCTGCACTGCTCGATCAAGACAATCCCAGCTCCACTAACATTTTTGGTCGCTGATCCATCTGAATAAACCTTCCAACAATCGTCGGGTAGTGTAATGGCGGGTTGACACTCGTGTTCTTTCCCCTTAACCTTTTCCTTTGGAGCTCGCTGCTCGTCGTCTTCCTTGGTGAACGTAAGCTCGACCAAGAAGTCAGCTAGAGCTTGAGCCTTCAGTGCCTTTCGAGGTCGATACTCAATGTCAAATTCAGTTAGGCAATTGACCAATTGAAAGCGGTCGACCGAACTCTCCGGCTTGTGCAATATCTTTCTCAAAGGCGCATTGGTAAGAACCACAATTGGGTGAGCCAAGAAATAAGCTCGCAGCTTCCTTGAAGCCACGACTAGAGCATAAGCGACCTTCTCAGCATTATAATATCTGCTCTCCACATCTGATAGGGCCTTGCTGATGTAGTATACTGGCTTTTGAAGCCCTTCATCTTCTCTAATCAAAACCGCTGCCACTGATTTATCTCCCACGGATAAATACACAAACAAAGTTTCACCAGTGGTCGGGCTACTCAGGAGAGGTGGAGTAGCGAGGTAATCCTTCAACTGTTGGAACGACGAATGACATTCGGTCGTCCATTCAAAACTTTTCGTCCCCTTCAATGCTTTGAAGAAGGGGAGAGACCTCTCTGCTGACTTTGATATGAAACGACCAAGAGCTGCTACCCTTCCGTTAAGTCGTTGCATCTCTTTGACACTGGAGGGAGCCTTCATGTCGACTAAAGCCTTGATTTTTCTCGGATTAGCTTCTATACCCCGTTGAGATACCATGAACCCAAGGAACTTTCCAGCCTACACCAAATACACACTTGCTAGGGTTGAGCTTCATGTCGTTTGCTCTTAAATTGGCGAACGTTTCCTTTAGGTCGATCACGTGACGTCCAGTCTTTGTTTTGATGACCATATCGTCGACGTAGGCCTCCATGTTTCGACCAATTTGAGAAGCAAAGACTTTGTTCACCATCCTCTGATAAGTCGCCCGCATTCTTCAATCCAAACGGCATCATGTTGTAGCAAGATGCCTCCACTGCCCGAAATGCCGTCTTGACTATGTCATCTTTATGCATCTTAATGGTGGTAACCCGAGTAAGCGTCGAGGAAACCGAGGGTGGAGTGACCAAAGAATGGAGTCAACTAGCTTGTCGATCCCGGGAAAGGGGGTAGCTGTCTTTTGGGCAAGCAAGATTGAGAGTGGTGAAGTCGACGCACATCCTCCATTTGCCATTTGATTTCTTCACCATGACCACGTTGGCCAACCACGTTGTATGAGTGGCCTCCTTGATTATCCCTGCACTTAAAAGTTTTTGTACCTCAGTTTTAATAGCCTCCTCCTTGTCACGAGCAAAGCTTCTCAATTTTTGGGGTCTAGGCTTTATGGTCGGGTTGACTTCGAGTCTATGAACAGCGACCTCCTCCTTGATTCCCCTCATGTCTTCTACCCTCCATGCGAAGACATCATTACTCTCCTTGAGTAGCTCGATGATTTCTGCTCGTTCCTCAACTGATAGCTGCTTTCCAATCTGAATTTTTTGGTCGGGGTAGGAAAGGTTGGTAATTATTGACTCTAGTTCGTCCACAGCTTCTAGCTCTGGTCCATCCCTGAATTGTAGAGTCTCAATTATTATCTCCCTGACCCTTTGCCTTTCCTCAGCTCCCAAATGTGGAGCTTCCTCAGCTATCATGTCATCCAACTTGTCTGCAACCTCGCTGGTGGTGGGGGCCCCCGAGTTATTGTCGAGCTGGAGGCATAGGTTGCCTATGAGAACTTGGTCGACCATAACTACATCTGGATCGACCTCTGTGGTGTTAGAGTGACGTGTCGACTCAAGCATGACCTCGTCATTTGAGCGATAGGTCGACTCTTCCACATTGGTGATTGTAGACAGCCGAGTAGTTTTGGTGACTGATTGTGACAGCTTTAAATAACCATCTCATAGCCTCTCGATCTCAAGCTCCCTCTTCTTTCTTTCCCGAAGAACATGGTCTAAGTAGGCTCGAGCTGTGCCTTGTACGCAGCCTACTCCAGCAGGTGTGGGGAACTTGACTCGTTGATGAGGGATCGATGCCACCATTCCAAGAGCGACCTGTCCAGGAATACCAAGTATGGCAGCGTAGTCACTATTCACATCAATCACGATAAATTGTACCTTTGACACAATCCTTTGGGGGTGATGGCCTAGGTCGACGTCGAGCTCTATTTGGCCTTTAGCATCAACTCGATGGTTGGTGAAGCCCTCCAACCTACCATCATATCTTTCCAACTGCTCGTCATTAAGACCCATCTCTTTGAAAGTCTTGTAGAACAAGATATCCTTGCAGGCCCCCGTGTCGACTAAGAGTCTGCTCGTCGTACATCCGTCTATGAGACCTGGGATGACGAGAACTTGCTCTCTAGCCGCCATGTTAGTTGCCAATTCATGAGGGTAAAAACTGATCACTTCATCCCTTACATCTCTCCTTGGAGGTACATGTGGGGCTTTGTTGAGCTGAAAGATCTTGTGTTTGATGGCTGTGTTGCTTGCTTGTTCGCAATGACCCCTGTGTTCAATCTAGGTTGCCTCGGCCCTTGCTGTCCACCTGCTGGTTGCTCGCCCCCACCGGCCTGAGGCCTTTTCACGTAAGCGTCGAGCCTCCCCAGGTCGACCATTCTTTGGATAATACGTTTCAAACCCAAACAATCTTCTGTTAGATGACCCGTGTCCTTGTGGTAATCACAATACTTGCTGTTGTCTCTCCTAAACTTGTTGCCTGGGTTCATTGGGACAGGAGGAGCTAGCTCGACAGCATTCATAATTTCTGTTCGACTCACCGTAAGGGGAGTGAAAGCCTCGGGTACCTTCTCTGTAGCCCTTGTCCTGTTTTTGCCGTTTTTATTGTTTCCTCCATTCTTGTTGGGGTCTTTCTTATCATCGGCGACCTCAACCTTTGGGCTCTTACCATTCTTCTTCTCCTTCCTTTCCTCGGCCAGAGCAACGTTATACACCTTTTCGAACAACTCCTGTCGAGTTGTGACTGTACGAACTGTGAGCTCATAATCCATGGCTTCCGAGGAAATACCACTCCGGAAGCAATTTATCACCTCTCTGTCGGTGAAATCCTCCTCAATCTTGTCAACCATTTCTTTAAACTTGGTGAAGTAGCTCATGGAGCTTTCATTTTTGGCCTGCACCAAGTTGTTTAGATCAGTCACTGTTACTTTCCGAGCTCCAACTGTCGAGAAGCGATCCAGGAATTTTGTTCTTAAACACGTCCAAGTGTTTATGCTGCCAGCTGCCAACCCATTAAACCACGTCAAAGCGGCTCCTGTGAGGGTACTTATCAGGGCTTTGCACATATTGTCGTCTTCATTGGCGACAAAACACATCGTGGCTTCCAGGTGTGCTATGTGACTTCTTGCGTTGGTGGCTCCAGAGTACTTTTCCAGTAGGGGAAGTCTGAAACTTGGAGGAGGTCGACTGTCTCTCATTTCCTTGGATAGAGGTCGAAGAGAAAAATCAACTCGTTCAACCTTTCCAGTTTCCTTTTTCTTCTCCTCCTCCCATTGTTCAAATTTCTTTTTCATCAACAACCATTCCCGAGCATCGGGTCTTTCATCTCCTGGAGGGGGAACAACATTTGACTTCTGACCTTCACTTCTGGGGGGAGTTACCAGCCTACTCCTCCGTCTCTCGTGAGAATGAGCCCTCTCGATCGAACCGGAGATCTCGTGCTGTCATTTCCTTGTGGCGACTGCGCCTATCAAGACCGGATGGCGACCTGCGCCTATTATCTCCGAGTGGCGACCTGCGCCTCTCCTCTCTTATGGGCGACCTGCGCCCGTTCCTGTCTCTATGAGACCCTGATCTCTGTGTCCGTGCTGGAGAAATGCGTCTGTTTCTGTTGGCGGTTAATTGTGTCCTCAAATCGACCGAGCCTCCCGCTCCTCGCTTCGCTGAGGCTAGCCCTTAGGTCGTTACTTGGCACGTGCACGATAGTGGGAGCTCGCTGAACTATCCTGTCCTCGCCATTCTGTCCCACACCCTCATTTGGCCTAGCACTCCTGGCCTGATGCCTATCAGAGACCTGAGTGGGAGCCATTCTTTCTGATCGTATGTCAGCCTGCTCTGCCTCCATGGCTATCAAGTCAGCCAAGATTTGAGCTCGTTCCAACATCATTTCCTTCTTGCTCATGGGATTACTTGAAGGACCTGCCCTGTTTCCCACGTTCACCTGTCCAGTTGGACGCTTAGGAGGAGGTGGGACTCCTTGTCCTTCCATATGCCTTTTCCCTCTCCTTGTGTCAGGCAATCCTCTGCCATCAACAACACTGGTAGAGCGCGTGGCTCTACCATGAGGACGATTGGGTGGGGGAGGAGGCAAATCCATGTTTTCAGCATTGACGTTGAGATTTCCAGCGTTTGTGTTGGTGTTGTTGTTCACTTCAATGAATTCTTCAGAAGCATCTTCCACATGCCCGTCTGGGGTTACCATGGTTGTAGGTTGAGAAGAGTTTCGAGGTCAAGCTTTAAGCACGATTCCCGGCAATGGAACCAAACTGATGCTGCAGGAATTGTGCTTATCAATCTTCCTCCACGTGGCAGGACGAATCACCTGGCTCCTTGACCTGAAATCAGAACCCACGACTAGCCGGATGTGTCTCCGGCGAAGACGCTCGGGCGTGAGAGTAAGATCACAGTTGAATATAGCTCAAAATGTATTGAATGAATGAATTCCAATAGCAAAATGGCAGTTACCTCTCACCGTTTGGTAGTGATGGAGTATTTATAGACAAAAGTGATGTATTTTTGGGGAGGCGACATGTGCTCCGTGATTGTAGCGGCGGTTATTGGTAATGGGAACGTGTCTATAACGGCTCCTGATTTGTAGGGATGTGGTTATGAGAATAGTTCAACCAAATACGCCAGCAAGTGTCAAGTCGTCACTTGTTGTTTAGGTCGAGGTCACCATTCGAGGAATGGTCGACCTGACTGTCGGGTAGAGCATGGTTCGTACCCGAGTTGTAATACGGATTCTGGAGTTGGACTAAGTTAAGTCGGGGCCTGGTGGGCCGAACCATGGGCTTAGTCGACTGATCCTTGAGATGGGCTTTGGGCCCTGTTTTAGTTGGGTCAGCCTCAGTGAGAATGTGAGAGTCAAGGCTGCCTGTGATTGGGCTTTATTCGCATGGCCCAACTCGACACTTTTGGTATGTTCAAAATATATATATATATATATATATATATATATATATATGAATAATATATATATCCCCTAAACTATTTAAACTCCCCCCTTAATTATGAACTTAATAACTAAATAAAATAAGTATTAATAACTTCAAACAACCACCCAAATGTTTAGCAAAATCAACCAACTAAGTTTGAAGAAAATTTCAGCCGAAACAAAGAAAAAAAACAAAATTAAAATTGTTTAAACATCACAAATCGAATTAAACAAATAAAATTATTTTTGAACCAACCACCAAATCAAACATAACCATTCAACCTTCTGCATTTCCAGCTTCTTCATCACCTCCCTCAGCTTCATTCGTGCCACTAGGTCCAACTCCATCAGCTCCATCACGCCTTGGTCTTGATTGATCTCCCCCTATTTTGGAAGAAATCAATTCCACCATATTCATCATGTCTGACCGCATATCCAACCACCCCTGCATAACTGAGTCGATATGCTTCACCTGCCTATTGAAAAAATTCAGTACCATAGCAGCATCTAACATAGCAGGAGCAGTGTTGCCTGGAGTGTTGCCAATCTCAGGGGCAACACTTGGGGCGACACTGGTAGCAGGGATAGCAGTTGGAGGAGCTGTTGTAACCAAAACTCAGGGCAAATCTCTGTGCCTATCTCCTTCAGTAAAGTGTCTACTAATCTTATAGAACACAGACTTTTAAGAGATGTTGTCCGCATTCCATGGTTTAAGCTTTTGAAACAAAAGGACATTATATATGAGGGAAGGGAAAATGAAGGAGGGGGTTTTCTTCTTTTTAGTTCATGCAGCTAGGTGAGCAAAAATCAATCTTCCAAAATTAACTCTCTGTTTCTTACCCAATTTGTATAATAACAATGCTTGCTCAAAAGTAACCGTGCTCTCATTTGCAGTTGGTAACCAATTTGTGATGCAAATTTTATGAAGAACACTAAACAGAGATGAAAGATAGGTTGCTTTGAAATGATCACTCCATACAGAAATTCTCCCTCCAGTCAGAAAGCTAGCTAGGGTATTAGGTTCGACATCCAAACACTCATCTTCGATACTAGGGAGGCCAAAAGATTTGTTGATGATAGAGGGATTAAAATCATAAATTTTATCCCTAACAAAAAAAAATCATAATGAGGAGTGTTCCTATCATCTATGTCCTCCCTTAGGTGAGTAAAAATGTTCCTAACCACACTTTCGACATATACTGAAACCTTAGTAACAGTAGGCAAAAAAAATTCTATCCTCCAAAAATTGGTACACCCCTAGACTTTGGAATTGAACCACATTGATGTTCCTTTCATTCAAAATTCTTTTATCCGAGTCTTGAACCCATTTATCCAAATTTGATTCACAGTAAAACTCGTCCGAGAGAAATGGACGTTCATAGTAACCAAATGATTCATAATCTGATTTGGACTCTTGAGAGTAAGTAGGGGTTGTTACCTCAGGTCAGGAGATGGGAGAATAAGATGGAGAGCTTGACTGTGGTTTGGACTTGGTTGCTGGTGTTGTCTCAGGTGTTGCCATTGGATTGGCATCACTCTTTTGAACTTTCTGTCTCTTTGCCACGCGGTACTGAGCTTGTGCTATGGTTTCTTCATCCTCAAGCCATGCTTCCTCATCCTCATCTGAAGTAGATGAAGGCTCCTTGGTTTCTTTGAAAATCGGGTCCGAATTTTCCTCAGACGAAATATTGAGCGAGGAGCTTGAGCTATCTTCCACATTGACTGGATCATCAGCTGTGTTTGAAGAAATTTTAGACCTGAATAAGGTCTTAATCCTCTCTGATTGTCGACGATCTCCACCCCTAAATGACGACAAAGCATCAATAACTTTTCTTTTCTTGGTTTTCTTTTGGGGTGCAAAAGTGAGCGCTATGAAAGGGGTAGCTTCAGGAAGGCTTATGGGAGTTGGAATTGGAAGGGGGATTGTAG
This sequence comes from Adenophora triphylla var. japonica, assembly GCA_022495995.1. Lineage (NCBI taxonomy): Eukaryota > Viridiplantae > Streptophyta > Magnoliopsida > Asterales > Campanulaceae > Adenophora > Adenophora triphylla. The sequence continues at coordinate 97,071 of JAFEMH010002615.1, forward strand.
ACAATGATGTCCAAACTAGGAGAGGTTGAGGGTGTTGCTTAGAATGTCGCCGGAGATGTCTCCATTGGAATGGCGACATTTGAGGCAACATTAGAGGGGGCTAGAGGCGAAATTTACATGGGGGACGAAATTTGGGGTGATTTTGATGGGCTAGCCATGAAAGATCGACAGGAAGAAGACAAAGAGGAACAGGGGAAAGAGGGTTTACCATTTAGAGATAGAGATAGAGAGGGTTTTAGAGAGGGGAGTAATTAAATGGATAATAGGGATTTAAGTTTGATTTGACATATTCAAATTCACTTAAACCCTTGTCTCAACAACCCACACACTGTTATCCGACCAATTTGTTTTTAAAATGTAATTTTTTTTTATTTTTTTAATTTTCATTTTGTTTTTTTTTTCATTTTTTAATATATAATAACTAAAAATAAATTTAAAAATATCCATAAAATTTTGTTTTTCAAAATTCAAAAGAGGATGAACTTTTTGAAAAATAGATATTTCGACATTACGTTTAGTTAGAGAAAATGTTTAGTTAGAGAAAATTTAAATATTTTTGCTAAAAACCTTTTAAATTTCACAAACTCTAAATATATAAAAATAGACTTTTGGAAATTCAAAATTTAATTAACAAAAATAAAAAGAAGAAATAAAAAATTAATGTAGCATCTACTAATGTGTTGCTAGCAATGTTGTGTAACACAAAAGACAACATTTTGAATAAAATTCCCTTGATATTTTTCAACATATATAACTCATTATTTTCTTTGGCAATTTTAAGCAAAACTTTACACTTTCTTTATTTACAAGGAAGCATCGTAGTAGCGAGCTCCGTGCTCCGAGCTTTTTATAAAGTGTAAAGATATATGTAGTAAGTTTTATATCTTTCAAGTAGGGTACACTGTAGTAGCGAGTTCCATGTCTCTAATACTTAGTATAAAACAACTACATTATACTCCCGTTTTGGCAAGGAAGCATCGACGCAGCGAACGTCGTGCCCCGAGTTACTTTGGGAGTATTTTAACACGCTTTGCCTTTTTAAATATCAACAACAACATAAGTGACTTTGTCACTTTAAGCACGAAGGGGTATTTTATAAAAAAAAATGTTAACTAAAGTATATACACATACTAGAACAAAAAGGTCAGTAAATGCCTCACATTGGGCTTAAAACATATACTCCCTCCGTCTCGGCCGAAAAGGCACAAATTTCCTTTTTGGGTGTCTCATTTAAAAAGGCACAGTCCCAAAAAGAAAAGTTTTTATTAATATTTCACCCACTCATTCTCTCTCCTACTTTACTTTTACACTCACAACATTCTCTCTCCTAACTATTCCTCCCACTCATTCTCTCTCCTATTTAATTTTTCATACTCACAACATTTAAACTTTTTCTCTTTCCTACATCACTTTTCTTAATTTTCGTGCCAGATTGGTTTTGTGCCTTTTGGGCTGGGACGGGGGGAGTATATATATATACTATATATATATAGGTAGGTGCTCAAATGAGAACTATAACAAAAAATGAAAATCATGAGAACCACTTGTATATACTTGTTTATAATAGATACTTAGCTACTGTATACATATACAGTCTACTGTATATGTATACAGTAGTTAAGTATCTACTGTATACAAGTGTATAATCACACATATACACTTGTATACAGTAGCTAAGTATCTACTGTATATGTATACAGTCTATTGTATATGTATACAGTAGCTAAATATCTACTGTATACAAGTGTATACAAGTGGTTCTCACGGTTCTCATTTTAAACGGTTCTTATTGGAGCGTGGCCCCATATATATATATATATATATATATATATATATATATATATATATATATATATATATATATATATATATATATATTATTTTATTTTTTAAAGTATAAAATATACAACAAATACACAGTGTTGCTGTCAGTGTTGACAACACAGACGGCAACACTTGAAACAACAGATTTATAGAAAATACAAATCAAGAAATTTTTTCAAACTTGAAAATCTCTCATGGTCCAGGGCTTTGGTCAAAATATCAGCAAGTTGATGTTTAGTATCAATATGCTCTGTTTGGATCAAGTTCTTTTTTACTAAATCTCTCAAAAAGTGATGACGATATCTATATATTTAGTGCGTGAGTGTTGCACAGGATTTTTGGAAATGTTTATGACACTCAAATAGTCACAATACATGGTCAAGATATTACTACCAAGGCTATAGTCGTTAACATATGTTTTAACCAAATTAACTGTGAACAACAACTCTTGACTGCTACATACTCAGATTCAGCAGTCGAGAGAGAGATACAGGTTTACTTGCAACTACTCCCTCCGTCCCACCGATCTTAAGAAAACTTTTCATTTTGGGCGTCCCACTAATCTTAAGAATTTCCAAAATGGAAAGTTTATATTAAATGGGACCCACTTGTCATACTCACAACAATAATCCCATCACTATTCCCTCCACTCATTATCTCTCCTATTTAATTTTTCATACTCACAACACTTCTTCCACTCATTTTCTCTTCTAATACTATAATAATATTCCTTAATTTTCACACCAAATGAAAAATTCCTAAAATGGCTGGTACGGAGGGAGTATACCACAACACAAGATTACTCAAGAAAAAACAACTCAAGATTTAGATAGGGGAGGGTTGAAGAGTGGTCCAACTGAAATATAAAAGGTGCAGCATTTGATGTCTAGACTAGACTAGACGAGATGACATCCCAAGATTTAGATGCATAAAAGTAAGCTGTAGTTTTCTAGTAGCATTTCCCAAGACTTAGCATAATAGGGCCGTATAGTATAGTCTACTCTAGAGGTGTAAAAGAAGAGAATCCAATGCTTACCAAGACACCCAATTGATTGAAAATAATCTCTGTTGTATCCCTACGTGCCGCTCAGCGGTAAATAAGGAGACAAGTGACGGTAAGAAAAATTGTGTGTGAGAGTGGTGGAAAAAACAATTTGGCTGGCGATGAGTGATGCAAACGATTTTTCCTATGTGTATTGTACTCCCTCTGTCTCTTTTGAAACAGTACAGTTACTTACTGTTTAAGTAGGAATTAAGAAAAAAAATAATAATATAAATGTTATTAGTGTAAAAGTAAAATAGGAAAGAGAATGAGTGGAGTGAATAGTAAATTATACTCCCTCCGTTTCAGATCAAGGGTTCATCTTTTCCTTTTGATCCGTCTCAGACCAAAAATTTCTTTTCATAAATGGCAAGTTTTTGAATATATTTATACCCTTATTATCTCCATATGTTTACAAAAAAAATTATTCATTATACCCTTATAATTTTAGCATATTTACAAAAAAAATCAATTATTAACTTACTATTCCTCCCACTCATTCTCTCTCCTATTAAAAAACTAATCATTAACTGTTATTCTCTACCTCATATTACAAAAAAATCATTCATTATACACTTATAAAGTTAACATATTTATAAAAAATCAATCATTAACTACTATTCTCTATCCCACATTTAACTTTTATTCATTTTTTAAAAAAATTCTTAAGAAGCGTGAAATCCACCCCGTACACCCTTGGTCTGGGACGGAGGGAGTAATGGTATTGTGAGTATTAAAATAATGTAGGAGAGAGAATGAGTGGAGGAAATAGTAAAAATTCTTTGCCATTTTAGAAAGTGTGCAATTTGTAATAGGACGCCCAATGAGAAAAGTGTGCAATTTGTAGCGGGACGGAGGGAGTATTATAAATTTTATTTAGTTTTATACTTAATGTATAAGATTCAGTTTTAATAAAGTATCAGAGGTTTTTTTTTTTTCTTAAAATCTAAGAAAAAAAAATGAAAAAATGACTCTTATACCTGTTATATGAGAGGCTAACTAGTTTTATACGTAACATATAAAAGCACGAATAGTTTATTTGAAATATTGATTATTCGCTGGTGTTATAAAAAAAATTGATCTGGCACAAGAACTTTAGGGTCATAAGTAGGGTTGTAAATGAATCGAATCGAATCGAATATCATCGTATTCGATTCGTATTCGAATATTAAAGTCGATTCGTATTCGTATTCGAATATAAAAATTGATTCGTATTCGATTCAAAATTGATATTCGAATTATTCGATTCGATTCGATTCGAGTATTTGATTTGAGGCCCAATTGTGAGTTCACTGTGTGTGTGTGTGTGAGAGAGAGAAAGGGAGGGAGAATGTTCTTCAATCAAGCCCTAGAAGAATCAACAATCAGCTAAACAAAAGAAACAAAAACAATTTCAGGGCGAATTCTCTTCTTAATTTCCTTTTCATGTACTCAATTAACCCTAATTAACCCCAATTTCATCTCGATTTCCCCCAAAGTCTCGTTCTTTGTTTGAATTCCCTTTTGCAATTTAGAATGTTGCGGGATTTCAAGTTCCTCCGTCGAAATTCTGGAAAAGCTCACAATGTGGATGAAATTGAGAATGTACCGGTAAATCCTATTGAAGCTTCAGTTACTCATACCGGCACTGATTCTTCTAGGCCTCCATTAAACACGATACAAGACCCAATCCATTACCCTACGAGGTGAGGGTAAAGGGAAGTCACCAGAAACCAAGAATAGCAGTCAGGCGAGGCGCTGGCTAGGTGAGGCAGCGCCGTCGTTCGTTCCTCAGTTCTCTACTTCTCTTCTCTCTGCTCTCTAGGTTAGGATTAGAAAAAATTAGAAATAGATTTCATTATATATATATAATTATTAATTAATATTTAATATATATATATATATATATATATATATATATATATATATATATATATATATATATATATATATATATATATATATATTTATTTATATATATTATTCGAATAATATTCGCGAATACTCGAATCGAATATCGTGATATATTATTCGTATTCGTATACTAATCGAATCAATATAAAGATTCAAATTCGAATTCAAATTCAAATTTTTCGAATACGAATACCAAATACTCGAATCGAATATCGAATCGAATCAAAAAAGTTCGATTCGTTTACAACCCTAGTCATAAGCCCTTATTATTATACATAAAATAACTAAATATTTTTAAAATAACAAGTATTATTGATATAATTAAAATAATCTAAATTTATTGCTTAAAACATTTTTACAGTGATAATAAAAAAAGTAGAAAAATTATTTCAGAACCAAGGGAAGGAGTATGAAAATATTGCGTGTTGGCTCGTCATTTACTGATCAAAATACTTTTGTATTGACAACGAAAAAAAAGAAAAGTAGAAAAATTATTTCAGAGCCAAGAGAAGGAGTATGAAATATTGCGTGTTGGCTCGTCATTTACGCTCAAAATACTTTTGCATTGACATCGGAAAGGCAAAAAAGAAAAGTAGAAAACTTAATCGAAAGCTTTGTTTTAGTGACCTATTGCTTAATAACAGCACAAGGAAAAGGAGCACTGAACAACTAACAAAATACTCCCCCGTCTAATCTGTAAAATTATTTGTTTTAGACGTTTTACAATAATTTACACTTTTCTAAAATAGAAATGGGATTCACTTCTCTTTACTTATAACCATTACCCACTTACTCTACTTTCTCTTTCCTATCCAACCATCTATACTCATAACACATCACTTTTTTTTTTCTTTGATTCCCGCATCCTCCAAAAAAATTGCATATAATTGTGGGAGGGAGGGAGTATAAATCCACGAAATGTTCCAGGGAAAGGGTCACGTGAACCATGCCATTGTTTTAAATGGGATCACGATTTCTGATTTTCATCATCATTTATGACCAGTGTTATACTTCCAAGATAATTATTTTCAAATTTTGTTATATTCTCGATTTTGCGTCTCAAAATTAAATGTCCAAAATGATTGGTTGATATTTTTATGGGATTTTTTTTTATAAATATTCTTGCATTTCAATTTTACAAAAATATAATATATTATTAAAAAAATTGAAAAAAGCCACATCATCTAATAACAAAGTTATTTGAAGATAAATTTTTAAAAATCATTTAGTTTGAGTTTGGGACAAAAAATGAACATCGGTTTGAGACACAGGGAGTACAAAATGCTATTTCATCGTTCCATTTTTTTTTTAATTATATACTCCCTCCGTCTCAATAAAAGCTTCACTAATTACCCAAAAGGGCGTTCCGTTAGAAGCTTCGCCTTTCCTTTTTTGGCAAAGAATCTTCACTATTCTCTCCACTCATTCTCTCTCCTAAAACACTATTACACTCACAACACTTTTCAAATTCACTATTCCCTCCACTAATTCTCTCTCCTATTTTCAAATTACACTCACAACATTTTTTTTTCCCTCCCATTATCATAATTCCCGTGCCGGAGGAAAAGGGTGAAGCAATTGGTGGGACGGAGGGAGTATTGAAAATATTTATTTTAAATAAAAAGTGGTGGGAAAAGTTATAAATAATTTTTTTTACATTTTATAAGTATTTAATATGCAATCATATAATAATAGTGAAAAAATGAAAAAAATATTTTTTAGTTTTCTGAAAAGAAAATAAGTATTCATTTTTAAGACAATTAGGACAATTTTTCTTTTTAAATATACTCCATCCATTCCACTTCAAATTGAATTTTTGTTATTTCTTATGTCTCGCATACTCACCTTAAACCGAATTTTTCAAAATGACAATATTTTTTTTACTATTCCTCTCGATTTTTTTTTCATACTTTACGTTAGTAATCAAAACACCAATTAACTCACTATTTTTTTACTTATTCTCTTTTTTATTTAATAATATCTTTCTCATTTTTTTAAATTATAGTATTTAAAAAGTTAATTCGATTTAAGATGAGAGTATTTCATTTTGGATCAGATTACTTCTCTTATGCTTAGTTTGTTTAGCTTAAATCGACTTTCGAAAAATGATTTCCCGTAAAATATTTTATGAAAAATGAAATTTTTTTTCGAAAAATGACATAAACATGTTTTCTAAAAAATGAAAATGTTTTCGATTGAGGTAGGGTGGGTAGTCGAGAGTGTAGGGGGGGTAGCCGGGAGTAGGGGAGTGAGATTGTGTGGGTGAGTTGTTAAAAATAAATTAATTTAATTATTAGAAAAAAAGTTTGACCGTAGAAGGGAAGTGGGAGGGGGGGGTGGGATTGGTGGGAGTGGCGAGGGTTATTAAAAAATAATTTACATACTCCCTCCGTCCCAATAAGTGCTTCACCCTTTTGGGTGGGCACGGAAATTATGGAATCAATATTTATATTCAAAAGTAATAGGAGAGAGAAAATTTAATCTTCAATTAGGGGAGGGAGGGAAAACTAAAGCAAGCACTAATATTTCCACCAAATTTCAAATAACACACTGTTCCTTGAAAATTCAAATTACAAACTCAGTTTAAAGTTTAAGAGTACAGCCACTGAGAATTTAAACATTCCCTCCATAATTACATTCCCTCCATATTTATAAACCAGTTTCAACCAAAAATTACATACTCCACCTATACCAAAAGTTCTTCCAGCAGGAAGAACATCTTGAACAGCAAAAAAAAAAAAAAGAGAAACAGCAACAGCAAAAATGGAAGAACCCAGCAGCAGAAGAAGAGGAGAGTGCAACTTGTTAGCCAAACCAAATTTGACTTCAAATCAAATGAACATGCTGGGCCAATTCTTGATCGAAGCTTTGGTGGATGGGAAACTACCTAGAGGTTATATTCAAGTGGCTGCAACAAAATTTGGAATAACAAGGAGGAGAGTGTTCACATATTGGAGTAAGGTGACTCACCAGAGAAATGAAGGTAAACCCGTCAATTTATGTTCAAACAAAGGAGGAAAACAGAGAGAAAAAAGAATTAAATTAGATGAAGAAAAAATGAAATCAATTGAATTGACGAAAAGAGGAACCATTAGAAATCTTGGTCAAGCATTAGGAATAAGTAAAAGCACAATTGGGAGATGGAAAAAACAAGGAGTGATCAGGGCTCACACTAATGCAATTAAACCAAGTCTCAGTTATGAAAATCAAATAGCAAGGCTGAAATATTGCCTTCTTTGCAACTGCTTTTCAAGCTGAGGAAAACAAAGTTGAGTTCAAACCCATGGAGCAGCAAATACACTTAGATGAAAAATGGTTTTACATAACCAGATCAGCAGAGAGATATTACATGTGCTTAGGTGAAGAAAATCCTCATAGGACATGTCAAAGAAAGAGATTTATCACAAAAGTGATGTTTATTTGTGCTGTGAGTAGGCCTATTTATGACAACAGTGGTAATCTTATTTTTTTATGGGAAAATTGGTATGTGGCCATTCATCACAAGAGAAGCAGCCAAGAAAAACAGCAAGCACAGATCAGCAGGTTCAATTGTTACAAAACCCATGGATTCAGTCAACAAAGAAGTCACAAAGAACATGTTGATATACAGAGTTCTTCCAGCAATTAAGAGAAAATGGCCTGTAACATCAAGCAAAGACATAATAATCCAGTGGGATAATGCACCACCACACATCAACAATGATGATGTTGATTTCAGGGCAGCAGCAAGTTCAGATGGATTTAACATGATACTAAAGTTTCAGCCAGCAAATTCACCAGACACGAATATCAATGATTTGGGTTGGTTCAACTCATTAGATTCAGTGAGGAGAACTCTTCAAGCAAACAATGTAGATGAGTTAATAAATGGAGTGCAAGATGCATTTGAAAAGTTATCAGCTAACACTCTCAACAAATTGTTCCTCTCTTTGCAATCTTGCATGAGATGCATAATGGATGTTAGGGGTTCAAACAACTATCCACTTGAACATCTTGGAAAGGACCATTTGGACAGAAATGGTGTACTTCAGAGAAACTTGACAGTGGATACAGAATTAGTTCAGTGTTGCATTCGATATCTACAACAAGCTGGGCAGGGACAAGAGTTTGAAGGCATGATGCATGAAATGAACCTTCTTCACATGTCATTAGGTAATGATATGTAGACCATTAGGACATGTATATTCTCTCAGAAAAATATCATCACTGAGTAGTTTTTGATTGGTCTTTTGTACTCTTAGTTAAGATGTCATCACTGAGTAGTTTTTGTTTGGTCTTTTGTACTCTCAGTAAAGAATCATCATAGAGCACAATTGAGCCAATCTTTTGTACTCTCAGTTAAGAATGCAAATCTTTTCTACTCTCAGTTCAGAATCATCATAGAGTAGTTAAGAATCATCATAGAGTAGTTAAACATGCCAATCTTTTCTACTCTCAGTTAAACATGCCAATCTTTTCTACTCTCAGTTCAGAATCATCATAGAGTAGTTAAGAATCATCATAGAGTAGTTAAACATGCATCTCACCAATTCAAACTCAACATAAGCATATCACAATGCATATCACAAAGTTCAGTTCCAGCAAGAAGAACATCAGAAGAAGAGGAGAGTGCAGACCAAGGCAATGACAGTTCACACCAAAGTAGTTAAGTGTTCATAAGAGTTTGAAGGCATGATGCATCTCACCAATTCAAACTCAACATAAGCATATCACAATGCATATCACAAAGTTCAGTTCCAGCAAGAAGAACATCAGAAGAAGAGGAGAGTGCAGACCAAGGCAATGACAGTTCACACCAAAGCAGTTAAGAGTGAGCAGTTCAACAAAAATCACAAAATAGGTCAAGAAGCCATATTCATCATTTCACACAGTAATTTCAACCAACTCCCAACAATGTACTCAAACTAGAAAAAGATTTGAATTTCGAAAAGAAAACATGAACCTATTCCTTGAGCCAACGTTGTACAGCGGGACAGTGCAAACCCAACATCAACAAGTTAAGGCTGTGGCTTGCAACCTTTTTCTAGAAGGGTGACATAGCAGGTTCTGGAATGGGGGGAGTCCATTCATAGACTGAGTTATCCTCCTTAAATCGATAGTACGTTTGTGGACCATTTCGAGCAAATATCTCATCGAGCTCCTTCGACAAAGACCACCATGGCTCATTAAAAACTGATAACGGAACGATACTTAGGTTTGGTTGAGCTAGGGTTTCCCCAAAAATGTTTTGATACACTTCTGTTTCTTTCACCGCCGAAGGAATAGGTTCCCCCACCACCGATTCACCATTAAAGTACAAAAAAGGAGAGAAATTTGCGAATCGCCGGCAACGATTGAAACATCGTTCATCGCCATGGACGAATCATCTGGGAAATTGATATGTAACGACCCTAAACCTAGGCACTAATTTTAATATCACATTGTGTGTTTTATTATTATTGTTAATATTATATGTCCATTTTTATATAATTGATTTCATATGATAGGATAGAGGATAATAAAATAAATTTATGTTCTAAGAAAAATATAAAAATAGCAAATAAATAATTATTGGGAGGAGGATAAATTGAGTAGATAAATAAATTGGGTGATGATTAAATTAATTGGTGAAAGCATTTGGTTGAGTAGGGAGAAGGGGGGGGCCATTTCCTTATTTCCTATTTTCCTCCTCCTTTGGGCTCAATAGTCAAACCTCCCCACTCCTCCACCATACCTCCCTTCTCCTCCCCATACTTCCTCTAGATCAACTTCATCTTCTTCCTCATTTTCTTTCATTTTCCTCCATGGAAAGAGCTTAGAGAAAGCCTTCATCTCTCAAACTCATACCAAGTGAAATTCTTGTCCAACTTCAAATCCAAGTGTCCTTTTGTGAGTAGTTCATCCAAGGGAATTGATCAAGCCTAGAAAATCATCACTTCCTCTTGTATTGGCAAAGGTGAGTTATTATGACCCTTTTTCCTTCTTTGAATGTTCATGAATAATTATGTTCTTATGGATGTTCTATTTGCTTTGTTGCTTGGGAAACTTTCTTAGATTAAGGAAATGTTATGGTTCATGGAATTTATAATGATCTAGGTTTAAGATATGATTCCATGGAGTTAAGTGAGTAGAATGAAGTTACCAAAGTTGGAAATGCCCTTTAGTTCACAAATTGGAAGTCATTTGGTTGGACATTGGGTTTCTTGGGATTTTTGTGTTGATTTACTTTTCGGTTTACGGGCTAAGGCACGAGTCGTGCCACTGGGGGCAAGTCGTGCCCTGGGCCAAATTGTGGTCACGAGTCGTGACTTGGATAGAGGAAGTCGTGACTGTAAGGGGACGCCAGGTTCGGAGGGGGTCACATGGGCACGAGTCGTGCCACAGGGGGACGAGTCGTGCCCTGGCCTGGTTTCAAGGTATCAACTTTAGAGCTGTTCAAACCTAATCAAACTCGAACCAAAATGAAATCTCTTTAACCTAGATTAAAGTAGAATACTTTGGCTTCACAATGACATTCTAAGTGATCAAAATGGAATAGTGGAAGTACTTTAAATGTTGCTTGGAAAACGTTAGCTAACCTAGTTTGGTAATTAGACAATTATGATCCCAACTTGGTAGATTCAACTTAGACCCTTAAAGAGGCTAAGTATTATTGTAGAATGAACGTGTAGGATGGATTAATGATACTTCCTTGCCTTACTTGAATTCTTATACATTGTTTATAATATGCATAGTGTGTTGTATAACAGTTGCACTATGACGTTGGTTGGACATGAGTATATTTTACCATGTTGCTATATTGTTATCCCTTTTGTGGATTTTATTCAAGTATCTATTATGTGCTTGATAATGTGTGAGTCGGTGACATTTGGGGGTATAACATAATACGATCAATTATGGAAGTGTGACCTAATGTGATCGGATTATGTTATATCGTGGCGTCCCCTCCTGTGGCCACGGGTTGGGGTTATAGCATCTGTATTGAGCCAAAAGCCTTACGAGTTGCTACTATCTTATTTGGTTCCCTGAAAAATGGGTCTTATAAGATGTGAGTATTGCTTAAGCGGCTCACTTAAGATTGGAGTATTATTATACCCAATGTTGTACGACTATTGTTCGAGACGGGAAAAAGGTAAACCAAAGGTAATGTAAGGTGTTTACGGTTTTCCAACGTGTTAGGTGTTGCATCTATTTGGCATATTGTTGCATCCATAATAGCTTGCTGAGATTTATTCTCACCCCTCTCCCTTTCTTGTTTTAGATCCCGAGACAGGCGGGACCAGCCAAGTAAGGACGGAGAGGAGTTTGGAGAAATCTTTTGGGTGTTGTCGGGGTATGTTTAGGGTGACGTATAAAAATTGTATTTTGGTAATTCCTTTCTTGGAGTTTGTAATTATAAACTTTAAACTCTACGTCATAACCTTAATCTTTTGTAACTAAACGGTTGACCGTTTTCAAAGTTAGTTACCTCCTCCTCCGATGTGGAGTTGAGTGGAGTTCTTTTGAAATGTTATGTTATTCATGTTTATGTTGGAAGTCAAAGCAAAGTTTTTAAAAGTTTTAGTGTATTTGGGTTAGTTTGAGGACGCTCCAACTCGGGACACGTGTAGGTTAGGGTCGGGGTCCTCACGGTTGGTATCGAGCTCGGTTAGAATTCTCGGGTAGAGTCTAGGCGAGTGAGAGTGTGTGATAACCGACGTCGAGTGTTTAATGCGGGAGTTTGTTGTTATGGCGGGAAATGATGGTGATCGGAATCTGGGTTTGGGTGGTGTTGGTAATCCGAATGCCGAGATGATGGATATGTTCCGAGGGTTTCTTCGGCATATGGCAACTCGGAATCGGAACCAGAATCGAGAATCAAGGCGAGCGAGGGCAACATGGTTTGGAGAAGTTCGTGAAGATGTCTCCTCCTAGCTTCAACGGAGATCCGGATCCGGTGAAGGCGAGAGGTGGCTTGAGGCTATGAATAAGATTTTCGCGGCTATGGAGAGTTCGGATGCGGAGAAGGTGAGATGTGCCGTTTTCAAGTTGGAAGGACCCGAGCGCGGTGGCGAGGTAGTGAAGGATGGTTGGGACCGGGATTTGACACCACGAGACTTGGGAGAACTTCACACGCAAGTTCCGGGATCACTTCGTGCCTATGGTTACTAGAGACAAGAAGGAAGGCGAGTTTACGAAGCTGGAGCAAGGGACCATGACGATAGCGCGGTATTCGGCAAAGTTCACGAGAATTGGCCCGATATTGTCCTCATTTGGTGCCTGATGAGGAGAGGCGAGTCTACCGGTTTGTGAAGGGTTTAAGGGTTGAGTTCAGCGCTTATTGACGCATAACTTCGCCAACTTCCAAGCAAAGAAATAATATGGCGTATCGGATTGAGAATGACATAGAGGAGCATCGTGGTAAGAATGAAGGCGGAAATAGAAATAGATTCCAAGGTCAAGGTTCGGGACGAGAATAGGGTGCGGCGAGGACATTTACTCGGGAGCAAATCGAGGAGGAAATGTGGCGACTCCGGCAAATCGTGCGACTCCGGGTCGGTTTGGGACGGTGTGTGGTTATTGCAAGAAGCTAGGGCATTCGGAGGACAAGTGTTGGAGCAAGCAAGGAAAATGTTTAGAGTGTGGGGCGACAGGCCATTTCGGAAGAATTGTCCTAGGTGGCAGAATAAGCAAGCGACGGGTACCGGATTTGGGGGACAAGGTAGTGGTGTGAAGAGAGGTGTAGATGGGAAACCCAAAGATAGGGTGCAAGGTCGAGTGTTTGCCTTGGGGCAAGGAGAGGTCGATCCCAATGCTTTGTCATTAGAGGTATAGTTCTGTCTCGGGAGTTAAGGTCCGCATTCTTATAGATCCCGGGTCTTCCCATTCATTTGTGGCATCGCATTTTGCATTCTCATTGCATACTTTGCACGAATCTATGTCTTATGTGTTGGAGGTTTCTACTCCTATGGGAGAGTGCCTCACATCTTCTTTGATATATCCTGGTTGTGATGTGACTATATGTGGGCATGTATTGCCGGTGGATTTGGTCGAGTTCCAATCCGTGATTTTGATGTGATCCTTGGGATGGATTGGTTGAGTCGGTGCCTGCGTGCTATGGTAGACGTCGTAGAAAGCGAGTCTCATTTGCTATGCCCGATATGCCTACTTTTATATTTGATGCGGATAGATCTATGTTCGGTTTACATGTTATTTACGCTTTAAAGGCTAGGAAGATGCTATCTAAGGGGTGTACGGGTTACTTGGCTTATGTGGTAGATTCCAATAAGAAGTCTCCCGAGTTAGCTCATGTTCCGGTTGTGAATGAATTTAGTGATGTGTTTTCTAGTGAGTACTCTATGCCTCCGGATCGTGAGATAGAGTTTTGTATTGACTTAGTGCCCGATACCGCACCTATCTCTAAAGCACCCTATAGAATGGCTCCGGCCGAGTTAAAAGAGTTGAAGGTCCAATTGCAAGAATTGTTAGACCGAGGTTTTATTCGATCTACAGTGTGTCTCTCGTGGGGAGCACCGGTCTTGTTTGTTAGGAAGAAGGATGGTACCTTACGATTGTGTATTGACTATCGTTTGTTGAACCAAGCCACCATTAAGAATAAATATCCCCTTCCGCATATGTGACGATTTGTTTGACCAACTCCAAGGTTCCGTTATCTACTCAAAGCTTGATTTGAGAAGCGGATACCATCGATTGAAGATTAGGCCAGGATGATATTGTTAAGACGGCTTTCCGGACTAGATATGGTCATTATGAGTTTGTTGTGATGCCTTTCGGGTTGACTAATGCTCCGGCCGTGTTTATGGATATGATGAACCGTGTCTTCAAGCCTTATCTTGATAGCTTTGTGGTAGTGTTCACAGATGATATCCTTGTTTACTCTAAGTCTCGGGAAGAGCATGAGAATCATTTGAGGATTGTCTTGTCCGTTCTTCGGGAGAAGCAATTGTACGCTAAGTTCGGTAAGTGCGAGTTTGGCTTGAGCGATTTCTTTCTTGGGGCATGTTGTGTCGAGTTCGGGAATTTCCGTGGATCCTTCAAAGATTGAAGCCGTGGTTAATTGGAAGCAACCTTCGACCGTGACCGAGGTCCGTAGTTTTCTTGGTTTGGCGAGGTATTATCGGAGGTTCATTGAAGGGTTTTCTCGGATTGCGACTCCGTTGACTAGGTTGACTCGGAATGATGTATCGTTTGTATGGGATTCCAAGTGTGAAGCAAGCTTTGATGAATTGAAGAAGAGGTTGACAACGGCTCCTATTCTTACCCTTCCTGGATGGTTGCGAGAATTTTGTTATTTATAGTGATGCCTCGAAGGCGGGTTTGGGATGTGTGTTGATGCAAAATGGGAAAGTGATTGCATATGCCTCTAGGAAGTTATCACCGGCGGAACGAGAATTACCCTACTCATGATATGGAGTTGGCGGCGATTGTATTTGCGTTGCATAAGTGGAAGCATTATCTTTATGGAGCGAAATTTGAGATTTTTACCGACCATAAAAGTTTGAAGTATTTGTTTACCCAAAAGGAGTTGAATAACCGGCAAAGGAGATGGTTAGAGTTTTTGAAGGATTTTGATTGTATAATTTCTTATCATCAGGGAAGGCAAATGTTGTAGCGGATGCGATTAGCCGAAAGGCGTATGTGACGGCTTTGAGTTCCCGAGAAGTGAAGAGTGAGGTAATTATTGCGAATGTTCGAGCCGTTCCGACATTGTATGGAGATTTGAAGGAAGCTCAACAAGGTGATCCGGAGTTGAAGAAAATTTTCGATCAAGTGCAAGGAGGGAAATCCGGGGAATTTGCTTTGAATAGAGATGGGATTTTAACTTTCCAAGGGAGAATTTGCGTTCCTTCATCGCCGGAAATCAAGAAGCGTGTTTTAGAGGATGGCCATAAGTCCAAGTTTGCGATTCATCCTGGAGTACCAAAATGTATCAAGACTTGAAGCGTGGGTATTGGTGGAATGGTATGAAGAGGGAAATAGCGGATTATGTATCTAAGTGTTTGACTTGTCAACAGATTAAGGCAGAACATCAAAGACCGGCGGGACTACTTCAACCATTAGACATTCCGGAGTGAAAATGGGAAGGGATCTCGATGGATTTTGTTTCGGGTTTACCTCTTACCGCGAAGAAGATGGATGCTATTTGGGTTATTGTGGATAGATTGACGAAGTCGGCTCATTTTCTTCCGGTGTCAACTAAGTTTTCGTTAGAGAAGTTAGCCCAGCCAGTATTTGAAAGAGATCGTTCGACTTCATGGGGTTCCGGTTAGTATTGTTTCCGACAGAGATCCGAGGTTTACTTCTAGATTTTGGAGAGCATTGCATGAAGCCTTGGGTTCTAAGTTGTGTTTCAGTACGGCGTTTCATCCTCAAACCGACGGTCAGTCCGAGAGAACTATTCAGATACTTGAGGATATGTTACGAGCTTGTGTGATGGATTTCCAATTATCATGGGAGGATCATCTACCTTTAGTGGAGTTTGCCTACAACAACAGTTATCAGTCTAGTATTGAGATGGCTCCGTATGAAGCGTTATATGGTAGGAAGTGTCGATCTCCGATGTGTTGGGACGAGGTTGGTGAAGCGAGACTTTGGGGCCCGGATTTGGTTCGAGACTCTACGGAGAAGATCAAGGTGATTCGGGATAGATTGAAGACGGCTCAGAGTAGACAGAAAAGCTACGCCGACAGTAGAAGACGGGATTTATCTTTTCAAGTTGGTGACTTTGTGTTCTTGAAGGTCTCTCCGAGGACGGGAATCAAAAGGTTTGGTAATAAGGGTAAATTGGCTCCGAGGTTCGTTGGTCCGTTTGAGATCTTAGAGAAGGTTGGGGATTTGGCTTACCGGTTGGCATTGCCTCCGTCTCTTTCTTTACTTCATGATGTTTTCCATGTCTCGATGTTGAGGAAGTATTGTCATGATCCTTCCCACATCTTGAGTTCTCCCCGATGATGTCAGCGGACATGTCGTATGTTGAGAACCCTTGAGAGTCCTAGAGTTTCAAGTTAAGGAGTTGAGGTCTAAGAGTATTCCTATAGTGAAGGTCCTTTGGAAGAACCACACCGTTGAGGAAGCAACGTGGGAGCTAGAGTCTGAGATGAGGAGCGAAATACCCGTGGTTGTTTGAAAATCCAAGTAAGTTTTCTTTTAAAATTCGGGACGAATTTTCTTTAAGGGGGAGTGAGTGTAACGACCCTAAACCTAGGCACTAATTTTAATATCACATTGTGTGTTTTATTATTATTGTTAATATTATATGTCCATTTTTATATAATTGATTTCATATGATAGGATAGAGGATAATAAAATAAATTTATGTTCTAAGAAAAATATAAAAATAGCAAATAAATAATTATTGGGAGGAGGATAAATTGAGTAGATAAATAAATTGGGTGATGATTAAATTAATTGGTGAAAGCATTTGGTTGAGTAGGGAGAAGGGGGGGGGGCATTTCCTTATTTCCTATTTTCCTCCTCCTTTGGGCTCAATAGTCAAACCTCCCCACTCCTCCACCATACCTCCCTTCTCCTCCCCATACTTCCTCTAGATCAACTTCATCTTCTTCCTCATTTTCTTTCATTTTCCTCCATGGAAAGAGCTTAGAGAAAGCCTTCATCTCTCAAACTCATACCAAGTGAAATTCTTGTCCAACTTCAAATCCAAGTGTCCTTTTGTGAGTAGTTCATCCAAGGGAATTGATCAAGCCTAGAAAATCATCACTTCCTCTTGTATTGGCAAAGGTGAGTTATTATGACCCTTTTTCCTTCTTTGAATGTTCATGAATAATTATGTTCTTATGGATGTTCTATTTGCTTTGTTGCTTGGGAAACTTTCTTAGATTAAGGAAATGTTATGGTTCATGGAATTTATAATGATCTAGGTTTAAGATATGATTCCATGGAGTTAAGTGAGTAGAATGAAGTTACCAAAGTTGGAAATGCCCTTTAGTTCACAAATTGGAAGTCATTTGGTTGGACATTGGGTTTCTTGGGATTTTTGTGTTGATTTCTTTGTTTTTCGCTTCGGGCTAAGGCACGAGTCGTGCCCCAGGGGACGAGATCGTGCCACTGGGCCAAATTGTGGTCACGAGTCGTGACTTGGATAGAGGGAAGTCGTGACACTGTAAGGGGACGCCGTGTTCGAAGGGTCACACTGGGCACGAGTCGTGCCACTGGGGACGAGTCGTGCCCCGGCCCAGTTTCAAGGTATCAACTTTAGAGTCTGTTCAAACCTAATCAAACTCGAACCAAAATGAAATCTCTTTAACCTAGATTAAAGTAGAATACTTTGGCTTCACAATGACATTCTAAGTGATCAAAATGGAATAGTGGAAGTACTTTAAATGTTGCTTGGAAAACGTTAGCTAACCTAGTTTGGTAATTAGACAATTATGATCCCAACTTGGTAGATTCAACTTAGACCCTTAAAGAGGCTAAGTATTATTATAGAATGAACGTGTAGGATGGATTAATGATACTTCCTTGCCTTACTTGAATTCTTATACATTGTTTATAATATGCATAGTGTGTTGTATAACAGTTGCACTATGACGTTGGTTGGACATGCGTATATTTTACCATGTTGCTATATTGTTATCCCTTTTGTGGATTTTATTCAAGTATCTATTATGTGCTTGATAATGTGTGAGTCAGTGACATTTTGGGGGTATAACATAATACGATCAATTATGGAAGTGTGACCTAATGTGATCGGATTATGTTATATACGCGTCGTCCCCTCCCGTGGCCACGGGTTGGGGTTATAGCATCCGTATTGAGCCAAAAGCCTTACGAGTTGCTACTATCTTATTTGGTTCCCTGAAAAATGGGTCTTATAAGATGTGAGTATTGCTTAAGCAGCTCACTTAAGATTGGAGTATTATTATACCCAATGTTGTACGACTATTGTTCAGACGGGAAAAAGGTAAACCAAAGGTAATGTAAGGTGTTTACGCTTTTCCAACGTGTTAGGTGTTGCATCTATTTGGCATATTGTTGCATCCATAATAGCTTGCTGAGATTTATTCTCACCCCTCTCCCTTTCTTGTTTTAGATCCCGAGACAGACCGGCCAAGTAAGGACGGAGAGGAGTTTGGAGAAATCTTTTGGGTGTTGTCGGGGTATGTTTAGGGTGACGTATAAAAATTGTATTTTGGTAATTCCTTTCTTGGAGTTTGTAATTATAAACTTTAAACTCTACGTCATAACCTTAATCTTTTGTAACTAAACAGTTGACCGTTTTCAAAGTTAGTTACCTCCTCCTCCGATGTGGAGTTGAGTGGAGTTCTTTTGAAATGTTATGTTATTCATGTTTATGTTGGAAGTCAAAGCAAAGTTTTTAAAAGTTTTAGTGTATTTGGGTTAGTTTGAGGACGCTCCAACTCGGGACACGTGTAGGTTCCGGGTCGGGGTCCTCACATGATAGGTTTGATCGAATCCATTCGACAAGGAGAACAAAGAGAAGAGAAAATCGAAGATTGGAGGTTATAATTTCTGGTGTAATCGATGAGGGAGACGGAGAGAGAGAGAGGCTAGGGTTTCATCGTAAGATGAACACGATTGGGACGAGAGAGAAAATATGAGGAGAGAGAGAAAATGTGAGGAGAGAGAGAGGCTTTTGAAAATGAATTTTGGATTTTTAATTTTGGGTTGGACTGATAATTTGGGTTGGGTAAGGGTTAATTAAATTTGGGTTTAGTTGGGGTTAATTAAGGGTTATTGTTAATGAAGTGGGCCCCGCCATTAAAATAATAATATTTTATGTCCAAAAAAGGAAAGGTGAAGCTTCTAACGGGACGCCCTTTTGGATAATTGGTGAAGCTTTTATTGGGACGGAGGGAGTATAATAAAAAAAAATTGTTTGCGATTTATGGTGGTGGGAGTGAGAAGTTGTTAAAAATAAATTTAAAATGATTAATTTTTTTTTTACCGAAAAGGAGGGGTGTTTGTGGTGGTGAGGGGGAGAATTGGAAAAAATAATTTTAATATAATAATTTTTTTTGAGGGGATGGGTTAGGGAGTGATTGATGTGGGATGAGTAAAACACACCCGTGTCCTTGGACACGGGCATATGTACTAGTGTAAATATATGAAAAATTATGTGTATGGGTAAAGGTGTTATCATTTTTCAGAAAATATTTTATTTATAAAATTTTCGTAAAATATTTTATTTAAAAAAGTGGGGTAAACATTATTTTTAGTAAAACATTTTTTTCCAAACAAAAACAAATAGAGCCTTATTTTAATTTATGTACTCCAGTTTTGAATTTGCAATGAGGTGGTGCAGAGTGGTGGGCCTACTCGCCTGCTTGGCCCTGCCAAACGAATAAAACCGTTAGTGTCAAACTTGCAATTAACCCCAATTCCAATGGCGAAACTCTTTTGGCGCCGAAAATACAGAGTTCACAGACAAATTCTCACTGTCCGAAGCCGAGCTCGTACTCCAACACCATTCTGCCCCTTCTTATAAGGACAATAAAGTTACTTCTTCCAATTTATTGACAACCCCGTCCCTTCAAACATTTTCAATCTCCTCCCTCGACATTTCCCCATAAAATCTAAGGTCATTATCGTCATTACGTAAAAAGATAACGATTACATTTCCTTGTATTCGGAGCCCCCATTTATTCAAAAAATTCCGGATCCTTCTCCTCTCCGGCGTTACAGTATCGAGTAATAGTGTACAGTTTCTCTCTCCTCCTATAGATACATAACTCGTATGTACATTTTCTTCGTGCTATTGAGCGTATTGAGGCAGTTAGGGTTTCATTTACCGGCGATTTGAGCATCGGAAGTGAAAATCAGCGGTGGTTTTATTTTAGAGAGAGAGAAAGTGTACGGACTGACATTGTAGGTTTTTTTGAGTTGGAAAGGGAGAGAGATAGAGATGGACGAGGAAATGGAGGAGGAGAATGTGGTGGAATTTACGTTTACGGCGGTGGAAATTGATTTGGATTACGAATTTGAAGCGGCTCGGTACTTTGATTTCTGTAGGGAGGAGACGGTGGTGGAGGCTCGTGAAGCGGAGCTCTGGTTCGACTCAGCTGTTAGCTATCCGCCGTCTCGTAAGTTTGAATTTTCGTACTGTTATTTTGATTATAGGTTTTTTATTTGTTTAATTTAGTACACAACCATGACGAAACTATAGTCGGGTTTTAATTTTGGTGGTAAACTTCATTGAAAATGTTAAAAAAAATTTAATTATCTTATTAAGTACTATAAAAGTTCTTATTAATAGTATATACTCCCTCCGTGCCATTGATACCTCACTTTTTGCCAAAACGGATATCCATTAGCTTCACCTTTCATAAAATACAAAGAATCTTTACTATTTCACCCGCTCATTCTCTCTTCTATTTCACTTTTATACTCGCAACACTTTTCAAATTTGCTATTTCTTCCACTTATTCTCTCTCCTATTTTACTTTTACGCTTGCAACGTTTCTCCACTTCCCTTTTTCCTTAATTTGCATGCCATGCTCAAAATGGTGCCGAAACGGGACGGAGGGAGTATAATTTTATTAGGATACTTAAACCCTTAAAACACTTGGTCAAAGGTGAACCAGGCTAATATGATGAGCTAATTACAATTGATATTGTGGTGCTATTGCATTTTATAAAAACACATACTACACAACTCACACATAGGATTGGAATTGGAAATTTTCTGCTGGAAAATTTTATTTTGCTTACATATTTCTACGTTAACATTAACATCTTGGCACTGATTGAGGCTAAAAGTAGGAGAAACAAAGAAAAATGGCGAGACCAATGAGTGAGAGAGTGAAATACAGGGGAAAAAGTAGAAAAAAAGAAATGATAAAACAACTATATAACCATGCACACCCATTTTTTTTTCGGGAGAGGAAGTATAAGTTTAGTTCTGTTAGAAATTTACATGGTTGAGTATGCCTAATTATATTTCTCTTTCAGCTTTTGTGTTGAAATTAGGTTCAAGAGAGGAGCTCCTACTAGGAAATGTCAATGTATCTCCCAAATCTAAAGCTCTGGAGAACTCTAGTTTGTTTGAAGGTGGCCCTAACACTGATTTGAGACCAGATAATTGTGCAATGGATGTGAGCAGAAGAGGTACTGTTTTGCTTTCTTAAAAGTACTTCTGCATTCTTGATTTATTACTGAATTTTATTTTTGGGTGATGTTATGTAGCATGTATTATGTAGCAGTAGCAAGAAACCTCGTGAGATATATTTTATTAATTGCATCAAAATTTTACATAGGCCAACATATGCTTCATATCCATCAAATTTATTATTTTCTTTATCAGGTCCTTTTCCTATTAAATGTACTCGGTATATATCTTGAAAGCATCAAACATTCATATGAATCTTTCTTTTTGTCACTTTGATAATGAGTTTTAGTTTGTACATGATCCTATCCTCATGCTAATTGTAACACTTTATATTTCTTTTTGCTGGTGATGATTTATATTTAGTTATTTTTGTACCAAATAGGAACAAGAAGAAGGAAGAGTGTTCTCTAATCTGCTTATCTGAATTTATGTTACTTAAGTAGAAAATAAATTTGGAAATTGCTAGAAAGGTCAAGACCGTATGTAAACGCTCAGACACACAAGCCTCATACATAAGCTGTAGTATATCCTTTCCTTGTCACATACTGACAGGCACCTTTTGCTCTATGGTTATACAGACTGCGATGGGATGAGTGCACACACAGGGATTCTCATGAATCTGAAGAGTAACATACAGAAGTTTCAGAACCATCCACAGTTACCAACAGGTATTTTATCTTTCTTTGTTGAAGTAGTATATAGTATACTTAACGGCAGCGTTTCTTTCAAGACATTGCTCGTCCAATCCTTTCTCCTCTTTATATGTTGTTCTCCTGAGAAGTTGCACTTACTGAACCTTTAACTATTTACAAATAGGTGAAGGAATATGGTGCCTACAATCTGAATGTGCAAATTACACTTTGATGGTCTTCCATTCCCTAACATGTTCTCTAACAGTAAATATACATGTGTGCACTTGGTATACTATTTATCTGTAGGGTTGACGTTTTGTGATCACCCAAGGAATGGTATATTCAAGTCTAAAACAAAATCAAGTTTGAAACATTCTCATTCAAGGACCTCAACTCTGATGAAACCCACAGCAAGTCAATTAGCTAAGCAAAATCGACAGTGTTTAGTGGAGAATTCTAGGTATTCACTGAAACCACTCTTCTTTTCTTGAGATCGGATGCTTTGTATTGCCGTTTGGCAATATTACTAAACTGTTATAGGCTGATCAACAGACAGATACTTCTCACTGTTTTCATTTATTATTTTGTTCATGAGTGTTAGGTTTCAAAAGTTTGGGAACACGGACACGAGCACAAATAGCTCTTCTACGATTGAGATACAGGCTTCCAAGAGACAAAAGCTCGCGGGAGGTTACTTGCATAAGGTCTAGATTTACTATATTATTTTCTCACTAGTTTGAATTCCTCTGTTAGATAATTGCACTACAGATGCTTATTGCACTTTTTAATGATGTCAGAGTATCTCTGCAATCTTCAGATTATAAGCACCAGTTATTGTGGAAATCCATATTGCAGGAAGTGTCTGTGTTATGCTATGGTCTTTGTATGTTGCTCCGAGACTGAGTGTTCAGTCTTAACTTAGAATCACTTGCACACTCCCTGAGATAATTATGTATCTTTTACTGATATGACCGCCTTGCATTTAGTTTGAATGTCTGTAACTCTTTTGTTTGTTCTAAATGATTCTGCTTAACAGGTTGCTGAGACGAAGCAACAGATACATTTGGTTCACAAGGCATCTAAAAGGGTATGTTGTCCCCTCATTTTGAGCTTGTGTGAAGGTTAAATCTTTGTCATGCATATTTAAGATAGCCTTGCCTTAATTTTTTAATGCTTTTCTACCCGTTAACATTTTCTAACTGATTTAAGCTGGACTTTTTTATCACAGTGATTTAGTCATTCTCATATCATTTTTTTCTTTTAGTGATTACATGTCGTCTTATGCAGCACTGCTATCTACAAGTAAAGAGCACATGGCACATTTATGTTTTCTCTTGAAAAGATTATCTCTGTGGGCATTTATTTTGTACTTGAAAAACAAATAGATACATATTTCAAATAGGCAACATTTCAAATGTTGCAAGGCTTTTGTCTTTGACATTGGGTAGGACTAGAGAGAGTAATTATTGTATGATCCTATTGGCAAATTTTTGTACAAGCTATAGAGCTGATTTTTTTTTAATTATTATTTTTTTTTTTGCAGGAAGGGATCACCGAGGGAAACGTATCCCATGTTAGGTTGCGTATTACTATTCCCAGAGAGCCTGTCCTAGAAACATCTCACAGGGCACAAAGAATGAGGTTGGTATATCAACTTGTATTTTCGGTTTCGATGATACTCTCACTGTCTTCTGTAACAGACTACTGATTTGCTTTCATGTTCGGGTTCCAGGCCAAAAACTAATAAAGAACACGAGCATGTTCCATCAGCAGCTCCTGCTTTCAAAGCTCGTCCATTAAACAAAAAAGTTTGTTGATATACACTAGAATCAATTTGTGCTATACCTTCTCCATGTTCCCTGGTTTACTCAGTTTTTTACTCCACTGACTTGCAGATTCTTGAGGCTCCTTCACTTTCATTGCCCAAAAGAAGCATCCCGCATTTACCCGAGTTTCAAGTATGTGCTTTATAAGTCAAGCCTTTTAATCTTGCCATCTTTGTGCTGCTGTTACTGCTGTTGCTAGCTTTATAACCTCCATCATACTTTCGGTAACTAAAGTTTCTCTCGCCATAATGTTGCGCAGGAGTTTCATCTGAAGACGTCAGAAAGGGCCATGCAACACACGTCTACAGCATCTTCATCTTCGGCTTATTGCAATAATGCCAAGGTTGCTCGTTAAAAATAACCAGAATATTTAATACTCCCTCAGTCTCATTTATATTGGCCAAATTTCCTTTTTTAGCGATCTCAATAATCTTGGCCACTTAAATTGTTAATTTCTTATGCACATAAATCGTACGAATGGATATTAGACAGGGGTTGTTAAAATACTACTCCCTCCGTCCCAGACCAAGGGTGTATGTGGTGTATTTCACGCTTTTTAAGAAATTATTTTGAAGTGGGTAGTAAATTAGAGGAGAGAGAATGTAAAAATTAAATGTGTGGTAGGGAATAGGAGAGAGAATGTAAAAGTTAAAAATATTTAATAGGAGAGAGAATGAGTGGGAGGAATAGTAAGTTAATGATTGTTTGTAAATATGTTAATTTTATAAGGGTATAATGAATGGTTTTTTTGTAAATATATGGAGATGATAAGGGTATAAATATATGAAAAACTTTCCATTTAAGGAAATGAACTCTTGGTCTGGGACGGACCAAAAAGGAAAGATGAACCCTTGGTCTGGGACGGAGGGAGTAATTAGGAATCCTAAAAGAATAATGAGTTTTGTCCTGCAGACAATAAAAGGAAATGAGTAATATGTTATTTAGTGATTCTGCCATATTTAATGCACATATGCTGCGAAGGATAAGAAAAATGTGTAAATAGGAAGATAGTATGTGGAGCAATATATCACTTTTTTCCGAAGAAGGATGAGGAAGAGGCATGGATGAGAAGATATAATTGAAACAATATATCATTAAGATTCACATTCTTAACATTTTATGTTACTTATTTGTTCTAGTCATTTGGGAGACTGATCTTTTGTTGTTGTAGGTGATTCAGAAACCTAGTTTGGTATCCGTTACAGAAGGTAGCAACAGTGTATACAGAAGGTAGTACTGCGATCCTTCTTAGTTCATTATTGTTTGATGATATATTTGTGGTCTTTATCTTTTAAGTGAAGTTTTAAATTATCAGATGAATAGTCTATCATGTGATTGGATGGGATTATGAATACTTTTGACATAGAAAACAATGTGTTGAATATTCTGCTGTAGTATTTTACTGCTTCCTCCAAGTGAATGTCCAAAGTTTAGTCCCTAAATGAACTCTCATTTAGGGATGGGGAGGGAGGGGGGACTATATTAGTACGACCAAGTGCTAAAGAAAAGAGGGTTCTTTATCTTGCATTGAGTCTCATAATTTCTCTCTTATGCCATATGGGTTATTAAAGCGCAATTAGGTATTGACATCTGTATTGATGAAATTTGTAAACCAGCAGTTTTCATGTTTAGGCTATGTTTTGGTGACATCAGATTAAGTTGTATTAGCTGTTCCCATTTATGCTCTAGAGCTTAGTGAATCAGCTATTTACATGGAGACAATGCACAAGCACTCTGTATATAATTAGCTGTTCCATTTAGCTCAAACACACTCTTTCTTGGTCAGGTCACATCTCATGGATGCTCCAAAGCAAGAGGAATCTGAAAGTACTCATCAATTTAGAGCTCTTCCTCTCAACAGAAAGGTACCATGATGCATTTCTAAGTTCACTGCCGAAAAGATAATACTCCCTCCGTCCCTAAAAGATTGTCCTGTTGTACATTTTGCAATTATTAAGGAAGAGCTTCACCTTCTTGTACTTTAGTAGATTTGCACTAACATTCATGCCTAAGTTTAGAAATGGGACATACTTTTTGGGACAAGTCAAAATGGCAAATGGGACAATCTTTCAGGGACGGAGGGAGTATTAACTTGCTTCGCTGATTTATGTTTTTTGTAAATGCAGATATTTTCAAGTAAAGGTGACTTGGGAGTTTTCCGAAATAGCAAGAGGGGAACCACTGTTCCAATGGTAGTAGCTCAATTGTTACTCCCTCTGTCCTAAATGAATGTCGAAATAATTTTCAAATTTGCTCTTGATCAAGAGCTAATTTGAAACTTTTTTCGACATTCATTTAGGGACGGAGGGAGTACATAACTATTGCTTGTAGTTCTTCCTATACTTTCTTTTCTCGACACGTTCTGACGTTCAGAAAACAGGAATTTAATTTTCACACAGAGAAAAGATTTCAGCACGACCCTCCAGTAGATCTTTTCAACAAGGTATACTTTAGGACTAAATGTTTTCTGGTGTTGAGCCTTCCATTCTTTCGAATCTCTCTTGCTTCGAGGCATCTTCCTGTATGAATGTCTGCATTTGACTATCATATCGTGCTAACTGAACACTTCATATACTCCTTTTCTACTCAAGGAGTCCACGTGAGAAATTCAAACATTAAATTGTGGCAACTTTTGAAAACACATTAGTATGTAAGTTATATTACTCCATCTGTCCAAAATAAATGTCCAAAAGAAATCCAAATTTACTCTTGATAAAGAGCTTTTTTTTTTTAATGGACATTCATTTTTGGGATGGAGGGAAAACTAAAGATAACTCTTCGAGTGGAGCGTGATGTTGAATTGTTGGATCAACAATTCATCATGCAGCCTTTATGTTGAGTTGTCTATTGGAACTTCTCCAACTAGGATTAATATATCCTTAAAACTAATTCAGTTTTTCCGTGGAAGTCTTTAAATTTTGAATAACTTTCACTTTACCCATGTTAAATGTAGCTCTCTTTGACATCTGAACTCCAGCAAAGTACATCATCTCAATTAAGATTGCCTCAGTCAACCTCTATATTTGAAAAGGTTTGGCCTATTCTATTTCTTTCTTTCTTGCGTCTTCTTTAATTTTTATGTTTCTTGTTTGTCATTGAGTTGTTTATTATTTGTACAAGGGCTCAAAAGAGAACAGAATGGTCTCCTTCCAACAAGAGAGTGAGGTAAGGCTTCGTACAGACTAGTCATATATATATTTGCTGGCTATTTAATCTATTTTACGCAATGCATATGTAACATTTTAGCATGACACACCACTCGAAATTTCCTTTTTTCTAGATAAAAAGATTGGCTACAGAAAGAAAACCCAGGTTTGGGACGAGCCAATTTCAGCATGGAAGTGGCAACCGAGTCACTGAAGTTGGTACAGTGTCCAGAACTAGCAGGTAAATGAAATGATCTTTATATTTACTACACCCTACGCCCCTAAATGAAAATCTGATTTTCATTTAAGAGATATTCTTAAAATGTGTACTTTTTATAAAATTTAGTGGCAAAGATGCATAAATATTCTTACTATTCACTTTAAATATTCTTACTAGAAATTTAGACATTCATTTTGGATGGAGGATTCCAAAAACTAATAATCTAATCAAAACAGGAGTTTGGGGATTCGTTGAAAGGGTTCAATAGTGCAAAACTCACAATAGTTTGTGCTGTCCCAAATTCATGCGGAAGATCAACCTGGTAAGTCTGAATCTCACGGAATACGTTGAGCTCATTTGCTTCTACATACATGGAAGTCGACTATTTTGAGATGCTAATCCTGTAAGTGGATTACTACGTTCAACTCGAAGCCTGTGTCTACTACATACGATACTACTAGCCTTAGGTTGTCAATAATAACAGTGGAAGCCCGAGATTTGTTGTACAGGTCTGCGATATTCTGAATCTCTGATCATGGCTCTGCATTTGTAGCATGAGCCATGAGTGACTCATTTGGAGTTAATTCTCCACAAAGAAATAGAAAGATTAATAGAATTAGTTTCATTTATAATTTATTGTCGTAAAAATCCCTATAGTGTTGGCCTCATTACACCTTATGTTCAAAAAAGATTATATTCATCTCTCTCAAGAACTCTACTAAATCTTTATAAATGTTTGGTCAAAACATTAATCTACTTGACCAAAATGAAAATTGATTTTTTGGTGGTGGTGGTTGTGTGTGTGAAGTGGGGTATTTGATTTTGCTACATCTTTCTCCCCATCCCAAAATAAGTATTCAAAATCTTACAAAAAAAAAACGTTTTTTTTTAAGCTAAAAAAATGTACTCCCTCCGTCCCGGCCGAAGCGTCACTTTTTATCCAAAATGGCGTCCCGTTTATAGCGTCACCCTTTCCTAAAAAGGAAACTTTTATTAATATTTTATTATCCCATCCACTATTCCCTCCACTAATTCTCTCTCCTCTACACTCACAACACTTTTAAAATTCACTATTTCCTCCACTAATTCTCTCTCCTATTTTTAAATTACACTCACAACATTTTTTCTTCCCACACTTTTTCTTAATTTGTGCGCCACCCCTAAAAGGGTGGCGCTTCTACCGGGACGGAGGGAGTATTTTGTTTCCCCTGCTATTGCCAGTTTTAGTGTAAAAAATGCCAGTGTTAAAAGTAAAGAGTGTAAGTGTAAAAAAATGTCGGTGTTAGTGTAACAAAATGCTAAAGTAAATAGTGTCAGGGCCTGTTTGGTAACCAAATTAAGATTTTAATTTGGAACACTTTAAGAGATTAAAAAATTAAGCTTGTTTAGTAAGGTAAATTTGAATCACTTAAATAATTAAGATTGTCTTAAAAAAGGCTATTAATTTTAAGTGGGCAAGGAGTAGCTTAACAAGGTAAGAGGTGGAAAGAATGAGAAAAAAAGGAAATGAGTTTAAATTCACACATCAACATATTTTATTTATTTATTTATTGTTACTTCCTTTTGTTGAAATATTTTTTCTTTTCATACAAATTATATTTGACCAAGTATGAAAATATAATTTTTTTAATATTAACATTTAATAATATTTTTATTAAAGTATCATTATATAATTTTTTTTTATTATTTGTCAACATTTGTGATCATATTTACCAAACTAATCAAGATAAATATTATTATGGGATAAAGAAAGTACAAATAAAAATATTTAAATATTATAAGATTAAAATTTACTTATAATAATAATAATAATAATAATAATAATAATAATAATAATAATAATAATAATAATAATAATAATAATAATAATAATAATAATAATATATATATATGTCAATAATGAATTTATTTTATTATAAAATCATAAATATTATTCATATAATATTTTAAATGTTGAGTTGTAATTTTGAAAATTCAGATGTAAGTAGTTTGTCATTATCAAACAAACATAAGTCTTCAAAATTCAGCAACTTAATAATTTCAGCTCTTAATTTCCAGCTCTACATTTTCAAAGCTTAATTTTCAGTTTTACCAAACAGGCCCTCAGTTCATGTATTATTAGGTGCCAGTGTAAAAAAGTGTCAGTGTCGATGTAAAAAAATGCCGGTATAAATAGTCAGTGCATCCATTATTAATTGCAATTGTAGTGTCAGTGCATGTATTATTAAGTGCCAATATAAAAGAGTGACAGTATATGGTAAAAAATTGCCAGTATTAGTATAAAAAAAGTGTCAGTAAAAAATAGTGTCAGTGCATGTACTATTAAGTGACAATATAAAAGTGATTTTTTCTTAATCTTAGAAAAAACTAGTTTATTATAATACCAACTCAAATAAATATCAAGTGTTTTTTTTTTAATTTGCTCGGTTTTTTTTTTTGACATTTATTTTGTAACTGAGAAAATAATTTTTATTCTTGATTTAGGAAAAAAAAATAGACTTGAGTAATTTTAAACGGCATCAAAACACTTCATCGAACTAATACTCAACTGATCCAAATGGTGCCTTCGCAGGAAAATCAAATCAAATCAAACCAAAATACAATTTACAATCCTTACGACGCCTTTCAGCATATTGTCCTATGCCGTCTTAAGCCGGTCAGCCGCTTATCATTTTCTTATGACCAAAATTTCTATAAATAGGCATCAATTTCTACTTCTACTAAGCAACCAAATACCAACAATCCTTTATTCCAACATAAAGAAGATACATATTCTCACAGCTAAGATCACAAATATGGCCTCTACTCAGTTCTGCATAATATTCATCGCAATTTTTGCCACTTCAGTTTCGGCCAATGAGTTTGTAGTTGGGGATGCTAAAGGTTGGACTCTCGGTGTTGACTATCAAGCTTGGGCAGCCGGGAAGGAGTTCATGGTTGGAGATACATTAGGTATATACGCTCACTATCTACACACACATATATTATAGTTCTGTTTATAATGGGGGCAAATTTTTTTACAATGGTTTAACATTATATGAAAGTGTATAATAACAAAAATGGGGGGGGTAAAAATTATGTAGTGCAAGCATTTTCCAAAACAATAATCATTGAGTAGGTTGTGTATTAGTGACTAATTAATTTGGTTATTTGTCGACGCATGCAGTGTTTAACTATCCTAAGGGAGCTCACAATGTGTTCAAAGTGAACGGTACTAGCTTTCAAGATTGTGCCATTCCACCGGCGAGTGACGCTTTGGCCACAGGAAATGACGTGATTACCCTTGGAACGCCCGGAAGGAAGTGGTACATTTGTGGAGTGGGTAAACATTGTGGAGTTGGCAACATGAAGCTTTTCATCAATGTACTTTCTCAAGCCCCGGCTCCTAGCCCTTCATGTGATACACCGATATGTACATCAGCAGCACCATCTGGAATTGGTGCATCAAGATTTTATGGACTCGTATCTGCATTCTTTGGCATTCTGTTCTTGGCCATGGTTTAAAATGTTGTTGGCTGCATTGTTAATTTATTATTATATAATTACTACTACGCACTTGTAATATTCTTCATGTTAATTCGTTATTGTTAATGGATTTTTTTGTTCATAACTTTGTTGGTTTGATCGAGATGCGATTTATATTGGAGTTAAGTCATTTTCTTCAATATTGCCAGATTTCAAAGGCTTTCAATGCAAAGGTACTCATCTGTCCATTCAAAATGAAGGGACGGAGGGAGTAATAATAACATGTTCGGATGTTTATGTAAAACTAACCCATTCAAAATGAAGCTAGGTAGGAAGTATACTCCCTCCGTCCCTCTAGAAGCTTCACCATTTTGAGAGTGACACAAGAATTAAAAAAAGTAATGAGTGGGAAATGGGTTGTGAGAGGGAAGAAGTGAGAAGATATGACAAGTGGAACCCACAATTTAAATATGTGAGGGAGAAAAGTTAGTGAATATGACAAGTGGGCCCCACAATTTAAGTATGTGAGAGGAAAAAGTGAGTGGAGTTAGACAAATGGGGCCCACATTTATTACCATTTTAGGAAAGGTGAAACTTCTAGCGGGACACCCATTTTGGTAAAAGGTTAAGTTTCGGGCGGGACGGAGGGAGTATAAAATAGGATGACAGAGAAATAAGTCATAACAAGTTGCAAAACTTAAAAGCTAGCTAGGGCCATTGCTCCATGTGAGTCATGTCCCATTCACAACCTGGCTGTTGGTAATATAATTAGCTCACCTAAATGATCATACCACAAAACAGCAGTAGCTTAGCAGTGAAGGGATACAACTTGACTTTTAAATGTAAAATGGTGGCACTAGCACCTAGTCAATCATTTAGACAAAAATCAAGCACCTAAATTGTCGCCTGTAAAAAACGCGAAAGCAAAGATCGGGGTATAATATAGAGACAAATTAACTAAGTTGGACCAAACCCCATTTCTGCTTGGTTGATTAACCCGAAAAGGTTATACAAGCACTGTAATCTCTAGGTTCCAACGCTCAGTTACATTTTTTGGTATGTCAAGAACTGAAATACTGTTTTGGATTTCTTGAATTGCTTTCAATGGATCAACATTATTGGTGAAAAGGGACAATGCAAGACAGAATGTTTTCCATGAACCATGAATAGACCTCAAGTTTCATTCATGTGATGTTTCTATACTCCTACCTGGCTACTCAACCGCAGCTCATAATGTTCTACAGACAAAAGAAACGTAAATAGTTGGATCTCGACAACAAAGATTACTGATTGCTTGACCAAGATGGATGAAAAGAAATATAACCCTTCTTCATAACCCCAATAGCAATAATGGAAAGGCTAGACAAGTATGAATGGCTTTCATTGTCGATGTACTCAAAAAGTCAAGTTAACCAATTCTTCCAAATTCAGCCAACCAGCCTACTGGTTCAAGAAAAGAAAATTAAACCATCTACTTATAAGGAGGTATGTATAACAGAGAAATTAACCAAGTGAACAGAATTACAAAAAACTCATAAAATCCATTAGTTACTTATTCAGGTAAATTTAAAAAAAAAATTGAATTAGAAGGTAATCTATTGACAAATTACGTGAAAAAATATAATTTCCAGAATTGGTCTTCCTTTTGTGTGTTCTGAATCTTGATTGCAGTAAACATATTGAAGTTACAAAGTGGAGAAAGTAAAAGAGAAATTCTTTGTTCTCTTTAACCACCCCAAATCAAGAACAAACAATGAATATGAAGTAAAAAATAGGGAAAATAGCAGGAATGCAACCCCTTTGTCCTCCCTTCACCCCCACCCCCTTAATCAACCTATACAATCGAATAATGTAATATTTTTGTTTATCTTTTTTTTTTCTTTGGATTTTTGATTCCAATTCCCTCTCCCGCAATTAATTTCTAAATGCAACGAAACTAAAAGGCAAAGTGAAAAAGATCCGCACCGTGTATTGATCAACAATTTGATGGCTTCGCATTTACGATTAGGAATTGGGCTGTCAATGAGCTGTAACTCTAGATCTCTTCTTTGCCTCACTGTAAAGCACAACCCCCATAACTGTAACACCGAACCCTGCCATTCCCATTCCAGTCACCGGATTTCTAAATATCATTACCGACACCACAGCCGCCGCTGCAGCTTTGGCATTCCCCAAAACCTGCAATGTCAAGGCACTTGTATGCTTTGTAACCATAAAATTCGTCAAATTCACCAAATATGCCACAGTAGCATTCCCAGCCAACAAAAACACTATGAATCCATCCACTCTGATCTTCTCCAATGTCTTACCAAGCACATTCCCTTCCATATACAAACTAAATGGCAATAATATAGAAGCTGCCATTGGAGCCATGTACAGTAGCAAATTCATAGAATGCAATTTCTCCGACTCGGAACTCAATATCAAACCTTGGACAACGGATTTCAAAGCCCGGCCGGCCGTCGATCCAACGCAAATTAGAAATCCTAATAAATGAAACGACGGCTCACTATTACTAGCCAAAACAATTCCAAACACAACCGGCAGTAATGCGAGGTAAACCTCAGCGGATTCCTTCTTACAAGTGATCAAAAACGCGAAAATTGCAGTGAAAAATGGCGTGGTTGCGCCTATAGCTTGATTAAACGAAACAGGAATGTATTTCAACGAGGTATTTCCACAAACAACTGAGAAGCAAAAAATCAAAGTCAATGCGAGGATTTTGAAGAACTGTCTGCGAGATGATATTTGTTGGAAAGGAACAATCTCAAACCATCTAATTGCGATTAAGCTGTAAATTGTACACGAAATCATGTGAAGCATAGTGAGAAAAATGGGATACCGGAAGCCATAGTAGCTGAGAAGGTACTTGTTGAGTAGCAGAACGCCGATGTTGGAGAAGTACCACGAAGCAATAATCGACGCCGTTACAATAGTCGGAGAGAGGAGTGAATTAAGTGAGTTCGTATTATTGTACCGGACGTCTCCCGGTGGTGTGGCCGGAATGTCGACGACTTGGTCGATTGGCTCGAACCTCGGGTTGCTGCTCCGGCGAGTTGTCCATGTTTGTGTCTCCACCATGGGCAAAATTGGAATTAGACAAAAGATCTCTCTCTCTCTTCTGGAACAATGGGAAGTCTGTGTGTATGTGTGTGTGAGAGAGAGAGAGAGACGGAGGAGGAATTTTTGGATTGGATCTTGGGAGGGAGGGAAGATGGTGATAAGATAGGAGTGTAGATTTGAACGGACGGTGGAGATTTAGATTTGAGGAAAAGTGAGGATGTGGAGCGTTGGATGGGACGAAATGAAATAAAAATGGCAATTAGAGAGTAATTGAGTAATGAGGGGAGTGTCGGTATTAGGATACTGTTTTTGATTTATGTGGTCAGCGGTCAGTGTACTTTTTGGTCCTTTCTTGCTAACCACGGCCTTCCCTTATTTAAAAAAACAAAAAAAATGGCACGTGATTGTGCGCGTGAGGGTAAATTGGCGATGACGTAGGATGTGACCATCCACCAATTTTTCACCAATGAAGGCATGAATCACGGTAGAATATTTACTGCATCATTAGATTAGATGTAAAATGTTTTATACTCCCTCCATCTCATTCGAACCTGTTCGCGGAAGTTAAATTTTGATTTTTTACGACAATTAAGAAAAATGATGTAAGAAAAAGAAAAAATATATAGTGAAATAAATATTATGAGTATGAAAAGTGGTGTAGGAAAAAGAAAGAATGGTAGAGAATAGTTAATGAATAGTTATTAATGAATAGTTATTGTGAGTATGACAAGTAGGTCCCACAAATAAAGAAATAATAAAAAAAATTTCATTTTTAGGTTGTGCCCTTTCAAATCAAATGGAGCGCCCGAAAAGAAAATTTGTGCCTCTTCATTCGAACGGGATGGAGGGAGTATATTATAGTAGAATTTTTTACTAATAATAGTGAAAATTTACCGAGAGCTGTAGCAAATTTTGTCCCATAGGTCTGTTTTGGGGTGATTCAATGTTATTTTTTTGACGAGTTTCCGGAGATGAATTTGACTCACAAATTCGCTTATAAATTGAGCTGACGTTTCGAATCCAGAATTTAACCTAAACACTACAGATAATGATCTAATTTTAGATCAAATATTCAGAAATTTTTTGATTTCAGCAGTGAAATTTCATTACTATAACGGAGTATTATTATACTTACTGCTTTAAGGATTCTCATATTGATGATGCACCAGACATGATGCATTCTTTTTATCATGAAGTGCGACCTTTGTGATAACAATTGTCAAATATAACAAATTACAAGTCATGAATTGAAATGGTTGACCACATGATGATCACTAGAAGTAGAAGAAGATGGATTGTTGAAGCTTAAAGAGCTCGACGACCTCGATGGAGATGTCTCTGGCAGTACTTGTGATCGGGAACAACATTCTTGGCGCACCGCCATTTCTTTCCATCTGTTCTCCTACACCTCCCTGCATCCTCCGCCTCCATCTTGTTTCTGTAGTTACTCAATAAGCTCCCCCTACCCGATCCTATCATTTGAAAAAACAACTTCATGTAGTTAAGCAGCAGCTATAATATTGAGAAATCCTAAAATCTTACCAAATACGCATTTCTCCTAATATTTTGTTTTGACAATGCTCTAAATGAATATGAACGAGATCGAACATCTTTATGTAAGGGAAGAACGTTATTTCACATCGGGAATAAACGAGACTAACTTGTCTATAAATCTGAAAGCAGATGTTAGTATTGTGAAAAATAATTAACTAACTAACCTGTGAGACCAGTAAGAGAATAAGTCATACTTTTCCAAATAGGAAAGATAAGATGATAAGGAACTGGAATTCCTGCCTCCATATATTTATATATCAATGTTTGATGTTGAAGCTCCCTAATCTGCATAAATGTGAACCCACTTCTCTTTGGGTTGCCACCAATTCCATGTCCAGTTTGAGCACACCCTAGTTCTCCTACTCCATTGATGGACATGGACCCGTTGACTTTTCTCCATTCTGTGCCTGCAAATTACATTAGTACTTAAGAGTTGAAATATGAGAGAGAGAGCCAGAGAGAAGAGAGAGAGAGAGAGAGAGAGCGAGAGAGAGAGAGAGAGAGAGTTTTACACTACCATGTGCAATGCGAGGATGCTTGGTTGGTGGTTTTTCTGGTTCCATTTTTTTTTCCAGCTTCTAGCTTCCGGGAGGGGAGTTAATTTCTCTTTATTTTGACACCGTTATACTTTTCTTTGACGTAGACAACTCAATCATACTAAATACTTTCTCTATTATACTATTAAATAATAAATGTCGCAGTTGAATTTATCTAACGTTTAAAAAAATGTATTTTAATTATTGGTTTACATGCTACTTGTATAATGATAAAATTGTAAGAAATTACTTTTTATAATTGAAAATGTAACATTTATTTTGATATGAAACAAAATTTATGACGGGAATGATGAAATAGATGTTTATTCTTGTGAACGGTATAAATCGAGATACGAATGTGGGCTTGTCCGAGCTGGGCTCAATTGGATTGGGCTGTGAATATTATCTAATAACCAAGTATCAGGGCCGAGTAAAGTCTTCCTTGAAGGCCAAGGAACATTTACCTCGGCCTCATGTCATCATGCTTGGGCCGTCATGTCGCAAGTGACGAGGAGAGAAAAGTTCTTACCTCGACATTTCATCACCATGACGAGGAAACAAAATCATTTACCCCGGCATATATACATGCCGGCCAATATCCAAATGACGAGGAAGCAGGATTATTTACCTCGATCTATTTGCCAAAGCCGAGGTAGAACATTCATGTTCCTCGGCGTTCCGGCTAGTAGATCATACAGTCCTTATGCAGCAAGGATTATACATTCATGATCCAATCAGGATTGTAACCAACTACACCACTTCAAGTCAAACAAGGACTCCTTAACAGATATAATTCTCTTAGGATTATATCTTATCTCTTTACAAGTTTACTTCAACATGGATTCTATCAATCCATCCCTATAAATACAAGCCCCATGGCTCATTATTTGGTACGTTACTTTTTACATTGGGGAAACTCTGTCAATTTGTTTTCTCGTATACAAACCGTGAACTTACTCTCACGCCTGAGGGCCTTTAGCCGGATCCGCCCGCTTAGTTTACGTGTTTTTCTTATTTTCGAGCCTTGCAATCACCTGAGCAATCATCGCTTGGATTTGGGTCATTTTGACGATTTTGGCATCATCAATTGGTTCCATTGGGAAATCGATTCAAACACCCATTGTTTGGCTGGAAAAGTCGGCTGCACGTGTTTTCTAGGAAATTTTCTAGTTTGAACGAGAATTTCTTATTCCGTTTGGGCTCTGTTCTTGTTGCCGCCGGATTCTGCAAAAATTCGGCCAGAATCTGCCATTCGCGTCTGAAGTAAATTAAATTGTTTGGCCTGAATTTTTTGTGTTGGAAAAATAGCAATTGGCTGTTTGTCTTTGGTCAAAATTTGCCCTAATTTTGACCAGAAATTTGGATCTATTGGAAATCGTAATTTTGGAGAATTTGCACTTGATAATTTGCTGTTGACTTACAATGGATGGACAATTTGCAAGTGTAACTGCTGAGGAGGATCAAACCCAAGTGAACGGGGCGAACACTGGAGCCGAGGAACTGCCTCCTCCTCCTCCTCTACCTCAGCCAGATGCCCCTCCTCCCCTCTCCATGACCCTTCGTTCCAAGGGTCAGGTGAATGCCGAGGGAGAAGGTGCTGAGCTTCCTCGTCCTACTCGTGCCCGCGGAAAGTAAGTAGGAAGGAAGAAAACAAAGAATGCCGACGCCGGTCAAGCAGGGGGAAGTCAACCCATTGACCGACGCTCTTTGTTACATAGGCAAATGGAAACTTTACAAAGAATGTATGAAACACAGGCTGCTCTCTTGCAATTGGACCCAGAGCATTCCATGGCTGAATTTATTAGGCCATTTGTGGGCAACCCCCTCGAAAAGGGACAGGATGAGCAACAACCTCCTCCCCTCAAGATCGGGGACCTACCAAGGCAAGCCCCCCGGGATTCTCCTCATCCTCGGCACAACAGTAAGCAGAGGGCTCCAGTGGTCGACCTGAGGAGCCACTTAACTCCTAGGGAAGAGGAAGTAAATTCCAGGGACCTAAGAACGAGACTCAGCTTGAACAGACGCCTATCCCCTGCTCGTCTTGTCATGGCACCTAGGCATCCCACGCCACCTCGATCTCGTCGACCAAATTCTCCTCGACCTCGTCGACCGGATTCTCCTCGTCCTCGGCATCGAGAATTTACAAGGCCGAGGACACCAGAGCCGTACAGGATGATACTTGGCGGTCAAGACCTGGAATTAAGGCGTGACAAAGCTCCTTCCAAACGGGACAGCCACCGACATGACGCGGAGCACAGTAGGGTGAACGATCGCCCCAAGGATAAATCCGTCAGAAGCTCCCAACGAAGCACCCGCTCAAGCAGTGACAAGGGAGTGGAAACCAAGCAATGGGAGCTGTTGAAGCAAAGACTGGATGACATGGAGATGGGAAAGAAGTTTAATGACGATGATTATGATCGGGGCAACACGTCCATTCTCTTTGAGGATAACTGACTCCACCTAATCCCCACCTCAAGCTCCCTAATTTCGAAAAATACAATGGCACTACTGATGCAAAAGACCACGTGCAAAGTTTTGAACAAACTATGAATCTCCTCACCACTTGATGACTGCTCTGTAAAGCTTTCGCGAGCACCTTCTCAGGAACGACTTTGACTGGTTGTGAGCTTAAAAGAGGTAGCATCGATTCTTTGGAGAGGCATGAGGAGAATGTTCTTGGACCACTTTGCTACACGGCAAGAGGAAGATAAGGCGGCCGACTTGGCCAACATTGAGCGAGGAAAGGAGAGACCACCCTCGGCTATTATAATCGGTTAGAAAAATGGCGAGACCGGAGTTGAAGAGAGCCTCGCTGATAGGGAAGTTATTGTTTGTTTCAACTCGGCCTAAAATCTGGTCCCTCGTTTATGAACTCTCGGTCAGGGAACCTCAAACAAAGTTCGAGCTATACAAGGTAGCTTATGCCATTTCCATGGGCGAGGACAAAACAAAGAAAAGGGGAGCCGACAAGAGACGAAACAGAGGCGACGGGCACTCGCCGAGAATAATAATGGAAACGGCGAGGGTTCCAAAGGGAAAAACAAAACAAGGAGCACGGAGAAGCTTGAATTTACTCCTCTTACTAAGCCCATCTACCGAAATCATGCGGTGGTCAACCTTCCTCCACCTCAACCAATGACCGACAAGCCAAAATTCCCTCGTAACATGAACAAATACCGTGATTTTCACAAAGACAACGGCACACCACCGATGGCCGTTGGGCCCTCAAGAAAATAATCCAGAAATGGGTCGACGAGGGAAAGTTAGATCGTTATGTCATGAAAAAAGATAACAAGCGAAAGCGGAAGGAAGAGGAAAGTGAAGATGACGACAAAAGCGAGGATGAAGACCGCAGGCCTCCTAGGGCCAAGTTGCATGTGATACGGGAAGAGGTAACTTCTACCAGAAAATTAAGGGACCAGATCCACGAGCTGAGCAAAGTATACCATGTTCCTGCTTGGATCCATAAAGCAGAAGAGGTCATTAGTTTCTCTCCTAATGAGTTAGCTGGAAGCCGAGCAGCTCGTGAACAACCCTTGGTGATAAAGGGCCGAATAGACAATGTTGAATCCGAAAGACTCCTCGTTGACACGGGGGCCTCCCCACTACCAGAAAAAGGTCGTTTAGCGACGGAAATTTCCGTCGCTAAAATTAAAATTCCGTCGCTAAAAATAATCAGCGACGGAAAAATTCCGTCGGTGGTCCGCCGCTACCAGCCCGTCGCAGTGCTCCGTGAGTCAATTTCCGCCGCTATTTTTTTCTTTTACCGACGGAATTTAATTCCGTAGGTGAATTAATGGTTACGACGGAAATTTCCGCCGCTATATTAATTTAATTTAATTAAATATTCATTTCAACGGCGGAAATTTCCGTCATTTGTAATAAAAATTAATTTAATTAAATTAATTTCATTGGAAATTTCCGTCGCTGTAATAAAATTTAAATTGAAATTAAATTATTTCAATGTGGAAAATACCGTCGCCGAAATTATTTAATTTTAATTTAAATTTTATTACAATGACGGAATTTTCCGCCGAAATCAAAAATTAAATAAAAATTAAATGATTATAGCGTCGGAAATTCCGTCGTGAAATTAATTTAATTAAATTAATTTTTATTACAATGACGGAAATTAATTTTCTCGTCCATTTTGCATACCCTTCTCCACAACCACTTCCAAGACCTTCTTCTCCCGTACAACCATTTCGCCCCTTGTATTCATGGGCGGCGGTCTTTCTCCTGGAAATTTTGAATTTTTTTTTATTAAACACCGACGGAATATTTCCGTCGCCGATAAATAAAAAATTATTAAATTATCACTGCGGCGGAAATATTCCGTCGGTGTTTATTAAAAAAAAAACCATTTAATTTCACCGTCGGAAATATTCCGCTGTAATATTTCGAAAAGAAAAATAAAAAATATTTTAATTTCGGCCGGAATATTTCCGACGCCGATAATTAAAAAAATAAAAAAATGATATATTTTCACCTGCGGAATAATTCCGTCATTAAAGATTTAGCGGCGGAATATTCCGTCGGTAAATCAACCGCCAAATTAGCGGCGGAAATAAACGAATATTCGAGGAATATTCTTTTTAAGGCGAATTTAGCGGCGGAATTAAATTCCGTCGCTAAATTTGACGCCAAAATAATTCCGACGCTAAATACTATATTCCGTCGCTAAATAGCGACGGAATCTGTCCGTCGCTGTTTTTTCCGTCGCTAAATGACCTATTTCTGGTAGTGCCCGTGACATCCTATATTATTCAGCCTTCCAACAGATGGGCTTGAAAGACACCATGTTGGAACCCTACCATGGAAGGCTAGAAGGGTTCACCAATCACAAGGTGGGGGCCAAGGGAACTGTGGAGCTAGAACTTGAAGTCGGTGATCATCCCTTCATAGCTAAAGCCACAGTCAATTTCGTAGTCATGGATTTGACTAGTGATTACCACGCGATCATAGGCATTCCAAGTCAAGCCAAACTTGGGCTGGTGGCCTCACTTCCCCACCAACGAGTTAAATTCCCCACTCGGGTAGGGATTGGATGTGTGAGGGCCACCCCCAAAGACTTCTTGGAACATGTCGTGAAGAGCAGAAAGAAATCCAAAAGTGTGGAGATAGATACCCCCGAGGAAAACATAAAGATCTCAAAGTCTCAGAAAACCACCGAAACTAGCTCCAGAATGAACTATATTCGTGAGGTGCTTGCAGAGGAGGACGAACCTATGGTCCAAGAAATTGCAGATGACCAAGGCATAGTCCTACCTGTACCTGTGGAAGATCCTATGGTCCAAGAAATTGCAGATGACCTAGGCATAGTTCAGCCCGTATCAGAAGAAGACCCTGTTCTCTTCAACGGCCGTAACTCTGGGGCCAACCACGACCTAGGGAAGGTCGGCCTCCCAGATG
Source organism: Adenophora triphylla var. japonica (assembly GCA_022495995.1). Taxonomy (NCBI): domain Eukaryota; kingdom Viridiplantae; phylum Streptophyta; class Magnoliopsida; order Asterales; family Campanulaceae; genus Adenophora; species Adenophora triphylla. The sequence continues at coordinate 138,752 of JAFEMH010002615.1, forward strand.
TTGATAAACTTATGGAAGAAGAGGGCCTCAACGTGAATGACAATGAAGGGAGAAGAATTAGAGAGATCATTATCGAGTCTCTAGAATTAGTGACGGTCTTGAAATGAAGCCTGTTGACGAATCGGGAAGAGGTAGTCATCAATCCCGACTATCCCGAACAAAAAATCAAGCTCTGGGGCCAATTATCTCCGTAAGAGAAAGAAAAAATCATCTCCCTCTTGAAAGCGCCTCGACGTCTTTGCTTGGAGAGTCGAAGATATGAGAGGGATCAATGAAGAAGTAGCCCTCCACCGCCCGGAAGTTGATCCTTTCGCAAAGACTATCTCCTGCATAAGGAGAAATTTTGCAAGGGACAAGGAGGAAGCTATAAAAGAAGAAGTGCAGAAATTACTTAGCGCCGGAATAATTCGTGAAGTTAAGTACCCCGTTTGGTTGGCCAATGTATTTATGGTGAAGAAGCAAAATGGGAAATGGCGTATGTGCATAGACTTTACTGATCTAAACAAAGCCTGCCCCAAGGACAGCTATCCTCTTCCTAGAATTGACAAGTTGGTTGATTCCATCGCTGGACATCAAACTCTCAGCTTCCTAGATGCCTATTCAGGCTATCATCAGATAAAAATGGCGAAAGAAGACATTGAGAAGACGGCCTTCCAAACACCTGGGGGAAATTACTGTTACATCATGATGCCTTTTGGGCTCAAGAACGCGGGTGCTACATACCAGCGAATGGTAAATCGAGTTTTTGCAAGCCAAATAGGTCGCAACATGGAAGCTTATATTGATGACATGGTCATAAAGACCAAGGAAGGCAGCCACGTTCCCGACCTGCAAGAGACAATTCACAACCTCCGAGCTAATAACATGAAGCTAAACCCGAGCAAGTGCGTGTTTGGAGTAACAAATGAAAGTTCCTAGGCTTCATGGTATCTCAAAGGGGGATTGAAGCAAACCCCGAAAAAATCAAGGCGCTCGTTGACATGAAGGAACCTACCACCATCAAGGAGGTTCAAAGACTTAATGGAAGAATCGCAGCCCTGGGAAGATTCATCGCCAAATCCGCCGAAAAGTCATTGCCATTGTTCAAGGTATTTAAGGGTACCAAGAGCTTCTCCTAAACTCCCGAATGCTCAGAAGCATTCCTCCGGTTGAAGGATTACTTGGGTTCCCCTCCCTTGCTTAGCAGTCCAGGCCTCTAGGTGAGATCTTTGTACGTCTTCTAGGCACCATGATCATCTTTGTCGCTGTTGTCCTAGTTCGAAATGATGAAGGAATTCAAAAGCCTCGTCTACTATGTCTCTAAGGCACTGTCCGACGTGGAAAGCGTATACTTCAATGTGGAGAAGATAGCCTACGCACTAGTCATTGCATCGAGGAAACTACGTGCCTATTTTTCTCGCACATCCTATCACCGTGTACACAAATGAACCGTCAAGAAGATACTACATAAGTTGGACGGCTCCGGCGTCTCCTTAATTGGTCCATCGCTCTCACCGAGTTTGATATCACTTACCAACCAAGGAAGACCCTCCTGGCACACCCGGATGACTTCATGGTTGAGATCGCCTTTATGGGTGAGCATCTCCCTCACCTCTAGGAAGCAAAACGCACCTTAGGAGGATAAAGACTCTCCCATTCAACTCCCATCCAACCGTTGGATCCCGTATACGGATGGATCAGCCACAAAGGAAAGAAGCGGAGCTGGAATTGTACTAGCAAGCCCAGAAGGAGAGTTTACTACTCAAGACGCCATCCGTTATAAGTTCCCTGCCTCCAATAATCAAGCGGAATATGAAGCTCTAATATTTGGCATTGAATTAGCCTCCTTCTATGGAGCAACTAAGGTGGCGGCCTTCTGCGACTCCCAACTCGTTGTCAAACAAGTAAAGGGAGAGTATAATGCCCAAGACCCCACCCTTGCCAAGTATAGAGACCTGGTCCTAGATATGACGAAGAAGATGGAATTTTTCGAGCTCAAACAAATTGGCAGGGAAGATAACCAAGTCGCAGACGTTCTTTCTAAACTGGCAACCATGGATGTGTCTAAGACCAGTCCCTATGTAGTTTATGCCGAAGAACCTGCGTACGAAAGACTACAAGTCATGCTCTTAGATGGAGAGGATAGATGCTGGATCGATGACTACATTGAATATATTGAGAAGGAGAAACTTCCTGAAGATGAAGCTCAAGCTAAACTCATCAAGAAGAGGTCTCCAAGGTTCGTGGTTATAAACGGAGTCCTCTACCGAAGATCTTTCACAAAGCCCCTGCTAAGGTGTGTCTATCCCAAGGAAATTCAGAACCTCTTGGCAGAAGTACATGAAGGCGTTTGTGGCGGGCACCCGGGAGCCAGAACCTTAGCTGACAAGATCATATCGCTAGGTTACTACTGGCCAAACCTGAGGGAAGACGCGCATGCCTATGTTCGAAAATGTGACAAGTGCCAAAGATTCTCTGACATTCCTAGACTACCGGCAGTTGAGCAAACACTTGTAATACCTATGTGGCCGTTTGATATGTGGGGGATCGACATCATCAGACCCTTCCCTCCCGCCCGTGGTAATTGCAAGTACGTGATAGCAGCTGTTGATTACTTCTCCAAGTGGATAGAAGCCAAGGCATTAGCCAAGATAACGGAAGAGAACGCGATCAACTTTGTCCATGACAACATCTGGTGCAGATTCGGCCTTCCACATACAATTGTCTCTGATCATGGACTGCAATTCTCCACATTCACTACGAGTTGGGAAGGGTAAAAGTCCGCCATGCAAAATCTTCTGCCAGTTAGCAGACCACAAGGCAATGGCCAAGCGTATAAAGAACAAACCGGTCCTAACCGCCCTTACCAAGAACCTTGAGGGACGCGAGGGTAGATGGTTGGACGAACTTCCCTAGCCTTATGGGCCGTTTCGCACAACCACCCGGGGCCAACCGGGGAAACCCCATTCGCACTAACCTTCGGTTCCGAGGCTTTGGCACCAGCCGAGAGATGGCCATCCCTACCGTGAGAAATTCCCATTACGATGAAACGAAGTCAACAAGGTCAATAGGCTCCTAGACCTGGACACGATAGGTGAGAAACGACTAAGGCCGCACGAGATGAGGATGGTGAATTACAAACAAAGGACCAAGGCGTATCACGACAAGAGGGTCATCAGAAGAGTATTCCAAGTAGGCGATTGGGTACTTAGAAAAATTGAAGCTACTGGTCGGAAGGCAGAACAGAACAAGCTCTCCCCGAATTGGGAAGGTCCTTATATCATCACTCAAATCATTCGAGAAGGGACCTACAGATTGAAGACCAAGGAGGGGAAGGACCTCAAGCATCCCTGGCACTCCGATAACCTTAGAAAATATTATCACTAGTCTAGTTTATTTTACAGTAGATTAGTTTCTTATTTCCTGTCTTTTAGTTTTTTAGTTGATAGGATTGCAGTTCGATGTAATCGCATTTCAGTTTTACGAAAGCAGTCTCTTCCAGCGTGCAAAGCAACTATCAACTCTTCATACAGACACCAGGAGACGAGGACTTTATCCCCGACTCTTCTAAACACATCCTGTCAAGGGTCCACCTTGATTAAGGATACCAACAGCCAAGACCAAGGGTCCTCCTTGGCCTGATGGCTTACCACACATCCTGTCAAGGGTCCACCTTGATTAAGGATACCAACAGCCAAGACCAAGGGTCCTCCTTGGCCTGATGGCTTACCACACATCCTGTCAAGGGTCCACCTTGATTAAGGATACCAACAGCCAAGACCAAGGGTCCTCCTTGGCCTGATGGCTTACCACACATCCTGTCAAGGGTCCACCTTGATTCAGGATACCGACAGCCAAGACCAAGGGTCCTCTTTGGCCTGATGGCTTACAACACATCCTGTCAAGGGTCCACCTTGATTCAGGATACCAACAGCCAAGACCAAGGATCCTCCTTGGCCTGATGGCTTAACACATCCTATCAAGGGTCCACCTTGACTCAGGATTACAAACATAACAGCCAAGACCGAGGATTTTCCTCGGCCTGATGGCTTAACAAACGTCCTACCAAGGGTCCACCTTGATTCAGGATTACCACAGTTAAAGCCAAGGAAACCTTCCTCGGCCTAAATAACTTAAGAGTATAGTTAAAGCCGAGGGGTCCTTCCTCGGCCTAACCACTTGCTCAACAATTAGGGAGCAAGGAACCCTCCTTGGATCCCACCTTCTTAAGTCTAGTGCCTCTGCCTAGCATACAAAAATATAAGCAAGTTATTGAAATAACACGAATCATGGCAAAAGGATTTTCATTGATGTTCAAGAAGAATTACAAGTCCTATCACCTATTACAAAAAGCAAAGAAAATATATCCTAAGTTTGCTGCTCGTCATCAAAAGACTTCTCGAGCCACTCCTCAGTAGTGGAGCCGGGGGGAGGAAGGACCGTTTGTTCAGTAAGGGCATTAGTTTCCTCGGCCCCTCCTTCCACCTCAACTTCCATGGCCTCAGGCTCTTCCGCATCTTGGATCGCCTCCACCAAGTCTTTTATATTGTCGGGGACGACAGAGGCCGGCCTCCACACTTCCCTGCAAGCTTGAGCATCCTTGGCTGCCATTATCTCCAAGTTGCTTTCAGAAAAAGGGACCAAGTGGTGGAGAGCCCTGACTTCCTCGGCATATTGGTCCCGGCAAATCAGCTGGGCAACCTTGTTGATGTCCAAACCAGTGGAAGGGTCAGCCAAGATGCTTCGGGCCAAGTGAAGATAACCATCTTCAAACATAGTGGCCGTCTGCTCGTCCACGGCATCTTTAAAGGCCGAGCTGGCCATCATCAACTCCTTGAAGGCCGAGCTCTCCTTGAACCGAGCAACGGCCTCTTCCCCCCTAGCCGGAGGGTAGCTTCCAATCCTCGGCACTTGGCCTCAGCTTCATCGGCCTTTGTTTGAAGCTCGGCCTTATCAGTCTTTACCTGAGCAAGCTCCTCTTCTTTAAGCCGGAGATGCTCCTCGGCCTTGGCCTTTACTTCCCCGGCCCTCTTCACTTCCGCCTCCACCTTGGCCTTGGCTGCCACGAGCTCCGCATCCTTGGCCTTTAAAAGCTTAACCAAGGAAGCCTTTTCAGTATCACTCTTCACTTGGGCGGCCTTGGCCTCATTCAGGCGCCTGGCTTTTTTCTTGGCCAAAACATTTTCATACGCCGTGACGGAAGCCAACTGAAAGAGAAATCAATATTAGAAATGTAAACAAATCTCAGGATCAGTACCCAAGAAAAGGAAACACTTACCTCGGCGATTAAGAGTCCCTTGTGGCAGAGCAAGGTATCTTCGCTGGGAGCCTCTCTAACAAGAGCCTCGTAGGCATCCTCATCCATAGCTCTCTGAATGGGAGCTTGGCCCAATCTTACTAAGGGTCCCTCCCTAGCTAACAGAGGAAGTCCCTTAAGACGAGGAACGTTGAGGGCCATGCTCTTAGCCAGCTCGTCGGCCTCCTCAACGGTCTTGACATTCTGGATGGTAAAAGGAGGAGGAGCCTCAACATGGGGAGCCCCACTGACACTTGCTCGCTTAGCTGCAGGCTCCTCGGCACTGACAGCTTGGGCTCTCTTGGAGCCAGATCTTCTTTGGACGAGGTTGGTTTCCTCGGCTCCTACCTCCTCGGCCTCAACATTAGGGTTAAGCCCATCTCCAGTTGTTGGCTCAACCCGTTCCTCGGATCTTTGCACCTCGGCATTAGCATCATCGTGCAGTAAGAGGGGAAGGGGTTTATCACCTTGAACATTCAGAACCAGGTTACGGGCATTGGTTTCCTCTCTCCTCTCCACCAAAGCCGACTTCTTGCTTTGCTTTCTCTTCCTCTTTACCAGCTCCTGAGGACTAAGTCTCTCCATGGCTATGGCTGCTTCTTCCTCGACGGTTAAATCTGCAAGGACAAGGAAGAAATGGTCAGGTACGAGCAGAAGGAACTAGCATGCAAAAATTAGGAGTAACAGAGATAAAAGTTTACATCCAACAATGTCAATGGCTTTTAGACATTGATCACGGGGACGCTCAGTCTTGCACCGAGTACAATCTTCATGGAATACTAAACCGGGGTGTATTGTCCAATCATTGAAACGCCGTCCTCTTTTGACAGTGACGAGGGGAGCCACCCCGTCCTTTGGCCCCTGCATCAATCCAGCTTGGATATAATAATGATCCGAGGACTCAACTGCCTTTCAGTCGAGCAGCCCTACCTCGGCAAACTCCTCTAGTCGCTTGATTAAAGCTTGGGTCCACTCATATTGCTGGACAGCAAGGAAGAGGTGGGATCCTTGCAAGGAGACTGGAACTCCCAACCTTGACGGCTCTCTACCCGGATTACGTGATTGTCCCAGCCTGCAACTTTGCTAGACATGGGGAGAAGCAACTTTGGTTTTTTGGGGGCACTCCTAATAACAACGAGCCAATTCTCCTTGATAACTTGGACTATGTAAAAATGACAGAAAGCACCTATGGTCGGCTCAAAACCTAGGCTACGGCAAAGCACGATGAAGCTCACAAGAACCCTAGTGCCACTGGCTCCGAGCATGGCTGGCACTGCCCTAACGTCATCCAAGAATTCATTGATGAATGGGTCCAAGGGAAGACGAAGCCCCTGTTGAAATTGTTTGAAATAAAGGTGGATATAATCTTGGTTGTAGTAGAAGTTTTGCTCTTCCTTGTCAGTCTTGAGGTCGAGCTTGCCCAGATAAGTTAACTTGTACTCGGTTCTATCCACCCCGTTCTTGGAATATAATTTCTCAATCATGGGGTCCCCAGGCTTTGGAGCCCTCTCCCTTTGTTTACCCCGGCTCTCCCTTCTTCGTACCAAGCGGCTGTCAGCTTGGGCACCTTCCACGAAGGCGTCAACTATTTGAGTAGACGAGGAGGGAACTCCTTCTCTTCCCGTCATATCTGCATAAAGACGAGGAGACAAAGTTAGTTACCTCGTCAATGGCTGATTTTAGGATGGGGAAGGGAGTTTCCCCTCCTCGTCATGTCATAAGGCCGAGGAGGGAGCCGTACCTCTCAGACGCTCACGCATTTCGCGATTGGAGGCCGGGTAGAACAGTTCGATGTGCTCCATTATCTCAGCCCTATCCTCAAAAACTATAACGTTGGGGGAACCGGACTCAATCCTATCTATTCTTGTGGAATCTGGGTATTGGAGGAATAAACGAGTCCGGCCATAACCTCTTAATTGCTTGCTTATTTCATCCAAGGTCAGCATCATCCAAGGTCCCCTCTCTCTACGATATACCCTTAGATTGCCAGTATGATATCCATAACAGAATCGGGGGGAATGATCCCAAGAACGAGCCATCTAAGGGGAATCAAAGATTAAAAGGGGGAGTTCGTTCAATATTCAAAAGTGTTTAACAAGACCCAAAAGAAAATTAAAAGTTTTGAAAGTTTAAAACTTGAATTCATGAAGAAAAGCTCTATTCTTCAACAGTGGCGGTTCGTGTTTCTTGACACATTCAAAATTCTTCCCAAAGAACCCTAAAATGATTAACATCAGTAGCGAAATGCATACATGGGAAGGGATTTCATACCTGAGTGTACAAAAATGGTTGGAATCACAACGAAATCAACACCGCCTGAGATATCAACCTTCGCCGGAATCTGGAAACGATGAACGCTGTGTTCGCCGGAGATCTCTCTTGCCTTTGCTCTCGAGTAACTGGGGTTTGTAAAGAATGAAATGAAAGGGTTTTAGCTTTTTATAACCCCTTAATCGGGTCAAACCCATGGGTAAAGAGGAAAAACGGGTAAGGCGCCCCAAGAATTAAATGCACAAAACAGTTTTCGAGGCGTGACAAGACTGGGGGGCCCCAAAATGGCAACCGTCAGTTACAGGAAACAACACCGAGGACACGTGGTGAACCTGTTCGTATTCCATAGCCAAGGACGAGGAGACTTTCTACTCGACCCAAACCGAGCAAGAAAGTCGGGGGCCACTGAACGGTATAAACCGAGATACGAACGTGGGCTTGTCCGAGCTGGGCTCAATTGGATTGGGCTGTGAATATTATCTAATAACCAAGTATCAGGGCCGAGTAAAGTCTTCCTTGAAGGCCAAGGAACATTTACCTCGGCCTCATGTCATCATGCTTGGGTCGTCATGTCGCAAGTGACGAGGAGAGAAAAGTTCTTACCTCGGCATTTCATCACCATGACGAGGAAACAAAATCATTTACCCCGGCATATATACATGCCGACCAATATCCAAATGACGAGGAAGCAGGATTATTTACCTCGGTCTATTTGCCAAAGCCGAGGTAGAACATTCATGTTCCTCGGCGTTTCGGCTAGCAGATCATACAGTCCTTATGCAGCAAGGATTATACATTCATGATCCAATCAGGATTGTAACCAACTACACCACTTCAAGTCAAACAAGGACTCCTTAACAGATATAATTCTCTTAGGATTATATCTTATCTCTTTACAAGTTTACTTCAACATGGATTCTATCAATCCATCCCTATAAATACAAGCCCCATGGCTTATTATTTGGTACGTTACTTTTTACATTGGGGAAACTCTGTCAATTTATTTTCTCGTATACAAACCGTGAACTTACTCTCACGCCGGAGGGCCTTTAGCCGGATCCGCCCCGGCTTAGTTTACGTGTTTTCTCTTATTTTCAGGCCTTGTAATCACCGGAGCAATCATCGCTTGGATTTGAGCTGTTTTGACGATTTTGGCATCATCATCTTGTGTAATGTATTTTTCACTTACATAAACGCATAAATTTGGTTGTTAGAGTTGTTCTGGTTAAACCAAAGTCTTGAATACAATTTTGAAAGAGCTTAAAAGATTATATTAAAAGTAATAATGTAACAAATTAAATTGAAATTTTAAAATTGAGAAAGTATTCGGAAAAAGAATTTGGGAGAATGGCCCATAAGTTTCTTTCCATATTGTATTATCATGTTTTATTATTCTGTAATAATATTTCATACAATATAATGTTGATGATGACATGTGGCGCCAACGACTGAATTCCAGCGGGTTTTCGGCGACCATGATCAAATTCCGGCCAGCCGTGGGCGGTGGTGGTGGTGGTAGGATGTAGTATTGAGGATGATTTATTATAATTTTTAAATACTGCATATAATTATAAAATGCAATATAATATAATACTGCATAAGAATTTGTGAAACATTTAAATTAATGAGAAACTTGAGGAAAAGTGATTTTGTCCCTAATGATATAGGAAACGATACAAATCAGTCTTAGCTCAACAATAAGTTGTAATCCAGCTATTTAGACCTGAAATCACGAACAAACAATTAACCGGGATTGTCTCCAACTAAAACCCTCCGGCGTGATGATAAGATATAGTGTTATGAGTTTATATGAAAACGGTATTGAATGACGTAATCTCAAAATAGCCAAGATAACATTACCTTTTTACGTTGAATGTATTCTGATAAATATAGTAGTGATATGAGATGTTTATGAAAACTGTATTGAGGCGTAACAGTCTCCGCATTTGTTGGAGACGGTTACGGATATGACGTGAATAGTCACACGTTTTGTTTGGTCGAGGTCGTCTGAACATTCGAGGGCGATCTGAATTCGTGCCTTAGCTGGGCAGAGATTGTTCAATTAGGAGATCGTATATCGAACGAAGCTGGATCGAGAACAAGAAAGGTCGGACAATAAGATTGATTGACTGATATGTGCTGTTGGGCCGGTAGGATTGTAGCTATTTTGTAGGCCCACTTCATTTGATGTATATCTAAAATGTTATGAACTTTGAGCTTTGTACGTTGAATTCGCCAATTACTTTTATTCCGTTCAGTCTCAAAAGAAATTTATGGGTAAAATTCCCAAAGAATTTTGACCACCACTTTAGGGCATCTCCAAGAAATGGAGTTAAGTTATAAATATTAAAATTAAATTTTGATACCTATAACACTATTAACATAAGTATCAAATTATCATCTCCAATGTTAGGTATCAAGTTAATAACTTATTTTTTATTTTATTTTTTTATTGAAATTCTTTCACATTTAATATTTTTAATCATAAAAGATTATAAGTAGTGCTAAATAATAATTGAATACTAATTGTAATAAAATAAAGTAAGATAAAATATACTGTATATACTTAATAAATAATTTTTTTTCCAATGACAAATTAATAATTAAACATTGTATTTTATAGATATACAAAAAGTAAAATAAAATAAAACGTAAATTTTAAATAAATAATTAATTGATATAAAAATATACTAATTGACAAAGTGAAAGAGTTAAACAAGGTTTCAAATTTGATATTTTTCCCACTTCTTCATCAAAATTTGATACATGATATTTAGAATTGGAGATGCTCAATCATACCGTTTACTACAACAACAACAACAAAGCCCTAGTCTCAAAATAATTTGGGCTCGGCTAACATAAATTCTCATATGTTATCGCGAAAAAAAAAAATAATAAATAAATAAATAAAAAATAAAAATAAAATAAATAAATAAATAAATACCGTTTACTAAAATTTTAAAATTGTGAGACATAAAATACATGGATGCCAAAAGCAGAAAGGGGCAAGTCTTCCGAATTGTCAGAAGACTTTGTTTGTAATATGCAATGCATTGCATGGCTCGTCAAGTGTAGTAGTGGTGGGCCCCTTGTCACATTTCTCACGTGATTCCTGAATCCTAATAATGCCAATTCCAAAATTTTATTTAAGTGAAAATGGCCCACTTCTCCATTTCCTTCCTAAGCCCATGGGCTTAGACTATTCACAGTGGGACCGGGTATGGTCCAGCTACTCCCGCGCTATTGCAAGCGGTCTCTAGCTTGTCTAGGGGCGAATCTACAGTAGTGCTTGGGTTGTTCAGATAATTTTTTTTTTTTTTTTTTGTTTGTAAAACGATATCGTTTTGACCTGTTTTAAAGAACATACAACACCAAATATTTCGTGCCTAGTGAAGACTGTTATATTTATGTATGTAAAGTGGTGTCTAGTGAAGCCTATTATCTCTTATTCTTATTTATGTATGTAAACATTTTGAATTTTAGTTTTGCGCTAATTTTTTTTTAGTTAAGAACAGACAATACCAAAACATTTGATGTAGATCCGTCAGTCACTGTCCACACACTGCTCTCCTTACATAGTTGTACTATATACTATCAAAATTGATTTGGACAATTGTGGGTTTAATCGAACTCAAAATTGTCACTAATCCGTCAATTACAAATGCTAACTGGACCTGTGCCAAATCCATTCATAATGGGCTCTCTTCTAAAGGCTAAAGCTCAGAATTGAGCAGTTAAGGCTTTATTACCGTCTGAAGTGAGTACTATATTTCATTAGGTCCAAAACACGGGCCTTTTCCATCCATCGGCTTCAAGTGTGGAATAATAATAGGCCAATCTTGACTATCCGGTTACGGCCTGGGCATCGTCCACTGTGCCGCGGGATTCCCGTAAAACTTGGCAGATCCTATTATGAGGTAACGGAATTTCGATTGTACCACAGTTTAAACAATTCATGCCTTCGTTATGTTACTTTTACTTGAATCCTCAAAACTTCTTTGCTGCGTAGCCTGCGTCAATTGTTTCCCATTTTCATGCACTACAACTGTTCGACGGATTGCCAAAATGAGTGATTAAACCCTAATAAATCTTGAGTTTTATAGGGAAATGATTCATCGTTTCATTTATTTGAGTTTTTTGGGGATATGATTCATTATCTATACGAGCGACTTTAACCTGATTAATTTGAGTCTTCTATTATACTGGAATTAAGTTAATTACTGAAATAAAGTTCACTAATGTTGTTCTTATTTGGTTTGATTTGTACTACCTCTGTCCCTAAATGATTGACCAAAAAAAATTTAAATTCGCTCTTTATCAAGAGCAGTTTTGAATTTTTTGGTCATTCATTTTGGGACGGAGGGAGTAATAAATTTATTGTTTTTGAGCCACAGTTTTTGTTCAAAAATGTTTCTTCATCATACTTGCTTCAAGTGTGTTGAGCATATTCGTGAATCAATGTAGGTAATGGAATGATTAGTTGATCTGATAATTAACTTGCCAGTTTAGTATGTTTTTAAGGGTATAAGAGCTGAAAAAAGGGAAGGGGTTATGGATTATAGAGCTTTTTCTAAAGCTAAAAATCCTGTGGTTGTTACATACTGTTAATGAGTTGGAGGCCTGCTTCTGAGTTTAAAAAGGGAGAGAAAGGGAAAGAAAGGGAAGGATTCCTTAGCGTGCTTCCGAGAGGATTTTCCTCCCAAAATTGAGAGGAAATGGAAGGAAAGAAAGTGAAAACTTAACAATTTTTATTATTATCCCACTTTTATCCGTACATATTTTTTGTAATCTCATTATTACCTTCTCCTAGTAGTCTGATCGTATTCAACGATCAAAACCCTATCCCCTCCTCTCTCATTCATTCATCTTTCTCTTCTCTGTGAGTCTCACAACAGTGCCCTTGATCAAGACTCCATTGTCAAGCTCATGGATTTTTTTGAAGAGGTATGTCCGTCTATTTTCTGCCTTCAGTTCACGCATTCTTCTCCCTCTCTCTCTCTATGCGGATTCTGCCTGTTCTCTCTCTATGCGCATATTATGCAGACAATTTCACCGCCATTATTAATTCATTCCTTCAATTTTGAAACAAAATCTGAATACTTGCTATGATGGGTACCCTGAATTCGATTTTGTTGATTCTTCTCCCTCTCTCTCTATGCGGATTCCAGCCACAATAATTGTTCTTTTGGGAACAAATTGGTGTATATTACAGTTGTGTTGTAATTCATTTAAATATTTGAATTCTAGTGAGATTAATTGATTTGGGTAGGTAATAATGTCTAAGAGCTGTTTACCTTTGAGCTTTTGGAAGCTGCAGCTTAGGTGTTTGTTAAAATGTCTAAATAGGTGCCATTATGATCCTTCTTCCTCAATGCAAGTAGTCTGGATCATTCGGCAGATGATTTTAATCAATATAAATGCGCACAATTATAAATCCGACAACCCCCATAAATTTTTCCCAAATGGTTAATATCTCTACTGCTGAGATGGTTCCTGATCTGAACAAGAAATGTTTGTCGGAGTTTTATAAAAGAGGAGGTTTCTGGCAGCAATTTTGGTGTGGTGATCTATTCCTAAGCACTCTTTGAATATTTGGTTTGAGTGTATATAAAGTCATAAAACTATAAATAAACTTACGGCATGGTATGTACTTGATGATAGTTGTGCTGATAGTGCCAGCATTAAGCACTAATTAGATCATATGTTGTTTTTATATGCTTAATTGGTAATGTGGAATTAACTACTATAAAATAATACTCATCGATCCATTGTATTTGGCTGTTTGCTGTTTTCCAGCAGTCCCTATAGTGTTTATTATTGTCTTGCACAACTTTATGTGTCTGCCTTCTCTCTCTCTCTCTCTCTCTCTTTTACTATAATTATAGTTTATGATTAATTGAAAGTGTTAATTTGGTGAAGTTGGGTATGATTTGTTAGGTGGATTGGGACTTATTTGTGCTGCTTGTTGTTTCTATCTTTCGATTAGGCCGTCTGCATATTTTGCAGATTTTATGTTGTCTACTACTGGGATTCTCTTGAAAGGAACATGGGTTCTTCAAGTTGGCTTGTCTTTGTATACAGATACATTTGGGTTCAATGGGTGTGAGAAAGTCTATTTTTTCATTGGATAGCTTTGCCCAATTTTTATGATTGAAAGCATTTATATTCAAAGAATTGTCTCACTTTTGAACCATCTTGATGACATTTGAATCAGTGTTGAAAAAAAGAAAAAAATAGGGAGTCTGTTGGGTGACTCTCAATTGTTGACAAAGGAGAATGGCATGTCCTGGCAAAAGGGTTTTTGCGGTTTGGCTGTGTGGTTTGCCTGTGCGGCTGACCGCATGTGTGAGTTGGCTGGGCCGGGCCTTGGGCTTTGTGGCTGACCGCATGTGTGGGATGGCTGGGCCGAGCCTTTGGCAGAGCCTTTGGCGTCGTGTCGTCTTGTTGACGGGCTGGGCTTGATCTAGGGTTTAGGTTGGTTTTTCTTTTCCCTTGTAATATAAATAGATCCTTTTGTCATTGTTCCGTTTTCATGCCTTGGATAGAGAGAGATAGAAACAAGCTAGGTATTCACCATTGAGAGATTGTGAGATTGTGTGATTGTTTTTCACCTTGATCATCTCCTTGTACTCTTGATTGATATAGTGGATTGTTCTCCGTCGCCCGTGGTTTTTTACTCCTCTTGTTTTGAGGGTTTTTCCACGTAAATCTTTGTGTTCATTGCTTGTTATTATTTTCGTATTTCTATTTCATATTTGTGTTCATCTTTGCATAGCAATTATAGGCCATTGTTTCCTAACAATTGGTATCAGAGCCTGGTTCAGAAGGGTCCTATATTGCTTGATTGATTAAAGATGTCAGGGAAGTATGAGATTGAGAAGTTTAATCGCAAGATCAACTTTGGGCTATGGAAAGTAAAGATGCGAGCAATTTTGGTGGGTAAAAATTGCGTCAAGGCTTTGCTTGGGAAGGTGAAGAAACCGGCAAGTCTGACGGATGAACAATTTGATGATATGGATGAAAAGGCTTTATCTCTCTTACAATTGAGTCTCAAAGATGAGGTATTGAGAGAGGTTGTAGAAGAAAAGACTGCTGCAGGGCTTTGGCTTAAGCTTGAGCAATTGTACATGACTAAGAGCGTTAGTAACAGGTTGCTACTATTGAAGAAACTTGAGGAGTGTAAACTCAAAACGGGTGGGTCCTTGGAGGAACATCTTGATGAGTTTGATGGCTTGGTCATGGACTTGAAGAATGTCGATGTCAAATTTGATGAAGAACAATTGGCGGTAAAATTGCTTTGTTCTCTACCGTCGAAATACATGCACTTTCGCGAGACTGTTTTGTATGGCAAGGAAGAGATTGATTTTGAAGAGATCAAGTCTGCTTTATTAAGTCGTGAGGTTATCGAAACGCACTTGACTTCCCAAAGTGCTGAATCTCAAGGTGAAGGCTTAATTGCTAAAGGCGGTAAGAAGTCAGGGAAAGGATCGAGTTCAAGAAGTTACGGTCATCAAATTAGTGAATGGCAAAAGAATGTGATATGTCATAGTTGCAAGGAGAAGGGACACATTCGAAAGTATTGCCACTAATTGGAGAGGTAAAAGGGAAGAGGATACAACCGCTAAGTGGCAAGGGTGAAAGGCTGGAGTGGTGCACGAAGACACTAGTGATGACAGTGGCTGTGATGCTGCTTCTTGTTTGTGATTCGTGCTCCAAAATCCGTGATGGTTGGATATTGGACTCGGGGTGTTCTTATCATATTAGTCCTAACAGACATGGTTACATTCCTATAAAACTATTGCGGTGGAACGGTTTTGATGGGGAACAATCTTTGCTTGCAAGGTTGTCGGAATTGGGACTATTATGGTTAAGATGTTTGATGGGGTAGTCAGAAAGTTGCCTGACGTCAGGCACGTTCTGATTTGAAGAAAAACCGATTTCCTTAGGTACCTTGGATAGCCTTGGATATAGGTGCACCATTGCTAATGGTGAACTATTGGCTACTAAAGATGAATTGGTTGCATTGAAGGGAAAGAAGGTGGGAACATTGTATGAACCGCTTGGGTCTACGGTTGTTGGGGATGCTGTCATTTGCAAAGGGATCTATGAGGCGAGGCGGAAACTACTCACCAAGTGTGGCACTTAGATTGGGTCACATCGGCTTGAAGGAATGATCGAACTTTCGGCGCGGCTTATTGGATGGACGAGAAGACGGGGCACTATGGATTTGTGAGCGCTGCGTGCTTGGAAAACAAACAAAGGCAAGCTTCTGGGACAGGGAAGTCTGTGCACGTCTAAAGGTATTCTTGACTATATTCATTCGATTTGTGGGGTCCTGCTAGGAAATTATCTAAGGGTGGTTCTCGTTACTTGTTGACTTTTGTTGATGATTATTCACGAAAGGTGGTTGTCTATTTCTTAAAACATAAGAATGATGTGCTTTGAATCTTAAGCGTGGAAAACCTTAGTTGAGAAACAGACGGGTAGACTTATAAAGAAACCGAGAACAGATAATGGCCTTGAGTTTTGTCGAAAAGGAGATTACCGAATTTTGCAAAAATGAAGGTATTGGTCGACATAGAACTTGAGTTGGGAAACCACATGACGAACGGTGTTCTTTGAAAGAATGAACCGCACTTTGTTAGAAAGGGCTCGGTGTTTGTTGTCACAAGCGAGGTTTGGGTAAAGAATTTTGGGCGAGAGGCGATTAGTATGACCGCTTACTTGGCTAATCGTTCTTTCAAATTCTAGTATTGGGATGAAGACTCCGGTGGAGATGTGGTCCGGCTCTCCAGGAGATTACTCAAGATTGCGTATCTTTGGGTGCCCCGTATGCTTTATCGGCCAACAATGGAAACAAATTGGAGCCAAGAGCCAAAAAGTGTGTCTTTGTTGGCTATACTACTTTGGAGTGAAGGGATTTCGGTTATGGGACCCGGTTGAATCTAAGTTCCCGACGAGTAGAGATGTCACATTTAATGAGTCTCTACTTCTCCATGAGAAAGGTGGTTCTGCAGCGACACGAAGCAGGTGGAGCTAGATGGAGATGATAGGGTGGAACTTGACTTAGATGCGGATAACTTGTTCGATGAAGCACCTCCTACCGATGCTTCGGTTCGGGAGGAAGAGACTATGGTGCAGTGGAGACTACCAATGATCATGGTAGGGGTAAGAGGGATAAAAGACCTCCTATTAGATATGGGTTTGAGGAGATGGTGGCTTATACACCGTCCGCATTTTCTTGAAAGCTGTTGATGTGCATAGAACCAATCTCCTACAAGGAAGCTATGTCTTGTGAAGATTCTCGCAAAGTGGTCGGTTGCATGGAAGAAGAGATGGTATCTCTTGCGAAGAATCGAGCATGGGAACTTGTGAGGCCTCCACCGAAGAAGAAGTTAGTCAGCTGCAAGTGGGTCTACAAGTTCAAGGAAGCTTCGGGGATTGAGGAAGCAAGGTATAAAGCAAGGTTAGTTGCTCGTGGCTTCACTCAAGTCGAAGGGATAGACTACAATGAGATATTTTCACCGGTTGTTAGGACACACATCTATTCGTACCTTGTTGAGCATTGTGGCAATGAAGGATCTTGAGCTTGAGCAGTTAGATGTGAAAACAGCGTTTTTACATGGGGAACTTGAGGAGGAGATCTACATGCGCCAACCTGAAGGGTTTGTGGTCGAGGGGAAGGAGGATCATGTCTGTTTGTTGAAAAGATCCTTATATGGTTTGAAACAGTCACCTCGACAATGGTATAAAAGGTTCGACACTTTTATGGTAACCCATGGTTTTGCTAGGAGTGATTTTGATAGTTGTGTCTACTTGAAGGGCTGTAGTGATGGGTCATTAATCTATCTTGTGTTATATGTTGATGATATGCTTGTAGCTGCAAAAGATATTAATGATGTCAACCAGGTGAAATTGATGTTGAAAGGGGAGTTTGAGATGAAAGATCTAGGTCTTTGCGAGGAAGATTCTTGGCATGGAAATTGAACGAGATCGGAAAAAGGGACTACTTTACTTGTCGCAAGGAAAGTATGTACGAGAGGGTCTTGGAGCGGTTCAACATGAAGGATGCCAAATGCAGAGTACACCTCTAGCTTCCTCACTTTCGGTTGTCTTCTTTAGATTGTCCCAAGTCTAAAGATGAGGAAGAGTATATGTCACGTGTTTCGTATTCGAATGCTGTGGGGTGTATTATGTATGCTATGGTTTGTACTCGGCTTTGATATTGCTTTCAAGCCGGTGGCGTAGTAAGTCGATACATGGGGAATCCGGTAAAGAGCATTGGAATGCTTTGTGAAGTGGATTCTTAGATACTTGTGTGGTGCACCTGGATTTATGCATTGTCTATGGTAAGAATCGTGATGGTTTTGTTGGGCATGTTGATTCGGATTGGGCGGTAATCTTGATGACGTAAAATCTACAACGGGGTATGTATTTTGTCTTGGTGGTTCCGCTATTAGTTGGAAATCTGGATGTAGGAAGTCACGGCGTTGTCTCTGAGGCCGAGTATACGGCTATAACAGAGGCCGTCAAGGAAGCCGAATGGCTTGGTGGCTTGGTTCGTGAACTTGGTATGGTTCAAGGTGCTCCTGAGGTTTTCAGTGATAGCCAAAGCGCTATCTGTTTGGCGAAGAATCAGAATTCTTTCCATAGGAGAACGAAGCACATTGATATTAAGTATCACTTTGTGAGGACTTCAATTGCAAGTGGTGAGGTCGTTCTGAAGAAAGTTGATACAGTTGACAACCCGGCGGATATGTTGACAAAGCCTTTGCAGATTGCTAAGTTCAAGCATTGCTTGGACTTAGTGGGTGTTACTAGTCATTGATGGCCGTCGGGGCGTGGCGGCGGAGATAGAGATGTTCTCTTGGAGATAGCTTGTTTCGGGATTGATCGTCAAGGTGGAGAATTGTTGGGTGACTCTCAATTGTTGACAAAGGAGAATGGCATGTCCTGGCAAAAGGGTTTTTGCGGTTTGGCTGTGTGGTTTGCCTGTGCGGCTGACCGCATGTGCGGCTGACCGCATGTGCGGCTGACCGCATGTGTGGGTTGGCTGGGCCGGGCCGGGCCGGGCCTTGGGCTTTGTGGCTGACCGCATGTGTGGGATGGCTGGGCCGAGCCTTTGGCCGAGCCTTTGGCGTCGTGTCGTCTTGTTGACGGGCTGGGCTTGATCTAGGGTTTAGGTTGGTTTTTCTTTTCCCTTGTAATATAAATAGATCCTTTTGTCATTGTTCCGTTTTCATGCCTTGGATAGAGAGAGATAGAAACAAGCTAGGTATTCACCATTGAGAAATTGTGAGATTGTGTGATTGTTTTTCACCTTGATCATCTCCTTGTACTCTTGATTGATATAGTGGATTGTTCTCCGTCGCCCGTGGTTTTTTACTCCTCTTGTTTTGAGGGGTTTTCCACGTAAATCTTTGTGTTCATTGCTTGTTATTATTTTCGTATTTCTATTTCATATTTGTGTTCATCTTTGCATAGCAATTATAGGCCATTGTTTCCTAACAGAGTCAAATTGTTGTACACTGTCGACGAAGGCAGATAGGACTGAACCAAGGCAAGCTGTACTTGAATTGCTGCAATTTTGGATTTCAACAGAGGTACCATGCACTCTTAGAATCAACTGAGGTATAAATTCATATTTCTCTTTACATTGCAGCCATTTGGATTTCTGAGAATCAGAGAATCTATCTCATATGACTACCGATCAGCATTTGCACACAAAGATCTTAAACTAATTTTTTTATATATAAATGAGGGTATAGAAGTCATTTTCTTTTTATTTTCTTTCATTTCATTCCAAAACTCGGAAGCACGAGAAGAGAAAATTTTGTTTTTCCTTTCATTTCCTTCCTAACACAGAAGCACATCGGAAGGAATTTAAATTCACTTCCCTCCCTTTCTTTTCTCTCCTTTTCCCTCCCCTCACTTCCTTTCTCTTCATTAAAAACTCGGAAGCGGACCCAGAGAGATAGGCTGTTTGATAATCTAATATTTCGGTAGGCTGATTAGCTAGCTAAGATCATACATCTGAAAGGAACTCTGGACTAGGGACTACGGAGCAAAAGACACTTAATCAACTCTACTTAAGGCTTTAAAGCTTGTTTGACAAAGTTAGGGAAGTAGCTGCATATACATAGCATAAACAGAGATTTTTTAGCCAATCCACGTTTTATGAATATGCCTATCCCTTAAAAAAGACGAGGAATCTATGCTAATGAATGACAATGTTCTTTTTCTAGCTTGCTTAGAAAAATGAATAAAACAAAAGCACACAAAGAACTAATTTCTTGTGCTTTATCATTTACTCCCTCCGTCCCACACTAGTGTGGACTTATTTCCTTTTTGGTCCGTCCCACATTAGTGTGGACTGCCCAAAATGGCAAATAATCTTTACTATTCCACCCACTCAATCTCTCTCCTACTTTACTTTTACACTCACAACATTCTCTTTCCTAACTATTTCTCCCACTCATTCTCTCTCCTATTTAATTTTTCATTCTCACAAACACCTCCTCCACCTATTTCTCTCTCCTACTTTTCCTTAATTCCTACTTTTCCTTAATTCCTGTGCCCAAAAAAATGGTCCACAGTAGTGTGGGACGGAAGGAGTATATTAATACCTAATTGAGGAGAGAAACTCCAAGGACTCACTATAAACAATTTTCATCTTGTTATGATCAAGAAGTCTCAAGACTATTCTACTTTCTGAGAGTCCACTGGTTTATCTTTTGCTGTTGTTTTATGTGATCAGAGTGACAGTTTGAATCAAGTTACGATATTATTGAGGCAGAAACTATAGAATGGCAAAACAAAGTCAAACCCTCTTTCTTGAAGAATGGTTGAAAAGAAACAGTGATGATGGCAGCAGTAACACTGGCTTAAAACCTGCCTCTTCGCAGCCAGCCCGAGCCATCATCCAAGCATGGGCTGATCTAAGGGACTCCCTTCAACAATCTTTTCAACCACATCACCTACAATCTCTAAAGAGCCTACTTAGTGCTGGAATCTCCCTTTATGTTGAGGACCCTCAAGCTAAGCTTCTACTTTCTCTTCTATGATCTATCATTGCCAAGCCTCTCGCTTCCTCAAGATTCTTATCCGCTCTTTCTCAGGCTTTTATATGTCTGGGTTAGGAAGTCATCTAAGCCATCTTTGCTGCTTATTGATTCTGCTGTTGGGATCCTCTGTGATATTTTCGCTGCCAATTTTGATTTCAACAAGAGCTCTTTGTTCTTCGCTGAAGGAGTTCTTCTTCTGGGTGCTTTGTCTTTTGTGCCATCATTGTCTGATAAATCCAGAAATCAAAGCCTGGAATTGCTCTGCAAGCTATTAAAGGAGGAGTACCAATTAATTTGCTCATCTGATGGATTAATGCCCAGTGTTCTTGCAGGGATTGCCTATGCGTTATCTTCTTCTGGGAGCACTCATTTTTCTAGACTTTTGTATTCTCTGTTTGAGATATGGGATAAAGAAAATGGGCCTCGTAGTAGTGTTGCTAATGGTCTCATGATACTGCATTTGATTGAATGGGTCATTTACAATTTCTTCAATTCGCATTCTTTGGAGAAAATTAATATATTTTCTAGAGATATTTTGGAGTTTCCAAAGCCTAGTTATGCTTCATTTGCTGTGGTCATGGCTGCTGCGGGAGTCCTAAGGGCATCTAGTAGGTCAGTGGCAACCGGTCTAATGCAATTGAGGATTTCTGCTGAACAGCGGATTGAGATTGTGGCAAGTGACTTGATATCTACAACTGGAACTTTTGGGGGTTTAGGCAATGAACCTAGAGCCAGTCTTCTCCTACAGTGTATATCATTGGGTTTGGCTCGATGCGGTTCTATTAGTTACAGGAGTCCTCTGCTTCTATGTCTTGCTTCAGCATTGTTGACTGAAATCTTTCCTCTACAACGCTTCTATAAACGAGCCCTTGGGGCCCATAGCATTCCTGCTGGTCTGGGGATTAATGAGGTTAAAGAGCATCTGAGCAGTATCAGTTTTAAGGAAGCAGGTGCTGTAACTGGTATCTTCTGTAGTCAATATGCCTCTGCTGATGTGGAGAGCAAGAGTAAAGTGGAGAACCTCATTTGGGACTACTGTCGAGATCTCTACTTGTGGCATCGGCAGGTGGCTATGATGTTCCGAGGCATTACGGAAGAGTTAATTGAGGATTTAGAGAAAATTGCTGAATCTGCATTTCTTATGGTGGTTGTTTTTTCGTCAACTGTCACAAAACAGAGGTTAGACTCAACATTTCCCCAACAAATTCAGCTGGAGATTTCAGTAAGGATACTAGTGTCATTTTCTTGTTTAGAGTATTTTCGGCGGATGCGTTTGTCAGAATATATGGATAGTATTAAGAAGGTTGTTGTGAGTGTTCAAGAAGATGAGGCAGCTTGTGTCTCATTTGTAGAATCCATTCCTTCATACGGTGACCTGACGTATGCACATGGTATTAATTTTCCATTCAAAATTTTCACTTTCTGTTTTGCAGCATTCCCTTCATAGAGTCATGCTCGTAAAATTAATTTAATAATACCTCCATACCAAATTGAATGTACATTTTGTTCTTGATCAAGAACAAAAAAGGATTCATTTTGGGAAGGAGGAAGTATACTTGACTAGTTTTGGCATCTATCCTTACCATATCAAAATTAATTGTAGGAAAAAGCTTATGAGTTCTGTAAGGATATTCAATATTCTAATCTTTAAAATATTTGACACCAAACATACACATTTTATTAAAAAGGGAGGGAGTATATGCTTTTGGCATTTCCATAATTGTGTGCCTATGTTTGTAATACATTCATATATATGTATATTTATGTATGTATGTATGTACATATTATATGTGTGTGCGTGCGCATGTGTGCTTGTGCACGTCTGAGATCATAATTGTGTATTATATCAACCCTACACTTGTCCAAATCGTCCTTGTAGATGCTTCTGGCTTGGAGAAAATGGAGTCTATGTGGTTCAAAGATGAGGTGCAGACTGCTAGGATCTTGTTTTACCTACGTGTTATTCCTACTTGTGTAGAACGCTTACCGGCTTCAATATACAGGAAGGTGATGGCACCAATTACATTTTTGTATCCTTAACATGAGAAAAATAGGTCTTAAATCACGAGGATGCTTAAGATTATTGTATTGATAGGTCTGTGTTCCTTATTACACTAAAAATTAGATATATGGGACATCCATATGGTAAATTAGCTCGAGCTTCACATTCAATGTTTGTGGCTTTCATATCATCTGGGGTCGATTCTGTTGAAGAGGAAAGAGTTTCACTCAAGGAGCAGCTTGTTTTCTATTACATGCAGAGATCTTTAGAGGTATTGAAACTGCTAAATTGGTTATTTCTTTGCTTTGATTAGCTTATTAGAAACTTCTGGATGTGCACTAATGCATTTTGTAGTTGTTAAAAATCTCAGATCATGATGTTTTTTACTTGAAGCTGTGGTTGGATGCCTATCATGAGAAACCTTTTAAATCCCCTGTCCATATTTACAAAATTACCAGTGTCTCACCCTTTAAACATAAATATCGGAGGTCTTGCACCTTGTATAATGTAATCACAAAAGCAACCAATCATTGACTTGAATATAGTTCATTTTATACTTGTAACATATTCATAACTCAAATTCTAAAGTCTAATATGTTCTTATAAATAGGAGTATGAGGAGGTATTTTTTATAGTCATTATATTTTGTATCAAATAGAATGGTTCTTATGCCACCTCTGTAGAAACTTAGCTGTAAAAAAGAACTTGAAATGGTAGCTGTTGATTTTCGTTTGAATGTATAGGGCTATCCAGGGGTTACCCCTTTTGAGGGGATGGCATCTGGTGTTGCTGCATTGGTTCGGCATCTTCCTGCTGGAAGTCCATCGATTTTTTACTGCATTCACTGTCTTGTTGAAAAAGCTACAAGGCTCTGCAGTGAGGTCGTGATTCAGGAGTCCGATCAGTGGCAGGAAGAGCAAGGAGAGTTAGATCCTTGCAAGAAACTATTGGAGTTACTTCTGCGACTCCTATCTCTTGTGGATATACAGGTAACCAGGGATTGCATCGATTTTATGTTCTCAAGTTGTTCTCTGTTACACTTTTTCATCTTGGAACTTGACTGTTAAATTTTCAACAGCTGTAAATTTAAGTCCCTCTTACATAACTTTATCAACCCTTTTTCTTTTTGTTTGTTAGTCTCCTAGGACCTTAGTTTGAGTTTTTTGTTGAAAAAGTTTCTGCTCATAGTGTGTGTGGGTAACTTTTTCTTTCTTTATTCTTCTTCCTCCTATTTTTCCATTAAATGTACTTTTCTATGGAATTACTAATTTCTATCATGTCCCTGTGTGCACATATAATATGTTAGTGTGGACGCTAAGGCTTTATATTTGCTCCCTACATCCCCAAAAAAAGTCATACTTTCCTTTTTCGGACTTTCCCTAAAAAGAGTCGTGGGTCTAAATGAAATAGTTTGAGTGTAATTTTATGAAGCTACAAGCAAGTAAAGCTACATAATTAAAAAGTTCGACTTGCTAATCACAACTATTCTTTTGGACAGAGGGAGTCCTAAAATGGGTAAAAAAGCCAACTTCCTTAAATTATACCCATAAATTGGAATGGAGGGAATACCATTGATGGTGGAAGTTATATGTTGAACACAAATGGTTTGACTTCTCTTCTTATTTCGTTCTACAAATAGATAAAAGCACCACTGAGAAACCTATTTCCTTTTCCTTTTTTGGGGTGGGTGTGTAACGACCCAAGCCCGAACCCTGCCTCGCTATGCAGCACCACACTTACCCACTAAGCATTTCTTCATTTAGGTTACCCACAACCCACCACATACCTACAAAAGTCCAATGAATGATTTGATGCTTAGTAGTACTGCATGAGCCTTTTATATAGCACAATCAATGCCCACATTTTTCCCATGTGGCATGAGGGATATCACAATCTTCCTCAATCAAACCCTTGCCGTCTTTAGCAAGGTCAATCAACACCTAGATCATACCCCTGGGCTAGCTCGCAAGCCTTAAGCTTGGGTTTCCGCTCTGATAATGACCCGAGCCCGAATCCCGTCTCGCTACGCAGGCACCACACATTAGCCCATAAGCATCTGCTCATTTGGGTTAACCACAACCCATATCACATCACAGGCTTCCAAAAGTCCAATGGATGATTTGATGATTAATAGTAGTGCATATGAGGTTCGGTATTAAAGGGAAGCTCAATCTTAGGTATGTGGGACCTTTTAAAATTTTGGATTGGGTCGGGGAATTAGCATATCGGTTAGCTTTACCACCTGTGATTTCGGGAGTTCATAATGTCTTCCATATATCCATGTTACGAAAATATGTACAAGACCCGAGTCATGTTATTGAATTTGAGCAGCTGCGGTTCCGAGAAGACCTAAGCTATGATGAAGAGCCAATTTAGATTGTGGATACAAAGGACCAGGTATCGCGGAAGCGAGTCATTCCAGACGTAAAGGTTCAATAGAGCAATCATTACGAAAGGGAGGCAATTCGGGAATTAAAAAGCGAAATGGGCGAAAACACCCCCTGTTATTCAACTAATAAGGTATGTCAAGTTTAGAGCACTAAACTTCTTTTAAGGGGGTAGGAATGTAATATACCAAAATTTTCTAATGATTAAAATACTAAATTAACTAATTACTAAATAGAGTATCCAAGTATAAATAAAATAAAAAGGTGGGGCTGGGAAGTTAAAAAGAGTTATCAGATTAGTAGGGAGTTAGATATAAGTGGGGAGTTAACTATAACTGGGGAGTTATTGGATTAGTGAAAGGAAATATCTGATCATGGGTAGACTCTGAATGAGTATAAATAGTGTAGTACTGCTTTGGGAAATAGTTTCCATCACCAACAGTAGACGAACACTGCTCGATCGAGAGAGAGAGAGAGAGAGAGAGAGAGAGAGAGAGAGAGAGAGAGAGAGAGAGAGAGAGAGAGAGAGAGAGATAGATAGAGAGAGAGAGAGAGAGAGAAGTTATAGAACAGGAGCATTGAGACGAAGTTTTGGGTTTTTATTAAGGTATGTTCTTTGTCTGATAATCTTATGGGTATAATTATTATGCTACTGTTAATGATACTATATTTTTCTAAGGGTGAGATTACATGGTATCGTATTTGAAAAGACTTGTAATGTTATATAAATAGATCTTTGTATATTTAATTGCTACTGATGTTTGATTAAATTGGAAAGAAAAAGAACAGAGTCTGGGATAGAGAAATTAAGAGAAGTTGTGAGAGTGGTGATGGGGATCGCTAGAAGGAGAGGACAGAGAGAAGAAGACATTTGGGGGGAGGGAGTATGTGTGTCTGCATATGTGTATGTGTAGAGGTTGTACTAGGTTCTGTTAAAGTAAAAGTAACAACAAATAAAAGAGGAAAGGAAGGAAAGAGAGAACAACAAATAAAAGAGGAAAGGAAGGAAAGAGAGAGAGAGAGAGAGAGAGAGAGAGAGAGAGAGAGAGAGAGAAACATGAAAAGGGACAAGAAGAGAGAAGTTGTTGGGAGAAATGGGGAAAAGAAATTACAAAGGAGTAGAGGGAGTTTGAGGGGACGCATGGTGTGAGAAGGAAAAAGGAGAAAATGATGAGTTAGTACAACAAGGTATTTGTAACGTCCCGAGCCCGAAGCCTGCCTCGCTACGCAGGCACCATACTCTGCCCACTAATCATCTCCTCATTTGTGTTGACCACGTCCCATCACAGACCTCCAAAAGTCCAATGGATGAATTGATGCTTAGTAGTAGTACATGGACATTCTATATAGCACAATGAATGCCCACATTTTTCCGATATGAGATGAGAGGTGTCACAATCTCCCCCACTCAAACCCTTGTCGTCACCGGCACGGTCAATCAATACCCAGATCGTACCCACGGGCTTGTTCGCAAGCCTTATGGCCGGGATTCTACTCTACCCGAGGCCGAAGCCCGCCTCACTATGCAGGCACCATTGGCTTACTAAGCATTTCCTCATTTGGGTTAACCACAACCCCTCACATACCTTCAAAAGTCCAACGGATGATTTGATGCTTAGTATGAGTGTATGAGCCTTCTATATAGCACAATCAATGCCCACATTTTTCCGATGTGGGATGAGGGATATCATATAGTGAGTGGGGGGACTATATCTACATGCCTTAACTGTTATTTGTTCCTACATATGGAGGGGAAGATGTATGCTTAAGTCTAAGGGAATTATTTATATATTTCATACTCCCTCCATACTAAAATGATAGTCCTACTTCACCTTTTTTTTTCCCAAAAAGTTGGTCCCATTTCCAAAATGAAGGCTTCAAAATCACCAAATTTTCAAAATTTAGGCTGTAACCTTAAAATGTTTGAAAGGTCAAATGAGACTTGTCATTTTGGGATAGAGGGAGTATTAAAGAATTATATTTTTAGTCCAATGGCATTTTTAATGGTGAAAACTCAACATTGAGCTAATTATTCTCAGGTCCTGCCATGTTTGATGAAGTCATTAGCAAAGCTGGTCGCTCAACTGCCCAGAGAACTGCAGAATATGGTTCTTAATGATCTTTATGCACAGGTTGCTGATTCAGATGATGTTACGCGAAAACCCACTTTAGTCTCATGGGTGCAGTCATTGTCCTACCTATGTTCTCAAGCTACAAGCAGAAGAGTATCATCTAAAGACAAGGTTCGTAAAGTACCTTCTGCAAATGCTTGGAACTTGGGAATACTGAATAGGTTTATCGCTCGACTTTGAGCTATCAAGAGTAAAATGTTTTTATATAGCTCAACTTACCAAATCCGCAGTGTTCTTGGTTAAAAGGAATCGAACTTTAAATAAATAATATTTAAAGCATGTCTGATAATTTTTCAGCAATCATACAACTGTTGTACGCTGTATATATTTTCTTCATTTTAGTTGGTGCAATAGAAAACATTCTTGATTTAAGAGAAAATTTCTAGTCACTTTGACAGCCCAGTTTTGATTGTCTATACCTGTATTATTTTAGTTGCACTCTTTCTTGGACTTTTTTACTTGTATTCAAGTGAATTAGCCATTCAGGCTGAGCTGTTACATAAGCGCTGACAAAACTGCTGGTGATGTGAGTGCATCAACAATGTACAATCTGCTGGATTAAAGATAACCAAAAGCTGCTTCCAATGCCAAATCAAGCCGATTAACACATCCCCGTAGTCACCATCCTCCGATATTGAGTACGGTTCAGGTGTGTCAATCAGTTGTCTTTTAGACTTGTTTTTTCCTCTAGATTTGTTTATGTCAATTACTGACTCTTAACCACATCAAGATGTCATGGTTTATCATTTTGTTCATGTGAAGCCCAACAGACATTTTGCTCAAGATGATCTTTCTGCATTTGTCCATAAAATACAAGCAAGCTGAACATGGTCATTCACACATCTGGTTAATCAGATTTTTCCCTTTCCTTTTCTTTTCTTTTTTGCAGACACTACTAGAAACTGGGTGAATAGCGACGGAGGTAACAGCGACAGAATATTCCGTCGCTATTCAGCGACGGAAAAATCATTTTAGCGACGGACTGGCGTCGCTGATTTCTAATTAGCGACGAAAATACTTCCGCCACTAAATTCCGTCACAGAAAAGCATCTTTTTCAGAATATCCATTCTTCTCCGTCGCTGATTCAATATTTCCTTCGCTGACCAGCAACAGACATTCTGTCGCTATACAGATACGAAAGTTTCCCTCGCTAACAAAGCATATTTTTTGAATATTCCTATTTTCCGTCAGTGATATGATATTTTCGTCGCTCGTCAGCGACGGATGTTTCTGTAGCTAAATAGCAGCGGAACCTTTGTCACTGATTAGCTTCAGAATTTTCCGTATCTGATTAGCTACGGTACACTCCGTTGCTGGTCAGACAGATTGTTCTGTAGCTAAATAGCGGCGAAACCTCCGTCACTGATCATCTTCAGATTTTTTCGTAGCTGAGTAGCTATGGTACACTCCGTCGCTAAGACGAATCGTTTTAGAATATTCTTCCTCCGTCGCTAGGTCAACAAATACCGTCTGATGTGGTTGATTTTGTTATATGTAATTCCCTATTTTCTTAGACATATTATCCCTATTTTGATGTATTTAGTTTAGATTTGATGTAATTTTGAGATAATATGTTAAAGTGAGATGTTGTTGAGAGTTATTGTAATTCGAGGGTATTTTAGTGATTTTATTTCATATCCGAATGTAATACTCTCGAGGAGTCAAAGTCAAGATCTTGAAGCTGAGGACTGTTTGGCAGAAATCTGAGAAATTATGGAAAATTGGGGAGTAAATTGGAAATATAAAGTTCAAGGACGAAACTGCAAATCTGAAAACTTGAGGGACTAAACTGCAAAGCTGAAAAGTGTAGTGACCAAAGTGAAA
The DNA here is from genome assembly GCA_022495995.1 of Adenophora triphylla var. japonica. Lineage (NCBI taxonomy): Eukaryota > Viridiplantae > Streptophyta > Magnoliopsida > Asterales > Campanulaceae > Adenophora > Adenophora triphylla. The sequence continues at coordinate 167,708 of JAFEMH010002615.1, forward strand.
AGCTGAAATTTGGATTGACAACAAAGGGCACGAATGGTGCTGTGTATCACGAGTAGTGCTCTTTCGCAGCACGATTGAATTATTTTGCACGAGTCGTGCCACCAACGCGAAACGAATCCAATTCCAATGTTGACTTTGACCGTGGGCAATATTTTGGAAAGCTTGTTTTTTTTTTTTAGTTTCCATTTTTCTTTTCCAAGTACTGGCGAAATGTGAGGTGGACTTTGAAAACTTCTTTATTTTATTTTCTTTTCTTTTCATTTATAGTTTAGGTTTTTAGGATGGAAGTATATATACTTTATTTTAGAAAATATTTAGAGTTTGAACTTTTATTTGTCTTAGAGAAATTTTATTATTGTTCATGGAGAACTAATTCCTTCTGCTTTGGATTTAATTATTGGAGCCGTGCTTGAATTCAATTGAGGTTAGTTTCTTTTCATTTTTTTTATCCTATTTATATTTTTTTCTGTTCTTGATTGATTAAATTGATTTCTAGGGTTTTACAATTAGGTCGATTGTTGAATCTTGGTCATTGATTTATTGCTAGAATCCCCTAAAATTGTGTCAATTTAGGGTTTCGCAAGTAGCAACTTTATAGTCCATACATGTGTAATGGTGGATTGTGAAGTAGGAGAAAATAGACAATTATCTAATTGAAATAACATTAGAAAGTGTTCTCGATCTTAATCTCTTAAATCGGTAATCAATTGGTATTGCAAATCTAGACTGTGTCAGTTAAGTTTGAATATTGATTATGGTTATTAGTGAGTGTGTCACTGCTATTGACTAATATCAAAGGAAGAGATAGAGATTGAAATATATCTCGTGATCGAGTGAATAGGATAAAATTGAAAAGAGTTGACCGATGATATTTGAATGATAGACGGGAAAAATAATTAATCCAAAGTGTTTTTCTTTAATTGTTTACAATCTAGTTTTATTCCCGTCTTAGGAAGTAATAAAAATCAAGCTCAAACCCCCAAACTGGTCTGTGACTATTACATAAACAAATAACCTTTCTTCAGTGGATCGACCCTGCACTTGTCCTTGCTGCAGTTTTGTAGCCGAGTCTTGGTAAGTAATTTGTAGGCGTGCGACTTTAGCCTATCAAATTTTGGAGCCGTTGCCGGGGAACGGTGTTTATTTGTTTGCACTCTTATTTTTTTTCTTAATCTATTTCTTTTTCTTTGTCTTGTTCCTTTTCGTTAAGCTTCATTATTGTCTTGTGGTGTGGAACCTTTTATGTTTCATACCCGTTCTGCTAATAAACTTGCTAGTCCATTTGTTTCAGAAATTGAAAGATATTTCAGGTGCAGGAGAAACGAAAGCAAAGAAGTTAGGAGAAATCTGCAGCAGGAAGAGATGAATAATAATAACCATAGGGGTGATCATGAGCCGGAGGTTGTAGAAAATGGCGTTAACGGAAGAGGTAATAATAACCCACCTCCCCCACTCCGGACATTGAGGCAGAGGATTGCTCCGAACTGGAATGAGCAACCACAAGCAGTCCAATTCCTTGAGTTACCTACTGGGGTTACTTTTGAATTGAAGCCGAGGATGTTGAATTAGTTGCCCCACTTCAATGGGATGCCAGGGGAAAATCCTAATCAGCACGTGGCGCAGTTTGTGCAGATATGTGAGAGTATGAGACCGGGTGCACTTCCTCTTGAGCAACTGTTGTTGAGAGCATTTTCCTTTACTCTTAAGGATAATGCAAACGCGTGGTATTATCACCTGCCACCAAATAGTATTACATCTTGGCAGCAGCTGAAAGAGGTATTTCTTGATGAGTTCTTCCCTCCAGATCAGATCAATGTTATGAAACGGGATATCAGTAATATGGAATGAAATGTCCGATGAATCTTTATACAAATATTACAACGGGTTCTATAAGCTTTGCAGAAGTTGCCCATATCATGTCTTTGATGATGAGCAGTTAATTGTATATTTATATGGGGGATTAACTGTGCAAGATAAACGAATGGTGGATTCTGCTTGTGGAGGTAGTATTCTGAATAAAACTACCAGGGATGCAAAGAAATTGATAGAGGAATTGGCCAAAAGCACAAGAACTCATGGTAGGAGATCAAGTGTCAGACAGGTTAGTGCAGCAGGTGCAAACATTGTTGTAGATGAGAAGCTTGAGTCTGATGTCAATGAGTTAAAGAGCATGGTGAAGACATTATTGTTGAGTCTAACTGAAGGTGTTAAGGATGTGAATGATATGGGGTTTCCACAATAGGGACATATTCAGTACAATGCATTGGGTAATCAACCCAACCCTAGATGGGGGTCACCACAAGGGCAGCAATATCAGCAGCAGGGGTAACCTCCTAAGAAGTCTACAGAGGAACTTATTCAATCTTTAGCACAGAGTGTGTCTACCATGAATGGAAATTTTCAACAGTTTCAGCAGCGGACTGAGTCAAGTATCAGCAATCTAGAGAAGAATATGAGTCAGCTTGCAGATGCAGTTGGGAGAATAGAGGCTAAGGATTCGGGGAAGTTGCCCTCTAGAACTGAACCAAATCCTAAGCCATCTGTTTGTGCTATTTATGTGAGGAGGAAGAAGAAAGTGGATGGGCAGATGGTGTCTATAGATCCTAAACAGAAAGTTGAGAAGAGAATTGAGCCAGAGTTGGAGGTGGAGAAGAAGGTGGAAGAGAAAATCCCTGAAGAGAAGTATACTCCACCCGTATTTCTTGTTTATGAGCCAGTCCCTCCGTTTCCTTATGCATTGAGGGAGGATAGAAAATCGAAGTCTGACAAGGCTATCTTTGACACATTCAAGAGACTAGAGGTAAATATTCCGTTTCTAGATCTTCTTCAGACAGTTCCGAGATAGGCAATTTTTTTTGAAGGAATTGTGCACTATGAAGAGAAATCAAAAGGAAAGGAGTCAGAAAAGGGTGAAGATCTTGGAGCATGTTAGTGCGGTTTATCAGAAAAAGATGTCCAAGAAGTGTAGTGATTCGGGCATGTTTGTGGTTCCTATTTCATTTGGGGGTGGTCATGTTCATAATGCTATGCTCAATTTAGGATTTTCAATCAATGTGATGCCAAATGCATTGTTTGAAGATCTTAAGTTGGGTAAATTGGAGGACACTTGGGTGTGGTAATTCAGTTGGCAGACAAATCTAACGCATACCCTAAGGGGGTGGTTAGAGAAGTGGAGGTGAAGGTTGGTGATTTGGTATTTCTGGCGGATTTCTTTTTTCTTGATATGGAGAATGATTAAGAGGCTCCCATTTTATTAGGGAGGCCTTTCATGTCTAACTCGAAAGCCAAGCTTGATGTGAAGAATGGCTCGTTAACTATGAAGTTTGATGGGAAAGTTGTGAGATTCAATATGTTTGGTGATAAGACTTTTCCCAAGAAGGTGCGCAAGGTTTGCGCCATGGATTTCAGTGAGCCAGTTATCAAGGATAAGGCCAAGGTAGATGATGTTGATGTTGAGTCTCCAAAAGTGAATCCGGATGAGAAGAAGAAAGAAGAGCCACCAAGGGAGAAAAAGAAAGCAAAGGTAGTGAAGTCGAAAAAGGGGAAGCTTAAATGGTCTCAACGGGGAGGCATGTCATTGAACCAAATCGACTTTTAGAGGTAACTCAAAAAGATTTATTTCATCCCCCTTACATTGATGAGGCCCATGTTTGTGGGGCCTCCCGTCCCATTACTTAGTTTATGTGGTGCCATTTCCCCCATGTTTTATTGTCCCATATTTATTGTTTAGTGTCATTGAGGACAATGTCCAATTTAAGCGTGGGGGGTTTGGATTGTTGGGTAGGATCACTATGGAGTAGGAAGTTTGGATAGTGGTGCCTAGGATTTAGAAACCCTCGTTCATTTTTGGAGTTATAAGGGGGGTTGATGCTTTTCACGAGGTAAATCTTTGTTTAAGAATCGCAACCTTAACAATGATTTCTTTTTATGAGGGTGTATGTAGTGTGAGCCAAGCGTGGGGGAAACATAGGACAAATTTAGTTCCCCTTGGCTTTTATTTGTGTGGACCTTAGTTTGGATACCGTTTTATTATGGGAGTTGGTATCAAACTAAGGTCATTATTTTCATTGTTTATATATTTGTGTTATAAGGAGACGGAGTTCTATTACTCCGATGGTTATTATTTTTCATTGACTTATGTTGGCGGATTAGAGTATTCTTCCTCCGTCGCTAGGTCAACAAATACCGTCTGATGTGGTTGATTTTGTTATATGTAATTCCCTATTTTCTTAGACATATTATCCCTATTTTGATGTATTTAGTTTAGATTTGATGTAATTTTGAGATAATATGTTAAAGTGAGATGTTGTTGAGAGTTATTGTAATCCGAGGGTATTTTATTGGTTTTATTTCATATCCGGATGTAATACTCTCGAGGAGTCAAAGTCAAGATCTTGAAGCTGAGGACTGTTTGGCAGAATCTGAGAAATTCAGGGGCCAAACTGCAATTATGGAAAATTGGGGAGTAAACTGGAAATATAAAATTCAGGTACGAAACTGCAAATCTGAAAACTTGAGGGACTAAACTGCAAAGTTGGAAAGTGTAGTGACCAAAGTGAAAAACTGAAGTTTGGATTGACAACAAAGGGCACAAATGGTGTTGAGTATCACGAGTAGTGCTCTTTCTCAGCACGATTGGATTATTTTGCACTAGTCGTGCCACGACGACGCGAAACAAATCCAATTCCAATGTTGACTTTGACCGTGGGCAATATTTTGGAAAGCTAGTTTTTTTTATTTTCCTTTTTTCTTTTCCAAGTACCGGCGATTGTGAGGTGGACTTTGAAAACTTCTTTATTTTCTTTTATTTTCTTTTCTTTTCCTTTTTAATTTAGGTTTTTAGGGTGGAAGTATATATACTTCCTTTTAGAAAATATTTGGGGTTCGAACTTTTATTTGTCTTAGAGAGATTTTATTTTTGTTCATGGCGAACTAATTCCTTTTGCTTTGGATTTAATTATTGGAACCGTGCTTGAATTCAATTGAGGTTAATTTCTATTCATCTTTTTTATTCTATTTATATTTTCTTCTGTTCTTGATTGATTAAATTGGTTTCTAGGGTTTTGCAATTAAACCGATTGTTGAATCTTGGTCATTGATTTATTGGTAGAATCCCCTAAGATTGTGTCAATTTAGGGTTTCGCAAGTAGCAACTTTATAGTCCATGCATGTGTCATGGTGGATTGTGAAGTAGGAGAAAATAGACAATTATCTAATTGAAATAACATTAGAAAGTGTTCTCGATCTTAATCTCTTAAATCGGTAATCAATTGGTATTGCAAATCTAGACTGTGTCATTTAGGTTTGAATATTGATTAGGGTTATTAGTGAGTGTGTCACTGCTATTAAATAATATCAAAGGAAGAGATAGAGATTGAAATATATCTCGTGATCGAGTGAATAGGATAAAATTGAAAAGAGTTGACCGATGATATTTGAATGATAGCTGGGGAAAATAATTAATCCAAAGTGTTTTTCTTTAATTGTTTACAATCTAGTTTTATTCCCGTCTTTGGAAGTAATAAAAATCAAGCTCAAACCCCCAAACTGGTCTGTGACTATTACATAAACAAATAACCGTTCTTCAGTGGATCGACCCTGCACTTGTCCTTGCTGCAGTTTTGTAGCCGAGTCTTGGTAAGTAATTTGTAGGCGTGCCGTTGCCGGGGAACGGTGTTTATTTGTTTACACTCTTATTCTTTTTCTTAATCTATTTCTTTTTATCTGTCTTGTTTCCTTTTCGTTAAGCTTCATTATTGTCTTGTGGTGTGGAACCTTTTATGTTCCATACCCGTTCTGCTAATAAACTTGCTAGTCCCTTTTTTCTAGAAATTGAAAGATATTTCAGGCACAGCAGAAACGAAAGCAAAAAAGTTAGGAGAAATCTGCAGTAGGAAGAGATGAATAATAATAACCATAGGGGTGATCATGAGCTGGAGGTTGTAGATAATGGCGGTAATGGAAGAGGTAATAATAACCCACCTCCCCCACTTCGGACATTGAGGCAGATGATTGCTCCGAACTGGAATGAGCAACCACAAGCAGTCCAATTCCCTGAGTTACCTACTGGGGTTACTTTTGAATTGAAGCTGAGGTTGTTGAATCAGTTGCCCCACTTCAATGGGATGCCAGGGGAAAATCCTAATCAGCACGTGGCGCAGTTTGTGCTGATATGTGAGAGTATGAGACCGGGTCCACTTCCTCTTGTGCAACTGTTGTTGAGAGAATTTTCCTTTACTCTTAAGGATAATGCAAACGCGTGGTATTATCACCTGCCACCGAATAGTATTGCATCTTGGCAGCAGCTGAAAGAGGTATTTCTTGATGAGTTCTTCCCTCCAGATCATATCAATGTTATGAAACGGGATATAAGTAATATGGAACAACGGTCTGATGAATCTTTATACAAATATTACAACAGGTTCTATAAGCTTTGAAGAAGTTGCCCGTATCATGTCTTTGATGATGAGCAGTTAATTGTATATTTATATGGGGGATTAACTGTGCAAGATAAACGAATGGTGGATTCTGCTTGTGGAGGTAGTATTCTGAATAAAACTACCAGGGATGCAGAGAAGTTGATAGAGGAATTGGCCAAGAGCACAAGAACTCATGGTAGGAGATCAAGTGTCAGACAGGTTAGTGCAGCAGGTGCAAACATGGTGTATATGAGAAGTTTGAGTCTGATGTCAATGAGTTAAAGAGCATGGTGAAGACATTATTGTTGAGTCGAACTGAAGGTGTTAAGGATGTGAATGCTATGGGGTTTCCACAATAGGGACATATTCAGTACAATGCATGGGGCCATCAACCCAACCCTAGATGGGGGTCACCATAAGGGCAACAGTATCAGCAGCAGGGGCAACCTCCTAAGAAGTCTACAGAAGAACTTATTCAATCTTTAGCACAGAGTGTCTACCATGAATGGAAATTTTCAATAGTTTCAGCAGCGGACTGAGTTAAGTATCAGCAATCTAGAGAAGCATATGAGTCAGCTTGCAGATGCAGTTGGGAGAATAGAGGCTAAGGATTCGGGGAAGTTGCCCTCTAGAACTGAACCAAATCCTAAGCCATATGTTTGTGCTATTTATGTGAGGAGGAAGAAGAAAGTGGATGGGAAGATGGTGTCTATAGAGCCTGAACAGAAAGTTGAGAAGAGAATTGAGCCAGAGTTGGAGGTGGAGAAGAAGGTGGAAGAGAAAATCCCTGAAGAGAAGTATACTTCACCCGTATTTCCTGTTTATGAGCCAGTCCCTCCGTTTCCTTATGCATTGAGGGAGGATAAAAAATCGGAGTCTGACAAGGCTATCTTTGATACATTCAAGAGACTAGAGGTAAATATTCCGTTTCTAGATATTCTTCAGACAATTCCGAGATATGCAATTTTTTTGAAGGAATTGTGCACTATGAAGAGAAATCAAAAGGAAAGGAGTCAGAAAAAGGTGAAGATCATGGAGCATGTTAGTGCGGTTTATCAGAAAAAGATACCCAAGAAGTGTAGTGATCCGGGCATGTTCGTGGTTCCTATTTCATTTGGGGGTGATCATGTTCATAATGCTATGCTCGATTTAGGAGCTTCAATCAATGTGATGCCAAATGCATTGTTTGAAGATCTTAAGTTGGGTAAATTGGAGGACACTAAGGTGGTAATTCAGTTGGCAGACAAATCAAACGCATACCCTAAGGGGGTGGTTAGAGATGTGGAGGTGAAGGTTGGTGATTTGGTATTTTCGGTGGATTTCTTTGTTCTTGATATGGAGAATGATTAAGAGGATCCCATTTTAATATGGAGGCCTTTCATGTCTACCTCGGAAGCCAAGCTTGATGTGAAGAATGGCTCGTTAACTATGGAGTTTGATGCGAAAGCTGTGAGATTCAATGTGTTTGGTGATAAGACTTTTCCCAAGAAGGTGCACAAGGTTTGCGCCATGGATTTGAGTGAGCTAGTTATCATGAATAAGGCCAAGGTAGATGATGTTGATGTTGAGTCTCCAAAAGTGAAGCCGAATGAGAAGAAGAAAGGAGAGCCACCAAGGGAGAAAAAGAAAGCAAAGGAAGTGAAGTCGAAAAAGGGGAAGCTTAAATGGTCTCAACGGGGAGGCATGTCATTGAACCGAATCGATTTTTAGAGGTAACTCGTAAAAATTTATTTCATCCCCCTTACATTGATGAGGCCCATGTTTGTGGGGCCTCCCGTCCCATTACTTAGTTTATGCGGTGCCCTTTCCCCCGTATTTTATTGTCCCGTATTTATTGTTTAGTGTCATTGAGGACAATGTCCAGTCTAAGCGTGGGGGGTTTGGAGTGTTGGGTAGGATCACTATGGAGTAGGAGGTTTGGATAGTGGTGCCTAGGATTTAGAAACCCTCGTTCATTTTGTTGGGTTTCGAGGGTCCATGCGCAGCGGAATAAGCAATAACTCGAAAAACCCCAAGCCCTAGAATCCGTTCTAGATGATTAATTAAGAAAAGATGAAATAGAAATACCAACCTTGAATGCTTTTGCCTTTGATAAACTTGACCCAACTCCAGATTGAATGACCTTGTTAATCCTTGATGAACGAACGGGAATCACGAACTAAAGATCTTGACGAGCGAAGATCCTCTATGTGTATCCACGCGAAGAACGAACCCTAGAACTCTTCTAGGAGGATTGCTAGATCCTATTGATTGAAACACCTTTCAATCAATGAAGAACAATGGATTTGGTAGTGTTTGATTCTCAATTCTCAATTGAAATCTCTCACTTTTTGTGTTTCTCTCAAGCCAAAACGTTCTAATGACGGCTAGGGCAACCAGGGGCAAGTATTTATACGTTACAAATAAAAGCCCTTTGTGAAAACCCTAAAATTAGGTCATTTACGTATCAGTCCAGGCCCGACGGGACGACTCGTCCCCCAGGGCACGAGTCGTCCCCTTGGGACCTTCCACTGATCCTGGCGTCCCCTTGAGAGGCACGACTTGGCTTTGCTCATGGGACGAGTCATCCCTTTGGGCACGACTCGTGCCCTAGAGCACGAGTCGTCCCTCAGGACACCCTACGAATCATCCTTCCCCTTTATGGGGAATAGTTAGTTCGAGGTGGGGACGAGTCGTCCCACGAGCACGTAAAACCCATATTCTTCATTTTTGACAATTCGTTCGATGCGTGTGACCCCATAGGACCATAATATGTTGGCAATGAGTCCGATCACATCGATCCTCCATAAGACATGAGCGGACTCTAGCAAGCCATCATGCCTACCCAAATAGTATAATATCAAGTTCGATTTTCCTATATAGAACATATCACAATCCCATTGTCACACGATGTTATATTGAACATGAGTCATGGTCCACGTCAACTCATATTGTTCAATGCTTTCTCGTTATCAAGTAAATTGATTTAATCGAATGACATTAATCACATTAATTCATTCGGGCATGGCCATGCACTACATCAATCTTACTTACGAATGGCCTAGCAAACATCTCTCTTTACGAGGGACAATTTCCATCTTGACTTATCATTCTTCCCAACAAGAATCATACCATGCCAATGATAGCCCTTATTGTCATCCGGTTAAAGACAACGTTAAACTATATCAAACATGATATTCATCGAGCGGAAGACGATGATAATCTCAGGTCAAAGGATATCAATGATATGACTATATGAGATCTAATTATGACATTTGACCATGACATAGATCTCATAATGGGTCAAGTCCAGTACCTTGTTCTCTAACAAGTACCCATGAATCTAATGTGCATCTCCATGCATATAATCATCACATGATTATCCATTAGACTTCATACTAGTGCTTCATAAGTACTAGGGACATGATTATTATAACTAAACATGCAAACACATATAATAATCAAAGAAACAATCTCATATATAAATGAACAATGACATTACATAAAGGTCTATCTCTATAGGCCTAGGGCACTAACACCTACAGTCTCCCACTTGCACTAGGCCCAATCATTCATGTATCTTATACCCATGGACCTAACATGACCATCATGTTTAGCTTGTGGTAAAGGCTTGGTGAGAGGGTCCGAGATGTTGTCATCCGTTGGTACCTTGCATATCTTGACGTCCTCCCTTTCACAGATTTCTCGAATGAGGTGGAAACGTCTCAAAATGTGTTTGGATCGCTGATGTCACCTTGGTTCTTTTGCTTGGGCAATAGCACCATTATTGTCACAGAACAACTCTATCGGGTTAGTGATGCTTGGAACGACTTATAAGTCACTAACAAACTTCTTGATCCAAACCGCCTCCTTAGCCGCATCCGATGCTGCTATGTATTCGGCTTCTGTTGTAGAATCAGCAACAGTGCTCTGCTTGGAACTCTTCCAACAAACAACACCTCCATTTAGCATAAACACAAAACCAGACTGCGATCTATAGTCATCTTTGTCGGTTTGGAAGCTTGCATCTGTGTAACCTTTTACAACCAGATCATCTTCCATTCCTCCAAATACCAAGAATACATCCTTAGTTCTTCTCAAGTACTTAAGGATATTCTTGACAGCTATCCAATGGTTCTCACCAGATCGACGGTATCTACTCGTTGCGCTTAGAGCATACGAGACATCGGGTCTAGTACATAACATGGCATACATGATAGACCCAATTGCCGAAGCATATGGTATATCACTCATCCTCTTTCGCTCATCATTTGTCTTAGGACAATGAGTCTTGCTAAGAGTAATGCCATGTCCCATTGGCAAGTTCCCTCTCTTAGAATTTTCCATGCGAAATCTTCTAAGGACCTTGTCAATGTATGTACTCTGACTCAAACCAATCATCCTTCTTGATCTATCTCTATAGATCTTGATACCAAGGACATAAGCCGCTTCACCCATATCTTTCATTGAAAAACATTTTCCTAACCAGGACTTTACAGTCTCAAGTGCAGGAACATTGTTTCCAATGAGTAAGATGTCATCGACATACAATACCAGAAATAGCACTATGCTCCCACTTATCTTCTTGTATACACAAGGTTCATCTTCGTTTTTGATGAATCCAAACTCTTTGACTGATTCATCAAAACGTAGATTCCAGCTCCGGGAAGCTTGCTTCAATCCATAAATGGATCTCTGCAACTTACACACTTTGTTAGAATCCTTTGGATCGACAAACCCTTCAGGCTGTATCATGTATACATCCTCAAGTAGGTTTTCGTTAAGAAACGCTGTTTTGACGTCCATTTGCCATATCTCATAGTCGTAATATGCGGCTATGGCAATTAGGATTCTAATAGACTTAAGCATTGCTACGGGCGAAAAGGTTTCATCATAGTCAACGCCATGAATCTGCCTATACCCCTTAGCAACTAGCCTAGCCTTATAAGTATGTACCTTCCCATCCATGTCGGTTTTCTTTTTGAAAACTCACTTGCACCCTATGGTTTTTACACCTTCGGGTGGATCAATCAAGTTCCAAACTTGATTATCGTACATGGATTTGATTTCGGATTCCATGGCTCCTAGCTACTTGTCCGAATCAGGAGTGGACATCGCCTCTTGATAGGAAGTAGGTTCATCATTCTCAATGATTTCTACTTCATTACTTTCCGTCATGAGAAATCCATATCTCTCAGGTTCGGATCGTATCCTATCCGATCTGCGAAGAACTTGTGTATCTTGAACCGGTTCCACAACAGCTTGTGAATTTGGTTCCATCTCTACTACTGGCTCTATGTCATTTTCAGGTTCTCAAATTTCTTCAAGATCAATTTTACTCCCACTAGTTTCTTTAGAGAGAAACTCTTTCTCTAGAAAGACACCGTTTCGAGCAACAAGCACTTTGTTCTCGGATTGGTTGTAAAATTGATATCCTTTCGTTTCCTTAGGATAACCAACGAAAATATATTTATCAGATCTAGGTGCAAGTTTATGTTCAGAAACCAATTTCTTTACATAAGCCTCACAACCCCAAATCTTCATGAAAGATAAGCTAGGCTTTCTTCCATGCCACATCTCATGTGGAGTTTTAGGAGCCGATTTAGTAGGGACCTTGTTAAGTGTGAAAGCGGCTGTTTCCAGTGCATGTCTCCAAAAGGAAATAGGAAGGTTAACTTGACTCATCATCGATCGAACCATATCTAATAGGGTTCGATTTCTCCTCTCGGACACACCATTCCATTGTGGTGTTCCGGGTGGAGTAAGTTCTGAAACAATTCCACAACTTTTCAGATGATCGTCAAATTCTTGGCTCAAATATTCACCATCTCGATCGGATCGAAGTGTTTTAATAGTTTTTCCAAGTTGATTTTGTACTTCACTTTGAAATATTCTAAATATCTCAAATGCTTCACTTTTGTACTTCATCAGATAGACATAGCCATATCTTGATAAGTCATCAGTGAATGTTATGAAGTACCGAAATCCTCCCCTAGCAATGCTATTCATTGGTCCACATACATCAGTATGTACGAGAGCCAACAAATCACTAGCCCTTTCACTACTCTTAGTAAAAGGTGCTTTAGTCATCTTGCCCAATAATCAAGACTCGCAAACATCATATGATTCATAATCATATGAGTCTAAATATCCATCTTTATGGAGTTTAGAGATGCGTTTCTCGTTTATGTGCCCAAGACGGCAATGCCATTTATATGTGTCATTCACATTATTTGGTTTGGATTTCTTACTAACATGATAGACATTATCAACATTATTCTCAACATCCAAGACATAAAGGCCATTAAAAGAATGAGCAACACAATAAAGCATGTCATTCAAATAAATTGAAAATTTCTTATTCGCAATAAGAAAATTGTAACCCTCATTGTCTAAACATGAAATAGAAATAATGTTTCTGCTCAAATCCGGAACATAATAACAGTTATTTAAAACTAAAATTAATCCGCTTGGTAAAGTGACTTCGTAAGTCCCTACGGCCAATGCAACAACTCTTGCTCCATTTCCAACCCGTAGATCTACTTCACCCTCTTTGAGAAACCTTCTATTCTTTAGTCCCTGCACATTTAGGCAAATGTGAGATCCACATCCGATATCTAATACCCAAGAACTAGAGGTAGAAAGTAAAATATCTATCACATAGATACCCGAAGTCATGGCAATCTCATTGCCCTTCTTCTTCGGTCCTTCCTGATAAAGCTTGCAGTTATGCCTCCAATGCCCAGTTTCCTTGCAATGGTAGCACACCGCATCCTTTTGGGATTTGGGTTTAGGCTTCTCAGCAACGGCAACCTTTGCCTCCGATTTAGCAACTTTTGCTTTACCCTTGTTTTTGAACCCCTTTCCTTTATTCACCATCAACACTTGATTGGTTTTCTTGGTAATATTGTTCTCCGCATTCTTTAGCATCCCATGCAATTCAGACAGAGATTTATTCATCCCATTCATGTTATAATTCAGAACAAACTGATTATAACTTTCATGGAGTGAATGCAATATCATATCCGTAGCCAGCTCTAACTGGATAGGATATCCAAGCCTCTCAAGATGTTCGAGGTGATCCTTCATTTTCAACACATGAGGCCCAACAGGTTGTCCTTCAATCATCTTGCATGACTGAAGAGCCTTCATAGTGTCAAACCTTTCCGTACGTGCTTGCAATTGGAACATTTCCTTCAAATGATTTCCCAAATCATAGGCTTCCATGTGTACAAGGTCCTTCTGAAGAGCCTTACACATGGTAGCAAGCATCAGGCAACCAACATCAATAGAATCATCCACATGCTTCTTATGTTGGTCCCTTTCCGCTTTAGTTGCATTAGCAGCAGGCTCGGGTGGAACCGGTCCATCGAGAATGTACAACTTCCTTTCCTGTTTGAGAACAATTCTCAAACTGCGGATCCAATCCACATAGTTGTTGCCATTCTCCTCTAACTTGTCCTTCTCAAGGACTGATCGCAGTGATATGTTTTGATTATTGTTTACAACCATTGATCTACAAAGATATGCAACAAGATATGAACACATATAAGTACCAATTCATTTTAGAGATTAATTAAAGTATTTCATAAATACTCCCACTAAATTATATAACCTTCTTATACAAACATGTATAATATAATTTAATAGGCTAAGACCCAACTTTAATTTAATTTCAAGTCGGCTATGGCACGACTGGTCAAAATTAAACTAAAAAGTAGATAACATTTATCAATCATATCTATACATGACTCTTAAATCATTATGAGATTATAGACATCATATGTCACATGTTTCAATCTCATCTTAAGCCTTAGGCCCAAAACCGTTTTGATAGCCTAATTGAGTTCAACCATGTTAAACGTATAGCAATCACTATTTGCTCATCTTGATCATACAAAGATAGAATCAATGTACCTCGCTGTGGCGTAGCCTACATGAAACTATCCGTGTACTCACAAGTGTTTAAACATGGGTGGCATAAAACAAACTCAAATTACAAAGAAGGTTCAATTTTTCATGCTTATCAATTACATGCCAAGGTTGATTCATGAAAACTATATGAGCATAATTATAAACGTGGAATGATGCAACACAAATCATATTTGATCAATAATTACTAGTACGTGGCATCATATCCAAAGTTATCCCACACTTCCCAGAAGTGCCTGCGGGGAAGGTCTTGGCTTCCAGCCTATATACTAAGTAATACATCAAAATCCATATTATAGATTAATCACATTAATCACATAATTCAATTCATAATCATGGCATATCAACATATACAATTACTTCCATAAGCAAATCCCATATAAATTCATATTCTAGATCATGCACATCATGAAAATTCATATAATCACATTACACAATTATCATGATTATCTAACTAAACATCATGAACCAGGCTCTGATACCACTGTTGGGTTTCGAGGGTCCATGCGCAGCGGAATAAGCAATAACTCGAAAAACCCCAAGCCCTAGAATCCGTTCTAGATGATTAATTAAGAAAAGATGAAATAGAAATACCAACCTTGAATGCTTTTGCCTTTGATAAACTTGACCCAACTCCAGATTGAATGACCTTGTTAATCCTTGATGAACGAACGGGAATCACGAACTAAAGATCTTGACGAGCGAAGATCCTCTATGTGTATCCACGCAAAGAACGAACCCTAGAACTCTTCTAGGAGGATTGCTAGATCCTATTGATTGAAACACCTTTCAATCAATGAAGAACAATGGATTTGGTAGTGTTTGATTCTCAATTCTCAATTGAAATCTCTCACTTTTTGTGTTTCTCTCAAGCCAAAACGTTCTAATGACGGCTAGGGCAACCAGGGGAAAGTATTTATACGTTACAAATAAAAGCCCTTTGTGAAAACCCTAAAATTAGGTCATTTACGTATCGCCCAGCCCGACGGGACGACTCGTCCCCCAGGGCACGAGTCGTCCCCTTGGGACCTTCCACTGATCCTGGCGTCCCCTTGAGAGGCACGACTTGGCTTTGCTCATGGGACGAGTCGTCCCTTTGGGCACGACTCGTGCCCTAGAGCACGAGTCATCCCTCAGGACACCCCCTCTGAATCATCCTTCCCCTTTATGGGGAATAGTTAGTTCAGACTGGGGACGAGTCGTCCCCTGAGCACAGAAAACCCATATTCTTCATTTTTGACAATTCGTTCGATGTGTGTGACCCCATAGGACCATACTATGTTGGCAATGAGTCCGATCACATCGATCCTCATAAGACATGAGCGGACTCTAGCAAGCCATCATGCCTACCCAAATAGTATAATATCAAGTTCGATTTTCCTATATAGAACATATCACAATCCCATTGTCACACGATGTTATATTGAACATGAGTCATGGTCCACGTCAACTCATATTGTTCAATGCTTTCTCGTTATCAAGTAAATTGATTTAATCGAATGACATTAATCACATTAATTCATTCGGGCATGGCCATGCACTACATCAATCTTACTTACGAGTGGCCTAGCAAACATCTCTCTTTACGAGGGACAATTTTCATCTTGACTTATCATTCTTCCCAACAAGAATCATACCATGCCAATGATAGCCCTTATTGTCATCCGATTAAAGACAACGTTAAACTATATCAAACATGATATTCATCGAGCGAAAGACGATGATAATCTCAGGTCAAAGGATATCAATGATATGACTATATGAGATCTAATTATGACATTTGACCATGACATAGATCTCATAATGGGTCAAGTCCAGTACCTTGTTCTCTAACAAGTACCCATGAATCTAATGTGCATCTCCATGCATATAATCATCACATGATTATCCATTAGACTTCATACTAGTGCTTCATAAGTACTAGGGACATGATTATTATAACTAAACATGCAAACACATATAATAATCAAAGAAACAATCTCATATATAAATGAACAATGAAATTACATAAAGGTCTATCTCTATAGGCCTAGGGCACTAACACCTACACATTTTTCGAGTTATAAGGGGGGTTGGTGCTTTTCACGAGGTAAATCTTTGTTTAAGGATCACAACCTTAACAATGATTTCTTTTTATGAGGGTGTATGTAGTGCGAGCCAAGCGTGGGGAAAACATAGGACAAATTTAGTTTCCTTTGGCTTTTATTTGTGTGGACCTTAGTTTGAATACCGTTTTATTATGGGAGTTGGTATCAAACTAAGGTCATTATTTTTATTGTTTATATTTTGGTGTTATAAGGAGACGGAGTTCTATTACTCCGATGGTTATTATTTTTCATTGACTTGTGTTGGCGGATTAGAGGAGATTAGGGGTCATTTTCTTCCCAAGCTATCTGTTTAGACCGGCAATTTAGAGTGGGGTTAGGATATTACTCAGGGACGAGTAATGGTCTAAGCGTGGGGGAATTTGATGTGATTGATTTTGTTATATGTAATTCCCTATTTTTCTAGACATATTATCCCTATTTTGATGTATTTAGTTTAGATTTGATGTAATTTTGAGATAATATGTTAACGTGAGATGTTGTTGAGAGTTATTGTAATTCGAGGGTATTTTATCGGTTTTATTTCATGTCCGGATGTAATACTCTCGAGGAGTCAAAGTCAAGATCTTGAATCTGAGGACTGTTTGGCAGAAATCTGAGAAATTCAGGGGCCAAACTGCAATTATGGAAAACTGGGGAGTAAACTGGAAATATAAAGTTCAGGGACGAAACTGCAAATCTGAAAACTTGAGGGACTAAACTGAAAAATTGGAAAGTGTAGTGACCAAAGTGAAAAACTGAAATTTGGATTGACAACAAAGGGCACGAATGGTGCTGAGTATCACGAGCAGTGCTCTTTCTCAGCACGATTGTCTTATTTTGCACGAGTCGTGCCACGACGACGCGAAACGAATCCAATTCCAATGTTGACTTTGGCCGTGGGCAATATTTTGGAAAGCTAGTTTTTTTTTTATTTTCCTTTTTTCTTTTCCAAGTACCGGCGAATGTGAGGTAGACTTTGAAAACTTCTTTATTTAATTTTATTTTCTTTTCCTTTTTAATTTAGGTTTTTAAGGTGAAAGTATATATACTTCCTTTTAGAAAATATTTGGGGTTCGAACTTTTATTTGTCTTAGAGAGATTTTATTATTGTTCAGGGAGAACTAATTCCTTCTGCTTTAGATTTAATTATTGGAATCGTGCTTGAATTCAATTGAGGTTAATTTCTTTTCATCTTTTTTATTCAATTTATATTTTCTTCTGTTCTTGATTGATTAAATTGATTTATAGGGTTTTGCAATTAGGCCGATTGTTGAATCTTGGTCATTGATTTATTGCTAGAATCCCCTAAGATTGTGTCAATTTAGGGTTTCGCAAGTAGCAACTTTATAGTCCATGCATGTGTCATGGTGGATTGTGAAGTAGGAGAAAATAGACAATTATCTAATTGAAATAACATTAGAAAGTGTTCTCGATCTTAATCTCTTAAATCGGTAATCAATTGGTATTGCAAATCTAGACTGTGTCAGTTAGGTTTGAATATTGATTAGGGTTATTAGTGAGTGTGTCACTGCTATTACCTAATATCAAAGGAAGAGATAGAGATTGAAATATATCTCGTGATCGAGTGAATAGGATAAAATTGAAAAGAGTTGACCGATGATATATGAATGATAGACGGGGAAAATAATTAATCCAAAGTGTTTTTCTTTAATTGTTTACAATCTAGTTTTATTCCCGTTTTTGGAAGTAATAAAAATCAAGCTCAAACCCCCAAACTGGTCTGTGACTATTACATAAACAAATAACCGTTCTTCAGTGGATCGACCCTGGACTTGTCCTTGCTGCAGTTTTGTAGCCAAGTCTTGGTAAGTAATTTGTAGGCGTGCGACTTTAGCCTATCACAGTGGCTGAATAGCGACGAAAATTTCAAAATTTCGTCGCTGTCTTTGATTATGTTATTTTCAAAGGAATGGTACAAAATTAAAAGATTTAATTAATTTTTTGGTCCCTCGACTTTACAAAAATCATTTATTTGGTCCCTATACTAAAAAATTAATTCATTTGGTCCTACATGTTGACTTTTACCATGAGATTCCCCCCTCGCCTCGTTACCGTTCAACTTACCGTCAAATAATTTTTCAAAATGCCCAAAGTACCCTTACCTATATCAATACAAAAATGAGGGTATTATTGTAATTTTTGAATTCACTCTTCATCTTCATCTTCATCATGCTTCCCCAAATCAAAGAAAGTTCCAATCCTTCATCTTCATTCAATCCTTCATCTTCATCATGCTGCCCAAATCCTTCCCCTTCACCCACACCCAGTGCCAAGCTTTCTCCTTTGCACTCTTCAATTCTCCCCTCCCTCCCCCCCTCTATTTGTCTAAATCTAAAATCCCGATCTCAATTTTGACACATTCCACAATTTTTGGCGGAGGAGTTCGCGGAGAACGGTAACCATATCAAACTTGACCAAACGCCTAAACTTAGAATCAATCACGCCGTTTAATTGCCCAGCCCCTGGAGCGGTGTTGTTGTTGCGGGCTCGTTTGAGGGCTTGAACGGTTAGGATGGCTTCGATGCTGAGGTTTCTTCCCCTTTGCAAGGGTTTCTGTTCTTGCTCCTGTCTCTCGATTCGACAACAAACCCCCGCCGTCTGCTCCAAAATCGAAGAGAAGGAGTTAGAAAAAGACTGCAGTTTGGTGGACACTGACACGAGGCAGAGGTGGAATTACTTCCCATTGCCGACTAGATTACTTGCAATTACACTGCCTCCCCCTCCTCTGCTCATCATCATCATCATCATCATCATCATCATCATCGGTAACTTGTGATTGGAATTCCTTTTTATTTTTATAATCGTGAGAATATTACACAACTGTCAACATGTAGGACCAAACAAATTAATTTTTTAGTATAGGGACCATATGAATTGATTTCTTAAAGTCGAGGGACCAAAAAATTAATTTAATCAAATTAAATGATATTTTTAATTTATGATATATGGTCATATTAGCTTCTTCTTTTTTTCCTTTTTTGTTCTCCTAGGGTGGAAAGGGATCGAACCTGAGATCACACACTTTGTGAAGCCCATCTCTATCACTGGGCCTCCCCCTTAGGGACAAGGTCATATTACTTCATTCTGTTATATGAATCATTATAAATTTATTTTTTTCATTGCGCGATTCGTTAGACATAAATAACTGTGAATTGATGTTACATGATTGAGTGTAGGGATGTCAATTTAACCGAACCCGATCCATACCGAAGGTGATCCGATCCGAAAAAATCGGATATGGTTCCATTTTTTTATGTCCCAATCGGATTCGGATCGGGGTCGGTACCACCGCTGACCCGACCCGAAACTCGACCCGATCACATATGGATAATTTGGAATTTATATTTTAGCCCCTTATTTTTTTAGAAATACAAATAACCCTATGTATATAAGTAAAATTTAGGGTTTCGGAGAGAAAAAATTAGGGCTCTCTTTCTCACTATCCGCTCGTCTCTCTCTGCTGCTGCGGCGCTCCTTTCTCTCCCTCCCCGCTCGTCTCTCTCTCTGCTGCGGCGCATTGCAGCGGTCCAGCGGCGCCATTACAGTTCTTCCACTTCCTCGGTTCCTCCAGTGGTATGAGTTTCTTCCCAATCTTTTTGGTCTTAAAGTTCTGTGTTAGATGAAATGGAATCTTGACCGTTAAATCTTACTGCTAGCAAAATAGTCTCTTTTCCTCCTCATTTCCATTTCCACTACTGCAAACAACTGTATTTGTAGCAACCCTAGTTCTTTCCACTTCAATCATCACCCATCTCAAATACCCATCTGCTTTCTTGAAAATATTTTCTGTTTTCGGGTACCAATCTGTGATTTTCTATAGCTTAACTGTGGTTATGCTTGATTTGTGAAGTGGGTTTGTGAATTTCATCAATCTTGAGATTTGGGTTTTGCTTTAGGGTTTCTGTTGAAATTAATTTCAGAACTCGAGATTAGGGTTTTCTTTGCTGAGATCTAAAGCTTGAAAAAGCTGTTTAAATTGCTTGATGAATTAGGAGCTAACTTGAGCTTAATTTGAGTTTGGGTTGAGCTATTTCTGGGTTCGAGCTGGAATGTGCTGTTAATTGGGGGCTACAGGAAGTTGTTAGCTAAAAAAAAGGTGACAGGTTCGGATCGAATCGGGGCTCGAATCGGAGCTCGAATCGGGTTCGATAAAGGGTTTATAGTCTTCGGATCGATTCGGACCAAACCGGATCCGATCCGAACCCGACCCGTTGCCATCCATAATTGAGTGCTACTACATTGACTTTTTCTAATATTTTGGTTAAGAATTAAGGAACTTATAAGTATAAAGCACAAACATGAGTTTATATTTTTATTGCCCGAAACGGAGGGAGTAATATATAACTAGTTTCACACCCGTGCGTAGAACGCACACACACTTTTTTTTATTAAATTAAATTCAAGCAAAATAAAGACTATAAATTGATAGTATAAATTAAGAAAAAAATCAAATACAATTTTTTTATCTGGTAGAGTTCATCTTCCAGTGTATGATACTCTTGCATCGCACAACTTCCTGACTATGGCTAGGTTTGTGGATTTTTGGTAGTTGTTGTTATTGGAATAATTCTGTAGTTCTTAAAGATCAGGTCATATCAAACAGATAGTACATATCTGTTTAACTTAGGGTTGAATTTTGGTTTCGCCCTCCACAAGCTTTTCTTTGGTATAGTCTTCCTATGTTGTTTGCCTATAGATAATAAAGGGATTAAAGTATATACTACCGTGGGTTTCTGAATGGGATAGAAGCCTGACCTGAAACTAAAAATTAACATGCCAATTTTGTGTCTTCATTCGATTAGATTGAGTGTGTTAGGATATATTGGGTCGGATAACGTTTAATAAATAGATTTTAATGCAGTAGTGATGTCTAATAATGATCGTAGTTGGATGTATAATCGGAGGTTGTCGAATCAAAGGGGTATTACAGATGAGTTCAGAAGAGGTTTGAATGTGTTTATTGAGTTTGCTAGAGCAAATCCCAGTTACATGGATGGTGAGAAAATTAGGTGTCCCTGCGTCAAATGTCGTAATAAGAAGTTCCTACACATGATGGCTACTGAGAAACACCTTTTGCAGCATGGGTTTCAAGCCGGGTACTCACGGTGGGTAGCTCAATTTTTTAATGAGATATGATTGTTTAGAGAATATTTGTTTCCAGATTACTTAGGAAGGGTTATTAATAAACAGTTTTGACTGACATGGCCTTATAACATTGGAATGTCCAAGGTTGATAAGAATCAATACTTGCTTTTAATTGCCTACTGTTTATTTTGTTGCGTTTATACATTGGTGACTCCTTGTCTATTGCAATAGCACTGCTTTTTCTTGTTTTTTTTTTAAATCCTTGTCCAATTTGGTATACGTATGATTTTAAAGACTTGAGTCAATAACATTCATTCCCCTTTAGGTAACTCTATGTAACTTTAATTTCCTGTCAGCAGATAATATGAACGTAGGATGTTCAATTATTAGTTTAGGACCAGATAATTTGTATAATATAGCTAGTGTGGATTCAATGCCAAAAAAATTTAACATGTTTAACTTTTTAGAGTCGGGAGGTGTGTACGTATGAGCTTGATGTTCTTGTTTGAAGTTTTAGTTACAACATTTGAATTAGCTTGGTTTCTACTCATGGGACATTTGCGGGCTTTCTGAGAAAGATGTTGAAAGGCCCTTTGCTGATATGCAGATGATCAGACAGCTATGGTTTGGCTTAGCTGTCAGATGATAGTTGAATTGTGCAGCGGAATAAGAGAGGCTTGAAATAATGATAGGACAAGGAACACAAAGAAATAATGCAAGTGTGTGAATGTGATTGCAAAAATGTAATAACATAGAGAATTTAAAGTGGTTCAGAGTTCACTCCTCCTACATCCACCCCCACTGTCAATCTTGACAAGTGAGATCAATTTTATTATAATCTTTAATCAACAAAAATTACAAATGATTGATTCAGGCAAGTTCCTTGAACTTCCTCTTCCTAATTAGTACAGTCAACTAGGGATACACTTAAAGTACAGTCTTAAGTGTTTTTACAACTTGAAGTACAGTCTCAACACTACAAGAAACGTCATCATTAGGGTCGGCCCGTCACCGTCCCTAAAAGTCGATTTGCCGTCCCTAATAGTTTTAAGGTCGGCCTTAAGGACGGGACTTTGGGGTCCGAAATAACAGGCGACTCTAAAACTTTGGGACCCCCGTCACCGTCCCTAATAATGTATTAAAGACGGCATGCTTTGGTCCTTAAAAGTAATTTAGCGGGAATATTTTTGGAGCCAAATTTTTTTGGGGACGAGTTAATAGGGTCGGACTTGCCGACCCTAATATTAATTTAGCGCCAATTTATTTTTTTCCCGAGAAATTATTAGGGACATGCGTCGCCGACCCTAATGTAATTTTGCGCCAAAATATAATTTTGGAGGGAAAGATTTAAGGTCGGCTTTCAACGACCCAAACAAGCTTGTATCCCAAAATACCTAAATCTTAACCATCAATATTAACTACTCCAATCGTATAAAAATGAAATGAATATTCATCAACTAACTCTTTCATATAAGAGCATTGACCAGCTAAATAAATGTATTATTGTACACATTTGAAGTTACACAAAACAAAGAGATAATCTTATGACCAAAAAGAGAGGAAAATTAACTATATCTATCTAGCATCCGAAAAGATACCCAGCTGCTGCTTCTTCATTACCATCAAAACACTTGAGAGCTTGTACAACTGCTTCTCTTCCGAACCCCAATTCTATAAGCTTTGTAACTTTAGCTTCAAAATCATACTCTGCCCAGTGACAGGTCGAGCAATCCAAGAAACCCCTTCTTCATGACCATATAATTTAATATGATCTTCTTCAGCAGTTGGATCCTGGTCATTGGTGAGTTCGGTTGTTGGGCCAATTATGTACTCTTCTATAGACGTTTCACCCCCAACTCCAAGTCCTTCAACCAAAGAAAGCCATCTCACCCGTTAATAATGAAACCAGAATCACCCATCACAATCACTGAATTTTCTTCTATCAAGGAATACTAGTGAATTCACAATAGCTATTACATTCTTTTGAGCACAAGGGAGTGTATAAAAGTATGGCATGCTCTACCCAAAAGCTGTTTCCTTGTTAAATAAAAATTGAAATCTACAATCAAGACATAAATTAGACTTGTCACAGAAAGAATCTCTCCAAGTACATTTAAGCCACATCTCATTCTGCATAGCATGCACAAAGCAGGGACAATATTCAAGATTTCACATACAACATAATGCATATTTATGAACACACGTGTGCATTTCAACATTATGGAAATTGGAAAAAAAAATCAAAGGTAGGAACAACGGGGATACCCTTTTTAAAAGGAAAATAAGAAAGAAAGAAAATGACAAAATAAATAATCTACTCAACTCTATCCAAACTTTCATGGTCTGCACACCCGATGTTATTGCATTATAGGGCCTGATCAGATGATATTAATTCTTATGGTTCATGGGACATCATCTTGCCTTTTCATTCCTTTTCAGTTTTCAAGATGTAGGGAGAACAAAAATAGCTGACGTCAAGCAGAAAGGAAAGTTTCAAAGCCAAATAAATTAGTAGACAACAGAGTAGACCACTGAATTTCCACTGCCAATCCAAAACCACATTTTAAGCTATGAAAACAACTAAATGGATAGTCTGACGAATTCAGAATATCAAAGCTAGGTTATCAGTTGGAATCCTTTCAAAGTTAAATAAAGTTACCCTTTAGGGTTATTTAGCCCAAAAACAAGAAATAGATAATTCATGAAACATTAGTAACAAGAAAAAATAAAAAAATATGATCCTTACCAAAGATAGCATAGTCTTCCCGATATTGCCATAGAAGTTCACCCATGAATCTGAGATATTAAAAACACTAAATGTTTATGCCATGATTGAGTTTTGAAACGGGTTCAAATATTTTTGTTAGTAAAAGAAAATTGAATGCAGAAAAAAATATTACTGACTTTGATCTATTGATTGAACAGCCATCTGGGCATAATTTGTCACTCCGCCAAATAGATCAAGCAATATGTTGCCTATGCTGAATCCAAGTGTGCTCTTTCTTCGGAAGTTAAAAACCGCCTGAAATTCAAAGAGATGAACTCACTGTGCCAAAAAATAGCTAATACGTGTTCTCTTCTAACTGATATGCGTAGGAATTTTTTCATACATTAAAATTAGCTTCACCTGGAACTGATAAAAATCCATATATGATATACCATATTAAACTAACCAAACTGGACCTCCAAAACCTCACATGTTTGACTGTCAATGCAGGTTTGGTACTAACACTACTTGATTTTGAGCTGGTTAGGCATGACAAAGCACAATTAACAACAGCTTCAATCTATAAATGTTAAAATTATTTCGCAGACATAATAGAATAACTGTTTCAATACTCAAAAAGCATACAATTCAAAAGGGCAAGGCACAAAGGCAAATAAAAGTTTGGAATTCAATGGATCCCACCTCAGAAGCTCCAACTGCCAATCGTTTTGCATAGTCATCAGTCATATGTTGTTTATGTATGTATGTGCAGTCGTGCGTCGTGCGTGTATGCATTGATAGAAAATCTGCAGATGACCCAAACACAGTGATAAACTACCAAACTGTATAAAGTGAAAATGGATATAAAAGTCTTACTCGCTAACCTGAGATGAGGAACGCAAAAGTTTTGGAGCCCTGACATACAACTTTAAGAGATTATCTCCCTTGCAATTTGCTCGGTCCTCCTGATAATCATCCCGTGCAAAATGCACTGAATCAAAGCCGCTTCCAAGGCCAAGCTGTTGGAACAACATAACCGAAGCTACATTAGGTATAATGCAGATGGCATCTAAATAAATAGTTGACATAGAAGCACACTCCAGTGAAAATGATAAACTACCTAACTGTACAAAGTGAAAATGGATATAAAAGTCTTACTCACCGCGAGATGAGGAACCAAAAGTTTTGGAGCCCTGCCATACAACTACAAGAGATTATCTCCCTTGCGCTTTGCTCTGTCCTGAATCAAAGCCAAGCTTTTGGAACACGGCAAGGTCTTCTTCCTTCAGCAGGCAGGTTCGGCGATTCAGGGCAAGTGTTTTTGTGGCGGGCTTATTCGGGATAGGGACGGCAAGTTAGTTCGAGCTTTCTCCCATTTCTTGGGAGATGGTACCGGTACGAGGACAAAGATTGTAGCTTTACGAGATGGGCTTCAGTTGTGTAGATCGATGGGCCTGAATTCGGTGATGGTAGAGTCTAACTCCAGGGTTGCAGTTGGTGCACTTTCGGGCACTTTGGATTCCCCTTGGCAGTATAGTTATGTATCTTCACCATCTCTAGGTTATGGTAAAAAAAAAAACCACATTCATAGATCAAAACCAATTCATTGAACATGTTAAAGGAGAAAATTGAAAATTAAAGCAGGGTTTGCACAATCATATTGTGGTGAAATTCATAATACATATACAAATCGAGAAACATCAGTAGCAAAAGAAGACTAAGAGAGATAGATTACCTAGATGCTTCACTCGTAGATTAAATCAACCCAACTCGAGTACAAAATTACGCCGACAGACCATAGCCGAATACACGAACAGTACCAGAGCAGAATTACGCGAACAAGAAGTCACCTAACACCCGCAAAGAGGAAGAAATCAATTCGCTAGGGTTTACAGTAGTAGATTTAAAGCTACTGACCTGTTGATGGAGTCGGCGTGGTTACCTGTTCCGCTATACTGACCTGTTGATGATGGAGTCGGCGTGGTTACTGTTCCGCTGTAGAGAGAAAATGATGGAGTCGGCGTGGTTATCAGAGTAAACGAGGGAGAGGGAGAGGGAGACGTCGAGGGAGAGGGAGACGTGGGTTTTGGGGGTTTCCTTCTTTTTTTTTTTTTGCTTTTAATTTCATTTATTTCCTAATCAATTATTAAAGACCCAAAATGCCGTCCTATCAATATAACTGACTTATTAAGTGGATAATAGGGACTAGAGAATTCTCCCGACCCAAAAAATTCAGTCCCTAATAATGATTTTTTTTGTAGTGCAAGTTTTTACAAAACAAACAATACACTCAAAGTACAGTCTTGAGTGTTTACAAACTAATTCTACACCTAAAGTACAGTCTTAGGATTTTGGAATTTGTGAATTAACACACTAAGGGGTGTTTTGTTGATGAGGCAGAGGTTTTTGGGGTGAGGGTTTTGGTTTGGAACAGGGTTTAAAGGGTAGGGATTGGTGAGTGTGTGTGTGGATTACAGGAGGTGTGTGTGGGTGTAAGGGAGAGGTTTTGGACTGTGAAAAAGAGTGTTTTTCCAGAGTTGTTTGTGTAGAGGATGAACTCCTCTATTTATACCCTTCAATGTAGCCGTTGGAATATGACTGTTGTAGCTACATTAATGAGCCTTGACTGGTCTTTGCCCCACTTGTCCATTTGCAGGTCTTCATGAGCTGGCTTGAGCTGTGGCTTGAACTGAGAGCTTCCAGAAGGTCTTCAGTGGTCTTCATTGGTCTTCAATGGTGAACTTGACAGCTGTGAAGATCCAGGTTCCACTTTGGTTGAGATTGTGGTAACAGAGATTGAGACAAAGTGATGGCTATCAGAGGAATGAAGTCATAGCTGTCAGATCATACAAGGCTTAGCTATCAGAGATGTTCTCTAATAAGGTCTAAGATGCACTTTGATGATCTTGATGGCTTAGAGAGTGAATATGATTCATGTTTTGATTGATTGTAATCATTGTATACAACAGAATCATAACTATCAAACTCATAGCTGTCAGATACACTGAGGAAAGAATATGAAGTTTGATTTGGTCGATCATGGACTTAGGCAGTCAGAGAAAAGGATCATGACTCGATCTTCCTCTTTTGATATAAACCCTGTTCTATATATATATTCCTTTATCAAAACCAACTAACTAAGACATTGATCAAAGTTAGGTCCTAACAATTTCCCCCTTTTTGGTAAAGGAAGATCTATTTTAGAACATGTTTTCACATTTGATAAGAGAAATAATAATAGAAGAAATAATACAAGGATTCATAGCAAGCACAAGCAACCAGAATGAGATTGAAATACATGAATTTAATCTCAAGATGAAAAGGTTCACAGATTACAGTCATAAAAACTGAGCCAATCAAAACATATTGTTTTAACAAACCAAAAAATTGTTCCATAAAACTACACTTCAATCATCGACGCTTGATCATAGAACTCTTCTCTTTCTTACATTTGAAATAATCAGATTTCTTTCTTCCTCCAGTTCTCTTCTCATATCTGGCTCCACTCCTGTGTAGTAGAACTCATTGTTCCATTCCCAGGACATCCTCTCATCATACTTGAAGAACTTATCTTCCTTTGATTTCAGTTGAGCTCTTGTAAGGGGTATCTGATCATTTCTGATTCTCATTGTGCCCCACAAATGCTTCTTCATGTTCCTTGTTCTCTTGTTTTTCATGGGCACAATGGATTGATCTGGTTGTGATTGAACTGAGACTTGAGCTTCAGGAAAGGAATGAGTGGATTGCTGAGGAGGGTTGGTAAATGTAGGAGATGGAATTATTATTGGAGGGTCTTGATCTGGACTTGAAGGAGCATCATCATCATCACTGTCGTAGTCCGAGGAAAGATCAATAACAGCTTTGGTTACATTTTGACCGTATCGGCTATGTATTCTCTGAATTCTTTGATCTCAGTAATAGAGACCAAGTTCATGAAGTGAGAGTTTTCATTGGGTGAGGTGAAGTTAATGGGATCAACAGTGATGAAGGGTGAAAGGTAGGGCTCAATTCCTGGATTAAGGGTTGGGGGAAAGATGTTGACCATTTTGCTTATCAAAAGCATAAGGGCATACTTTTGTTCAAACAGAGAAAGGAAAAACGATTTTGCAAGGTCAATGCACAGGGTGAAGACTAGACCCTTTGGCATATACATACATGAATTGAGTGATGGAGAGATAAGTTGGCTGAAGAGAACTTCCCAATCGAGAAGAGTATTGGGAGTGATGAACTTTGGGAAGGATGGGATTTGGTGAACAAAGTTGGAGGTTGATGAGGTTCTTGACACTTTCCATTTTTCATAGGCAAAGAAAACTAACCCTGCAAGGTTTCTTGCTACCATTATCAAACCATTTCTTGACAGTTCCCAGAATTTTGGATAGGTAAATGGGTTTGCAATTTACGAAATGAGTTACATGGGCCAACCTTGTTCTTGCTGCCTTGATGGAAGACATAGAGAAGTCAATGCCACAGCTAAGTATCCAAGGTTCTTTCTAGGGAAGATGTGCTTGAGTAGGAGGAATAGAGTGGCTTGGATGGCTGTCAGGACTGTCAATAATGGGATCACTGTCAGATATATCTTGACCTTGTCCAGCTAGGATTGGACTTTGAGGAGAGGCTTCAAAAGGTTCATTTTCAGGGATTGGAGAAATTGGCTTGGAAGGTGCAGAGGCTTGGGTTGAAACAGTTGGGATTGACTCAGAGGCTTGGCCAAGACTTTGATTGAAAATATTGGAATTGAATTGAGATTTAAGGAGGTTTAAGGCTGCCCTGACTTCTCTTTTGGCTAACTTTTTCTCAAGAATAGCTGTCAGGGCTTCCTCACTTTCTGGAGTTCCATCAAACACAAGTCCCTTGCAAGCATTTATGATTGAATCTCCCTTTGAGACTTGATTTGGATCTATTTCAACTCCAACCTTTTCGAGACTTTGAATGACCTCAGTGATATTATCAAGATTCCCCCTGTCAATTTCAACAGTTGGGGTAGGTTCATTCACAGCCTCAGTCTCAGGAATGGAAGGGAAGGTTTGGATATCTACATCCATAGCTATCACCTTGGGGTTACTAGATGACTCTCCAGGTCCACTCCTTTTCTTGATAAGCCTAGACCTGAGTTCATCAATAGCCATCACAGTCTCCTCTTTACTAAGAACATCCTCAAGATAAATGAGAGCAGCCTTCTCAGTATCAGGGTTCCCATCCAACTCAATAGCATCAATGGCTCTTAAGATCTTGGCTAACTGTTCAGGTTGGGTAGAAGGTATGTTTTCATCAGTGTTCCCCCTTAAAGGTTGCTTCTCAGATTGTTCTTTAAGGTTAAGGATGGCTTCAATGGCTGACTGGTCATGACCTGAGCTAGGTGTTGATGACTTGTCCATTCTTGGGCTGACAGTAGTGGATTTTGGAGAAAGGGAAGGGGTATTTATTTTGGTTTTCTTGGCCTTGGAAGCTTTCTTTTCAAGTTTTCTTTTCTTTGGCAAGGTTTTGGAAGGAATGGATAAAGAAGATTGTACCTTGGATCTGGTAGCTGTCTGCCTGGAGGGGATAGCTGTCAGAGGTTGCTTTCCTTTATGCTGTGATTTTGACAATTTAATAGCTGCCTGGAGTTCTTGAGGATCTACATCAGCATCACCATCATGAGTTTGTTCCATGGTGTCATCTCTATGGCTATCAACAGCACCTCTTTCTTCAACATCCACTCTATGGCTGTCAGACAAGGTTTTGTCACTGTCAGTCATTTGACCATCCTTGCTTTTGCCCTTTTTGCTAGGAGATACCACAGTCTTCTTTAACACCCCTGTTTTCTTGACATTGGTCTTCACTCCCCTTTTTATTCTCCTACTTGTAGCCAAAGCTATCAACTCCTTCCAATGTTCAATCTTTGTTCTTGTTTCTTCAAGCATCTTTTCTTGGGCTTCTTTGAAACTTTCAAGGCTCATATCTCCAGCTTTCATAACAATTCCTTTCTTTTATTTCAATGAAAAGGTTCTTTCATTGAAACACCTTATTTCTGACAGCTTCACAGACTTCAGCCACTTCTTGGGTAGAGGAGTTTTGAGCTTAGGGATTAGATCATCAAGAATTCCACTCATAAACCTGAAGTTGTTCATTTTCCCACCTTGTTTTTTGAACTTGAGAGTAGAGGTTGAGGCTGCCAGTTGAAAGTTGTGGAGAAGGACAATGCACCAGTTTGTGTCCTTGGTCATCAAGCTCAGCATTTGCTTCCATTCATTTGATCCCATTTGATCAAATGAGGATTGCTTGCCATCAATGGCTTTGTTGACCACATCCATCAGGGTTGACTTGAAGATATCATCTTTGTTTTTCACCATTGCTTTGTCTTGAACAGCCTTGAAGTCAGGGACCTTAATACCAAGAAATTTCTCATAAACTGTCTTCAATCTGTCTGACCCTCTATCCCATATGTTTTTCACAGCATCTTCTTTGTTTGGGATCTCATAGATCTTACTGACCATTTCTTGAGTAATGGTAATCTTTACATTATCTATGGTGACAGTTATTGAGTTGTTCTCTCTGTTTCTGTTGCCCACCAAATAAATCTCTCTGCACAGTTCTTCATAAATTGGAGGTCTAGCTCCCATGAAATCAATTAATTCATTTACCTCAAGAAGTTCTTTGATGAGTATTCCAACTTCAGTCTCATAGAAGTTAGGTTTGATGAAATAACCATGAGCATCTGGGTAAATAGCTTTGGGGTCTGCCATTGATGGTTAAAGGAATTAGGGTTGAAGGAATACGATGTTGTATTAGAGAGGGAAAGAGATGATTTTTAAACTGATGGTTAATGAAATAGGAATTTTGGTGATTGCGAAAGAGAGAGAGAGACAAATGATGAGTGGAACGTGGGTTTTAATGAGCATTGGGGGTTTCAAAGTTAAGTAACTGTTCATATGAACAGTGGTTTTTACCCTTCCCCACGTTGAGACATTAATTCCCACAAAACACAAGAAGAACATTCTCTTTTTCAAGAAGCTTTGCAGGGGAAGAGACGGCAAAGGAAGTGACAATTGTGAGCAATTAACACGATCAAATCACATAAAAGTTGCTTTAACCTAGCTGTTGAAAGAAAACTCGACGAGTTAAGTCTAGTTTGAATGATGATGGTCATGCGAGATAGCTAGGTGAAACTTGCCTATAAAATAATGACAATTTCAGAGGAAAATTATTCAGATTGTTTTACAAACACAAATGGGTAGATTTTCCTCAAAGTTTAATCCAAAAAATATGGCTCAAACAGCAAAAAGGTTGGTTTTTGGAAAGAATTGTGAGGATGATTTGAGGGGGGATGAAATGGAGATAGAGAGAGAGTCCTTCAATGTACTTGAAAGTTCAGAGGGAGTGAGAGACAAAGGTAAGAACAAGAGAGTGAGAGAAAATTGACAGTAGAGAGGGAGAGGGAATAAGGCTCTTTGGAAAGACTATCAAGGTTGATCAGGGTGAGCCTAGTAAGGGAAAAAATAAGGTGGAGAGGGTTTATACATTGGGGGAATTGGTTAAGCAAGATAGGGCTCAGACAGCTATGGAAAGGAGCTTAGCTGTCAAGAAAAAGATTAAGCCTGAGAAGCTGTATACTCCTGTGAGTAGGGATTCACTCTCTCCAGGAGTTGGATTGTTGGAGGGGAGAGGAGATAACTTTGCTGGAGTGCATATCTCTCCTTCTTCAACAATCTCATACCTATTCAACCAGGTTATAGGTTGCTTTAGCCCTGCTAGAGTTCCTGCTGTGGAGAGAGTGGAGTCAAGTGTTGGTCTACCTTTAGCAGTTGCAGGGAATGGTTCCTTTTCTGGAGATTTTTGCTTTGTGACTCCAATTGAGGGATTGCTTCAGCCATATGATGCAGTTGAAGAGTGGTGGCCAAGGAGAGCAAGTCCTTCTCTTCAATATTCAGTCACTTCCATTGATCCTTTCTTGGAGAGGCACCCAATATGGTTGCAAAGGTATCAACAGACCTTGCAATCAACTCAGGAGGCTAGGAATGAAGGAATGAGTGCTGGAGGAGGATCTGGAGAGACTGTGACATTTCCAAAGAATGTCTGACAGCTAAGGTGAAGGTTTGAAGAGGGGAGCTGGTTTTGAAGATTGTATGGTTTAGAGGAAGTTTTTGTTGGGTGAATGAAGATGAGAGAGTGGGATTTCATGGGTTGTTGTATGTTTTTGTTGTATGTTTTTGTTGTTGTTTTTTTTTTGTTTTTCATGGGTTTTGGAAAGATAGCTAACAGTGGATGGCTATCAGGAATGTTTATGAGGGGATAGCTATCAGGCAACATTGTGACAGCATTACCCAGTATGTAAGCCTCTTTTTATTTATGAAGAACAACCTTTTATTTTGGCTTATTTATCATACCAAGCATGGCTCTTAATGTCTCAAACCTCTTTTCATCCATGGCTTTTGTGAGAATATCAGAGACATTATCCTCAGTGCAAACTTTTGCAAGGTTGATATTCCCTTTTTCAACATGATCCCTGATGAAATGATGTCTGACCTCAATATGTTTTGTTTTTGAATGTTGGACAGGGTTTTCTGTCATGGCAATAGTACTTGAGTTGTCACAGAAGATGGGAATGTTGGATAATTCAATTCCAAAGTCTTGAAGTTGACTTTTAAGATAGAGAATTTGTGAGCAACACAAGCCTGCAGCAATATACTCAGCCTCAGCTGTTGAAGTGGCTACTGAGGTTTGCTTTTTTGCTTGACCATGAAATGATTCTTGAGCCAATAAACTGACATCCACCACTTGTGGATTTTCTATCTAGATTACATCCAGCATAGTCAGAATCAGTGAATCCAACTAGGGAGAATGGAGATTCAGTGGGATACCACAAGCCATAATCAGGGGTTCCTTTGAGATATCTCAAAATTCTTTTGACAGCAGAGAGATGAGATTCTTTGGGATTAACTTGAAATCTAGCACAGAGACATACACTAAACATAATATCAGGTCTTGAAGCTGTCAGATAAAGGAGAGATCCAATGTAGCTTCTGTAAAGTGTTGGATTTACACTTTGACCATCTTGATCAGCATGAAGTTTGGTTGTGGTTGACAAGGAAGTTTTAGCAGGGGAAGCAGTTTGCATGTCAAACTTCTTGATCATATCCCTTGTGTATTTGGCTTGGTTGATGAAGATTCCTTCCTTCATTTGCTTGACTTGGAGTCCTAAGAAGAAGGTGAGCTCACCAATCATGCTCATTTCAAACTGATCCTTCATAATATCTCCAAATTCAGTGCACAAGTCCTCATTTGATGAGCCAAAGATGATGTCATCAACATAGACTTGGATGAGCAACTGATCATCTCCATATTTTTTGATAAACAAAGTATTATCAATATGTCCCTTGGTAAATCCTTTGCCAAGGAGATATCTAGATAGGGTATCATATCAAGCTCTTGGTGCTTGTTTAAGCCCATACAATTCTTTATTCAGTTTAAATACATGATCAGGAAACTTTGGGTGCTCAAATCCAGGGGGTTGAGATACAAACACCTTTTCACTTAAAATTCCATTTAGAAATGCACTCTTGACATCCATCTGGAATACTTTCATCTTCTTGAATGAAGCATAGGCAAGGAACAGCCTTATAGCTTCAAGTCTTGCAACAGGTGCAAAAGTCTCATCATAGTCAATACCTTCTTCTTGTCTATATCATTGGGAAACCAGTCTGGCTTTGTTTCTTACTACAACACCTTCTTCATTCATCTTATTTCTAAAAACCCATCTTGTTCCAATGATAGTTTGGTTTCTTGGTTTAGGAACAAGTTGCCACACTTTGTTTCTTTCAAACTGCTCTAGTTCTTCTTCCATGGCTTCAATCCAGTCAGCATCTTGGAGTGCTTCATTTATTTTCTTTGGTTCCACTTGGAATATGAATGCACTCATGAGAAAAGGGATGTTGTCTGGAACTGGGGTTTTATCAATTTGAAGGCTGATGTAAAGATCTTTATTGGGTGGAATGATGTGGATAATGGTAGTTTCATCATTGGTTTTGGGAGGAGAAAGAGGATTATTGGATGGAGATGGAAGGTGGCTAGAAGATGGATTACATGAGGAATTGGGATGGCTGTCAGCTAAGGGTTGGCTGTCAGCTAACGGAAAATTTTGAGGAAGGTTAGTCAAGGGATGACCATTTATTTGAATATTTTCTTCCTCATCAATTGGATTGGAAGTGGGAGAGATTGCTGTTGACTTGGTTGGCTGGATTGGTTGTTGATGAGAGTGAGATGGTTCATGGTATGCAGCACAGGATGGCTGTCAGATGAGTTTCTTGGAACCATGTACGGAAGATTTGATGAATCTTGTTCATGATTGAGAACAGTTGAATCAAGAATGGGAGATGCTTCAGGAAGATTATCTAGGTTTCCCAAACCTTCATCAAAATCACACAACTCAGTTACACTTTGATCATTGTTTTCATCAAAGTCAACATGAATTGATTCTTCCACAACAAGTCTTCTTTTGTTGTAAACTCTATAAGCTTTGCTTGTGTTAGAGTATCCAAGAAATATTCCTTCATCACTTTTGGAGTCAAATTTGTCCAAATTGTTCTTGCCATTGTTGTGAATGAAGCATCTACTTCCAAAACTGTGAAAGTAGGAAATGGTAGGAACTTTGTCATTCCATAGTTCATATGGAGTCTTCTTGTGGAATTTGTTGATTAGAGTTTTGTTTTGAACATACACAAAAGCAGTAACAGCCTTCACCCCAAAATACTTTGGGAGATTGTGTTCGACAAGATTGTTCTTCTTGCTGCCTCACAAATTGTCCTGTTCTTCCTTTCAGCAACACCATTTTGTTGGGGAGTTCTTGGGGCTGAAAAATTGTGATCTATGCCTTTGGAATCACAATATTCTTCTACTCCTGTGTTCTCAAATTCCTTCCCATGGTCAGATCTGATCTTGATGATGGATGTCCCTTTCTGATTTTGAATTTTATTGAACAGTTTTATCAGACAGCTAAGGGTGTCACTTTTGGATTCAAGAAGAATGATCCAAGTGAATCTTGTGTAATCATCAAAAACAACTAGGGAGTATCTTTTTCCTCCTAAAGATCTAGTTCTTATGGGTCCAAAAAGATCCATATGAAGCGATTCAATAGGTCTTGAGGTGTCCAACTTGGTCTTGGGTTTGAATGAAGATTTCTTTTGCTTCCCACATTGGCATGCTTTGCAAAGTTTATCCTTCTTGAATGGGATCTTTGGTAGACCTCTGACTAGATTAGAATTTGCAAGCTTGGAGATGGTTTTGTGATTGAGGTGAGCCAATCTTTTTTGCCATAGCCATGACATATCAGTTGATTGAAAGACGTAAGGCAGTGAGCATTTGAGGATTCCACAATCTCTAAGTTTAAGCAGTAGAGATTTCCTTTTCTTGATCCAGTTAGAATGACTTTATTGTTTTTATCCTTAACAGTGCATTTATCCTTAGTGCAAATAACATGATATCCCTTATCACAGATTTGACTTATGCTGATCAAATTGTGTTTGAGACCCTCTACATAAGACACATTTGTAAAAATGATATCTTTTGTAATAAGATTTCCTGATCCTTTGACCTTAGCTTGAGAATTGTCACCAAAGGTTACATTTGGACCATTTTTAGGGGAAT
Source organism: Adenophora triphylla var. japonica (assembly GCA_022495995.1). NCBI lineage: Eukaryota > Viridiplantae > Streptophyta > Magnoliopsida > Asterales > Campanulaceae > Adenophora > Adenophora triphylla. Next base: position 203,557 of record JAFEMH010002615.1, read on the forward strand.
ATTGTTGCAACCAGTCTTTATTGAAGGTCATATGTCTACTACAACCACTATCTAAATACCAAAGTCCTTTCCTAGGTACCTGCAAAACAGAAAGTAAATTTTATGGTACCCCTTTTTATTCTTTTGGGTCCAAAGGATTAGTTTTTTTTTGGAACCCTAGCTTGGTTCATTGGTCCCTTGTTGAAGAACTGGTTTAGGGTATGATAATATGACATGATTTGCATCATGTAAGGTGTAAGGACAGTGGATTGGGATGGATTGAAGAAGTGGTTTGGATTGTTGTATTGGGGTTGAAACTGAAAGCTATTTGAAGAGGATGATCTGGGAGAGTCATTTTGACTAGCATGGCTTCTACCATTTGAGTATTGCCATTGAGGTTTTTGCTGTTTGGTGTATCTATGTTTGTTATAGAATCTTTGTTGCCTAGGGGTTCTTTGTTGTTTGGAAGATTTTGGTTGTCTGTCAGGCCTTGGCTGTCTGTCATGCCTTGGCTGTCTGTCAACCCTTGGCTGTCTGACAGGACTTGACTGACTAGCACATTCTTGCAGCTTGACTTCTTCCTGTATATTGGCTCCTTTTTGAACCCAAATATACTTGCTTCCTTGACTTTTACTTGATCCTTCCTTTGACTGACTAGGACCACCCAAGATTTCTTTTGATTTTCCTTTGGTTTGAACAGGATAGGTTTGAGCTTGATAGCTGCCAGAGCTTAGGTTTTCTAGAACCATTTTTTCAATGGCCCTTTCACCAGTGGGAGGAGTGTACACTTTTGCTGATGGATTATCAGCACCAATCCCAGTTTTATCACTAGGACGCCTTTGAGTGTAGGTGAATAGGGATAATGCTTTGCTTGACATGTTCCATGAATCTATTTTCTTTTTAAGAGTATCATTTTCTTTTTCAAGATTTATGATTTTTTGACAGTTTTCAAGATTCCTTGAAGCCTCAGCTGTCAGATCCATGTTTTGTTTTTCAAGCATGAAGCCTTGATCTCTTAGCCCTTGACATGCTTTTTCAAGTTCAGAAATGGTTTTTGTAAGGGTGTCTATGGTTGAGGATTGGGAAAGATTCTCATTGACCAGTGAAGCAAAGCTAGTTTTTTGTTTTTTTGTTTGAATTAAAAGAGTGCAAACTAATTGTTTAAAACCATCAATATTTAAAGAGTTAAAATCATGTACCTCTTTTAGTTCATCAGCAGCAGCAAGTGCTTCCATTTCATCCTCATTGTCGATTCTTCCTTATCTTCACTATAAGGCATATCATGGCTTCTTCTCCTTCATTGTCGAGACTCATCACTTGACATATACTCTTCATCACCGAATTTTGATGAGTCAGCTATCATAACTTGCTCTTTGTTTTTGTCATGTTTATTTTTGGAGCAATTGAAGCAGTTGCACTTAGAACTGTGAATGATCTCTTTTGAGTAGGTCATCTTCTTAGCTGTCTGATTGTCCCTAGGTTTCCTTGGTTCAGGACAATCAGATGAGTAATGTCCTTGCTTTCCACAGTTGAAGCAATCAATTGTCTTCTTGTAGCTGTCTTGTTGAGCATTAGATGTGGAGGGATTGTATTTTTTGTCAAAAGATTTCTTTTGAAATTTCATGGCATTTCTGACAGCCATGGAAATGAGACTTGAAATGTCTTCTTGGGAGATCTGTTTGCTGACAGGTTTGGAGCTGATGTTTATCTTTTGAAGGGCATTGTTGACAATGGTCTCAATGTCTTGGTGAGTGATTGGCTTGTGGATAGTTTCTTGAGCAGTTAAAGCTAAGGTTTGTGAAATGGAAGGGACTGGTTGAATCTTTATCATACCTTCCAATTCATAAGCTTCAAGCTTTCCAAAGTACTGTTCAACTGTCATGGTGCTCCATTCAGATCCTTCTCTAATAGGTAATGCTACCTTTTCATATTCTTGAGGAAGATTTGAGTATATCTTGAGGCAGAGATCTTGTTGTTCAAAAGTTTTTCCATGGTCAGCAATTGATCTAACAAGGTTCTCAAACCTTGGCTGAGCAGCACTCACCTTTTCTCCAGGGTAGAACTTGAAGTTGTCTAATTGCCTAAGCAAGTTATACAAGTTTTGTGTCCTAACACTGGAGTGTTTAGTGAACTTAGTTTGAATAAGAGCCCATCTTTGTTCGGCATTTGGTTCCTTAGCAATTTCTTGTGCTAGTGAGTCATTTACACTCTTTTGAAGAATGTTCTTGACTTTCAAGTTTGCACTTATCAATTGCTTTTCGACTTCGAGACCATATTTCTGGGATTTGATCTTACTAGGTCCTCCATCAGTACTGATTTGAGTTGGGTAGGACACTTCATTCTCTAGAACATACCAATTCCATATCTTGTTTGCATCAAGGTATGTTTTTATTTTTGAAGCATAGATCTCAAAAGATCCACACATCAATGTGTGGGATGTCTTTCTCATTATTTCTCCTTGGTTGAGGCATGGAGGGTTTGAAGAGGATCCTTCACAAGTTGTTAGACTTTTGAATGTGAAGACAAGCTCGATACCAATTGAAAGGCCCTTTGTTGATATGCGGATGATCGACAGTATGGTTTGGCTTAGGCTGCCGGATGATAGTTGAATTGTGCGGCGGAATAAGAGAGGCTTGAAATAATGATAGGACAAGGAACACAAAGAAATAATGCAAGTGTGTGAATGTGATTGCAAAAATGTAATAACACGAGAGAATTTAAAGTGGTTCGTAGTTCACTCCTCCTACATCCACCCCCACTGTCAATCTTGACAAGTGAGATCAATTTTATTATAATCTTTAATCAACAAAAATTACAAATGATTGATTCAGGCAAGTTCCTTGAACTTCCTCTTCCTAATTAGTACAGTCAACTAGGGATACACTTAAAGTACAGTCTTAAGTGTTTTTACAACTTGAAGTACAGTCTCAAGTTTTTACAAAACAAACAATACACTCAAAGTACAGTCTTGAGTGTTTACAAACTAATTCTACACCTAAAGTACAGTCTTAGGATTTTGGAATTTGTGAATTAACACACTAAGGGGTGTTTTGTTGATGAGGCAGAGGTTTTTGGGGTGAGGGTTTTGGTTTGGAACAGGGTTTAAAGGGTAGGGATTGGTGAGTGTGTGTGTGGATTACAGGAGGTGTGTGTGGGTGTAAGGGAGAGGTTTTGGGTTTGTGAAAAAGAGTGTTTTTCGAGTTGTTTGTGTAGAGGATGAACTCCTCTATTTATACCCTTCAATGTAGCCGTTGGAATATGACTGTTGTAGCTACATTAATGAGCCTTGGCGGTCTTTGCCCCACTTGTCCACTTGCAGGTCTTCATGAGCGGCTTGAGTGTGGCTTGAACCGAGAGCTTCCGGAAGGTCTTCGGTGGTCTTCATTGGTCTTCAATGGTGAACTTGGACAGTTTGTGAAGATCCAGGTTCCACTTTGGTTGAGATTGTGGTAACAGAGATTGAGACAAAGTGATGGCTATCAGAGGAATGAAGTCATAGCTGTTAGATCATACAAGGCTTAGCTATCAGAGATGTTCTCTAATAAGGACTGAGATGAACTTTGATGATCTTGATGGCTTAGAGAGTGAATATGATTCATGTTTTGATTGATTGTAATCATTGTATACAACAGAATCATAACTATCAAACTCATAGCTGTCAGATACACTGAGGAAAGAATATGAAGTTTGATTTGGTCAGTCATGGACTTAGCTGTCAGAGAAAAGGATCATGACTGACAGTCTTCCTCTTTTGATATAAACCTTGTTCTATATATATATTCCTTTATCAAAACCAACTAACTAAAAGGATCATGACTGACAGTCTTCCTCTTTTGATATAAACCCTGTTCTATATATATATTCCTTTATCAAAACCAACTAACTAAGACATTGATCAAAGTTAGGTCCTAACAGATGTGTTTATTCATTGCTAGCTAGTTATATTGGCTGTTGTTTAATTTATGAGTTATATCATTTCTTTTCAGTACCTCTTGATGTTTAAACCTCTATAAATGTTGTATGTATAGTAGTTGGGTTATCATGTTGATGCTATGAAATTCATGATTTTAATTTAATGACTTTGAAAACATGTATGATATATATACGATTGTATGTGTGTGTGTGGGGGGAGGGTGTGGAATTTACATTCAGTGAGATAGTGGCAATTCTCAAGAAGGATGTAATTTAAATTAGGAGATCAATGGAATTTACATTCACTTGCATGCTTAAAATAGACACCAGAACTTTCATTGGTTCTTTGGGATAGTGGCAATTCTCAAGAAGGATGGAATTTAAATTAGGAGATCTTGTGTTGTAGTCAAGAAATGCAAGTGAAATGATTCATTATAGGATTGTATAGGTCAAATGACTTTTTATGTTTTATTTATAAGATAAACTACTAGAAACTCCTTTTTCCATTGAGACTCTAGAGGCTGAGCTTGTACAACATCGGGCAGAAACACAAGAAACAAAACGGCTAATGGCCCAGATGCTTCCACTGATGCAGCAGATGCAACAAATGCAGCAGTGTCCGCAACAACCTCTAGTTAGTAGTACATCGTCCCCTTCATCCGCTAGCCCTAGTTCACAAGCCTCCCTCCTACGAATTTAGGGAACAATTAGTGATTTGACTTTGAAATTATGTGTAATATAACATTTACTGTTTAACTTAGTGTTTTAAATTGTCATTTGAATTTGAGTTTGAAACATTATGTAATAGCATAAAACATTTATTGTTTAACTTTGTGTTTTAATTTCGTAGTTTTTTTGCATTGCAATTTAGTTTTTAGTAATTTGTTCTTATAATTTGTTATATCACAGGTTCAGGAAAAATAATAATGATTTTTAAATAAAAATATTTTAAATTGTATTTTTGATATCAGCGACAGAATGTCCGTCGCAGTGAAAAATATTAATTAAAAGATAAATATTATTAAATTGGCATCAGCGACGAAATATTCGTTACTATACAGCGACGGAAGTTGTCAGCAACGGACATCAGCGACGAAACATTTCGTCGTTGTTAAGAGACGGAAGTTTTTTGTCCGTTGGTGAACAGAGACGGTAGTCATTCCGTAGCTTCTTAGCGACAAACGTTTAGCAATGGAATGTTCGTTACTATACAACGACGAAAGTTGTCAGCAACGGACATCAGCGACGAAAATATTCGGTCGCTGTTCAGCGACGGAAGTCTTTGTTCCGTTGGTGAACAGTGATGGTAGTCATTCCGTAGCCGATAGGCGACAAACTTTCAGTGACGGATATATTCCATAGCTGGATTGAAATCAGCGACGAAAATCATATTTTAGCGAGGGAAATCTCCGTCACTAATGACCTGATTTCTAGTAGTGAGAAATGCTATTGAATCATCTTTGTTTCATCAGTGGTTACAAAGTGAGACTGGGGTTCTTGATAATGGTGTTGTCTTTCAAAACAACTACTCCCTCCGTCCCATCCGACTTAGGAATTTTTCATTTGGTGTGGGGATTAAGGAATACTATTATAATATTAGGAGAGAGAATGAGCGGAGGATGTGTTGTGAGTGTGAAAAATTAAATAGGAGCGAGAATGAGTGGGATAAATAGTGATGGGATTATTGTTGTGAGTATGACAAGTGGGTCCCATTTAATATAAAAGTAATATAAACTTTCCATTTTGGGCCGTCTTAAGTCTGGTGGGACGCCCAAAATGGCAAAACGTCCTAAGTCGGACGGGACGGAGGGAGTACTTATCAAGGTACCTGATCGCGCAGGAAAGCGTGCAAAGCTCAGTTCTTGTGTCCAGCAAATGATTGGGCTAGCTCCGGATCTGCACAGCACAAGAAATAAAGGGTGAAACTGCGACGGGGGTCTTCCGGCAAGCCCCTCCGGCGTGAGAGTAAGATTATGGCCTGGAAATATGGTGCAAAATACTGCAGAGTATGTGAGTATAGAAATATGCAGAAAAGCATTACCTTGTTCCACGTTATTACTCTCTTATTTATAGTAGGAAAGGTGGTATTAGGGTTTTCACCAGAACCGTTGGATTGGATGGTCTCCAACCGTTGGATCAGCTCTGCCTTCTAGGTGCACACGTGTCACGCTGGGATTGGTCCGTCTATGTAAGGACACTGCAGCCTCTGACATTGATAAGCAACTTGCCTTATAAGGGAAAGTCAACCTCTGTACCTTTTGTAGTTATTACTGGATGCATGATTGCGCACATAACGAGGCACTGCAGCAGGTCTGTCATTATCCCAAATTAGCTAATTAACCAAGCTTGTTGAGGAAGCTTAATAGAGGAGACGACCTGGAGCTGTACGTCCAGTTGGGTCGTCTCCTTGAGATATGACTCGTCGAGAGAGAGAGTTGGCCATTCAATGACGACGAGCCGTTCGATGACGACGAGCCGTTCAATGACGACGCTTACTCTTGGATGAGTGCCAGTTGGGGTCGAAGGAAGATTCGTCCAGTCGAAGGACGGGCACCAATTGGTGTGACGACGGGCTGGAAGTTAGCCTCCCCATTAATGGTCTGATGGCTCGTCGTTTGGATGGACCTGGTCGCTCAGTGGCGACGACGGCCAACCAGTGTTAGACGGGCCATGGCCCAAGGCCTTGATCTGATTCTTTGTAGTTGGTCTCTTGGTGGGCCTATTGGGCCCCCAGGCTCGTAGTAAACGTTGGGCTCGGCCCATCACAGATTATTCCGTTCAGTGGCCCCCAACTCATGGTCGTCTCGACGAGCCGGGAGTTGTTATTTTCCCTCCAGAGCAACCCGTACGACCGTCAATTTGAATTTTGAATTATGGTGACGTCAGCATAGGTGACGTGGGCGGCTGAGATCTCTTCTTCAATTGCCACGTGTCCTCTGATGGGACAAGTGCCTCGGAAGTTGCAGAGGGTATTTAATGCCCCTACTCATTGCGCCGTTTGGTTTCCCCAGGAATGAACCGTTCATCTTCCCCCAATATAAAAACCTTCTTTTTCCCTCATTTCAAACTTTCCAAACCTTGATCAGTGAGAGCAACATAAGAGAGGCGATTTCCGACCACCGTGCACACGTTTTCCGGCGATATTGACTGTCCTGGCTTCACCACCATTAGATAATCCGGCAGCTTGGATTAGGAGTTTCTTCGATCTACCACCGGCGAACTCATCGGAAAAACCATCTTCAAGCCCAGAAACAGGTAATTTCTTCATCTGTTCTTCATTTTCTGGGTTTTTTCATTGGGTTTGTAGAGGTTAGTCAAATGGGACCAAGGACCATCAGTTTCGAGAGAGGTGTCAAGTTTGGCTTTGGGTTGAATCAAAGGGTTTATAAGTGTGCTAAGGGGATTTGGAGGGAAATTCCCTTATCTGAGTGTTCTTCAATCCTGGAGAAGTTTAACTTTGAGGATGAGCCCTTGGGGTTCCCAGAGGGAGAAATCCTAGGGGATTTTGAGGACGGTGACTCAATGGTAACTCCTTTCAGGTCAATGAACGACTTGCCCACCCATATCAGAACCCACTACTCTTTGTCCCGTCGTGATTCAACTAGGGCTTTGGTCGTAGGGGAATCTAGGTCGCCACTAGGTAGGTCGTTGCCTACGGATGTTAGGACTGATTCCCCTCTTTTACCCCCTTGTTTTGTAGAGATGGATCACGACGGGCGTCCTGAACAGCCGGCCCCAGAAGCCAACGAGCCGAGCACGAGTGCAAGGGGCAAACAGGCAGCCTTAGCCTATCACACATTTGTACAAGTTGGATCAGACGACGATGAGTTTGGAGGTGGAGCAAGAGGAAGATGGGCCGTGCCTAAGATCGAACTCAGGAAACAAGATGTCGGGAAACAAATGATCGACGCCCTACGGGGATCGTTTAGGGTCCAGGCTTCGACCTACAAGTTGGAGCATCTTAGTTTGGCGGAGTATGAGCCCCGTCGTCATTCCTTAGTGACCAGTAAGGAGAAGGTGGGCTTCTTTTATAAACAGTTTGAGTTCGGTCTAAGACTGCCTTTAGACCCCTTCATCAACGAATTCTTGGAGGACTCTGCTTGTGTGCCCATGGAAGTCAGTGCCAATACCGTCAGAATTTTATCTGGGTTTGCCATTGTATGCAGATTTCTTGGCTACGAGCCATGCAACAAAGTGTTCCGTCGATACTATAGGACGGCCCGGAATACAGCCAAAGGGAAAACGACTGTCAGTGTGTCTTCGGTCAGGAACGCACGGAACTTCTTCCTGGATATTCCAAGTAAGGTGTATGGATGGGAGAACCACTTGATATTGGTGGAGAGCCGAGTAGGGTGGCAGTTTCCATTCCCAGAGGGCAACCACCCAGTCAGTGATAGGCATGTCTTCCAAGCTCCGTGGGCCGACGAGCTGAAGGGAAAGATTGACAACTTGTTAGACCTCGGATGGGTCTCGTACAAAGACATAGAAGCCTCACAATGGAGATACATCCGGGCTGGCATGATGTCCAAGCCGTCTATAGGACCTGATCCTTTAGTGCAGATTGATTTGGATGCCCTCTATCCCGACTGGGTCGTCCACCAGGAGTTTGTTTTTAAAGATAACTGTTTGAATTGTGCGACGGCACGGACTGGTCGTCTTGAAGAAAGTTGTGAAAATATTGAAATGAATGGGGGTTGAGCTCCTGCTATCTTTTTAATTTTGCTCTTTGCTCGTCTCGTCGTTAGTAAAGACTAATCTCTTTTTCCTTGGTTGTTTTGCAGTACTTACCCAAGGGGACGTGGATAGAATTGAAGCAAGGATCATGGACGGAGCCATCAGAGCTAGTGATCGGGGTACCAAGAAGAAGGAGAGGGCTGCGACCCGTGCTATTCTCGATCGTCAAGAGAAGCAGACGACGAGGAACGAGCAGCTTCCCAAGGACCCTGCTGGTGCTATCCCCATGATCGAGAGGGAGCCCGGCGTCGAAGGACTGAACACTGGAGGCCGTCAGGCCGTCGTTGATGCACCTGAGAGGGCAATAGGCATGGAGATTGATCCTCCAAGTGTGGAAGCTGTTGGGGCTCAGATGGCCGTTGCTGACGAGGCCGAGCGTATTGAAGTGGAGAGCACTGATTCAAACCCCGAGCTCCGTGAGGCCGACGCTCGTGCCTCCAAAAAGAGAAAAAGTCATTTCGTCGACCCTCCCAGGGCGTCGGACCCATCAACTCCAAGGGCTGATGCTCCAAGCTCGTCCACGGTGGTCCTGTCCAAGGCCAAGGCCAAAGAGATGGCGACCTCCATTGCCAAGGCCTCTCATATAACTGGGATCCCATATCTGCAGAGGAATGGCAATGCGCTCTTGCTGGGGACGGCTCTGACAAGGCGTGGACGGGACGTTGAGCTGACCCGTAGGATGAAGGAGGCCAATCTTACTCCCGAAACCTTTCATGCCCGTCTAGGGCTAATCCAAACTGAGGTACTTCGTATTAAAGATGTAATTTTTCTCCGTCTCTTTATGCTTGTGCTAATAACTTTAACTGTTGCAGCTATCGTCGATGATGGACACCATGACGTCGGGCTATAGGGAGTGTCTGGACGCCGAGCTTCGAGGCAACGAGCAGCTGATGAAGGCCGTCGGCGATAAGGGGACGGCCGAGCAAAAACTGAAGGAGGCGGAGACCAATGTCGGTGAGCTCACCCTTGCCCATGAGCTTTTGGTTAATGAGAAGGACAACCTCCTTAAGGAGATAGACGCCTTGAAGGAAGGGAAATCCAAGGCCGAGGCTGACTCGAAGGTGCTCTCCGACGGTCTTCGCGTTTGTGAGAACCGTCTTCAGAAGTCGACGGCCCAGATTGAGGCGATGAAGGCGAGCCGTGATGCCGAGCTGGCCCAAGCCAGGCTTGATGCCGTCGACGACTTCAAGAAGAGTGCTGAGTGTCTTCAAATGGTCACCACTCATGCTAGTGGGTTCTTCAAAGATGGGGCTAAACACATGGCTAGGCGGCTTCTTCTGGACCCTGCAATAAAAGATCTTCTCTCCGTCCGGAAGTTGGCCGACCTTTGCACGGAGGAGGCTCACGACGACGAAGCACGCTCCGTCCATCCCCTTGTCCCCTATACTGCCAATGATTTTCTCATTATAAGGGAGGACGACGCCAAAGCTGGAAGAGATGAGTGGCCTATCCCTCCCGTCGTCCCGGGCAACTTCGATGCCTATTACAAGTATTTTATTGAAGACGGCCCTGACCCTGACGCAGCTTCTTCAAACGCCGGTGGTGCCGACCCTCAGTGATTGACTTTTGAGATGTTTTGTAATGTTTCTAAACAATGCTTCATTTTACTTGGTTGTGGTTCCCAAACATCGTCCCAAAACAATTTTTAATTTTCGCAATGTAGTTTGACCTGTTTCCTCGTTGTTTAGAGGGGGTCGTACAATGTTTGTTTCATGTTTAAGTTATTTAATGCCTTTGTTTTCTGTTTGTTAATCTGTGTTAACATAGATAGCACGTGATAACTTGTATTTGAACGAGTGAGTTTGAGGACAAGTATGATTGGTCGTCGTTAGTGACGACCAGAATGTGGGTCGTCCTAATATGGTCGACCTTTGTTCAAACTTGTGTTTTCTCAACTTCTCAATGGCTCGTAGGAATAGTATGAAGGTCAATAGATTTTTGTTCGTAGACAAAGATCTATAGACGAGTCATCTATGCCGTTATAGCGATCGACGAAGTCTGGCTACGTCTAACCTTTATACTTGGTTAAAGTAGATGTATTCGACGAAGTCTGGCTTCGTCTAACCTTTATACTTGGTTAAAGTAGATGTATTCGATGAAGTCTGGCTTCATCTAACCTTTATACTTGGTTAAAGTGCTAGAGTTTGTGTAGTAGAAAATCAACAAAGCGACGATCTTTCATAAATAACTTTCTAGTAAACAACGAGCTACTGGGATTTATAGGTATCCCTTACAATTTCCCAAAAACTTCAAATTTCACAAAATTACATAAGGAACCACAAGGTAGGTGCCCTAAGGGCGCTGGATGTTGTCGACGACCTCAAAAGTAGTATTTCATTAGGTGGTTGGCGTGCCATGGATGCTTGAGACTTTCACCGTTCGGCTTTGCAAGGCGATAGGTTCCCTCTCTGACCACACTTGTGACAATGTATGGTCCTTCCCAATTGGGGGAGAGTTTGTTTTGACGGGCTTTGAGTCCCGTTGCTTCAATCTTTCTTAGTACATGGTCACCGACCTTAAAGAACCTTCTCTTCACCTTCTTGTCGTGATAAGCCTTGGTTTTCTTTTTGTAGTTTTCCATCCTCAATTGGGCATCCAATCTCCGTTCGTCTACGAGGTCCAGGTCGACTTGTCGGTTGTGGATGTTCTTTTCTACCTCGTACAAAGCAACTCGGTCCGTCGACAGCTGGAGTTCGGCGGGAGCCATGGCTTCTGAGCCATAAGCCAAGGCAAATGGGGTTTCCCCCGTAGGCCCCCGGGTGGTTGTGCGGACGGCCCGGAGGCGAGGTTAGTCCGTCCAACCATCTCGTATCTCTTCCTTCCAGATTTTTGCACAAGGCAGATAAGACGAGTTTATTGGCCGCTTGACTTGCCCGTTGCCTTGGGGGTAGGCGACGGACGACTTGGAGTGTTTGACGCCCATCTGTTCAATTCTGTTCGAATTTTCTTGAGAGCTGTAGGCCGTTATGCAGCGATCACCCTTGGGATTCCGAAGGGACACCATATTGAGTCATGAATGAAGCTTAGGGCGTTGTTTTCCGTAATCTTGTTCAAGGCCTTGGCCTCTACCCACTTTGAAAAGTAATCAACCGCTACGATCACATATTTGACTCCTCCCTTGGCCGGCGGAAAAGGCCCGATCAAATCAACACCCCACATATCAAACGGCCAGGCGGCCAAGACAGGGGTTTGCTCAGTTGCAGGCAGCTTGGGAAGGTCGGCGAAACGTTGGCGGAGTGTCACACTTTTCACTGGCTGTTTAGCGTCTTCACGAAGGTGGGGCCGGTAGTATCCCATGGTTATGATTTTATCGGCCGGTGTACGGGCCCGGGGGTGGCCTCCACATTCTCCTTGATGCACTTGAGCGGCAAGCGAACGACCTTGTCAGGATGAACGCACTTTAACAATGGCCGGGTAATGGATCGTCTGTAGAGCTCTCCTTCGACGACCGTAAATCTGGCTGACTTCCTCTTTACTTGTCTTGCCGAGACCTCGTCCGTTGGCAGCTCCTCCCGTTCAATGAACGCCTTTAGTTCGTCGATCCAACATTTTGGGCCGTCTCCTACGCAAAGGATCTTCACCCGTTCATAAGCCGGCTGGTCCAAATAGGCCAAGTGATGGCCATGCTCGTCCTCAGGGAGTTGGTCCGTAGCTAGCTTTGAAAGTAGGTCGGCGTGCTCGTTGTTTTCTCGAGCGATTCTCTGTATGGCCCAAAATTCTAAACCTTGTATCAATTCTCCGACCAACAGGTGGTACTTCTGTAGGGTGGAATCGACGACCTGATAATCTCCTCTCACTTGGTTCACGATCAATTGAGAATCACAGTAAGCTGCAATTTTTGTAGCTCCAAAACACTTTGCATATTCAATGGCCGCTACGAGTGCCTCGTACTCGGCCTGGTTGTTTGATGCTTGAAACTTGAACCTCGTAACCTCTTCAAAAAGCTGTCCCGCTTTACGGCTCAACAAGAACGATCCTGCTCCGCTCGAGATTCTTGGTGGGCGGACCCGTCGGAAAAGATTTTCCAACATCCTACGGGCAAAACTAACTCCGCTTGCTTTGTTCGGCGACCTCCTTCCCCTTGCTCGATGGTTGCGACTTCCTTTGATCGTCGTCGATGGTGAATGATGTTTCAACCGGGAAGTACGCCAATGATTGAGCTTGCAGGGTCTTCCTCGTCCTATACTCTATATCAAACTCGGTCAGCTCAATACTCCAGTTGAGAAGACGACCAGAGCTTTCAGGACGGTGCAAGATTTTGCGCAGGGGGGCATTTGTATATACGACGATGGGATGAGCGGAGAAATATGCTCGTAGCTTTCGTGCTGTAATGACGAGAGCGTAAGCGATCTTTTCCGCGTTAAAGTAACGGGTTTCCACATCTGACAAGGCTTTGCTGACGTAATAAACCGGCCTCTGTGTTCCTCCCTCCTCCCTTACCAATACGGCGGCGACAGCCTTATCACTCGCCGAAAGATAAACATAAAGGTCTTCCCCTGCTACGGGGCTTTGGAGGAGTGGTGGGGAGCCAAGATATTCTTTCAACTGTTTGAACGACTGGGAACACTCGTCCGTCCATTGGAAGTCTTTTGCACCTCGGAGAGCTTTAAAAAACGGGAGTGATCTCTCAGCAGATTTGGCGATAAAACGACCTAAGGCCGCTACTCGCCCATTTAGGCGCTGAACCTCCTTGATGTTCGTAGGCTCGGCCATATCCATCAAAGCCTTGATTTTCTCAGGATTGGCTTCAATCCCCCGCTGAGATAGCATAAACCCTAGGAACTTGCCCGCAGCAACTCCGAAAACGCATTTGGCCGGGTTGAGGACCATGTCGTTGGCTCGTAGGTTGGTGAATGTTTGTTCTAGGTCGTCGACGTGCTTCCTCTTTTTTGATTTGACGACCATATCATCAACGTACGCCTCCAGATTGTCGCCGATCTGGTCCTTGAACACCTTATTTATCATCCTTTGGTACGTGGCACCGGCGTTTTTAAGCCCAAAAGGCATCTTCGTGTAAACGTAAGTTCCCCCCGCCGCTTGAAAAGCTGTTTTCGGAATGTCCTCCTCAGCCATCTTGATTTGGTGATAGCCGGAGTAGGCATCAAGAAAGCTTAGAGTAGTATGGCCGGCTACAGAATCGACGAGCTTATCAATTCTTGGCAGGGGATAACTGTCCTTGGGACACGCCATGTTCAGATCAGTAAAGTCAACACACAATCTCCACTTCCCATTAGGTTTCTTCACAAGAACCACATTGGCTAACCAGGTTGTGAACCCAGCGTTCACGATGATTCCAGCACTTAGCAATTTCTCGATCTCTTGCTTTATGGCAATCTCCTTTTCAGTTGAAAAAACACGACACCTCTGTTCCTTGAATTTCATAGTAGGATTCACCCCAAGCCTGTGAACTGCCACGTCTTCTCTAATGCCTTTCATATCTTCTACTTTCCAAGCGAAAACGTCGAGGTTTTGTTTGAGTAGGGAGATTATCTCTTCCCTCTCCTCAGTGCACAACTGAGACCCCAGTTTTATTTTCTGCTCGGGATAGTCCGGGTGGATGACTAGTTCGAGTAGCTCGTCTGCTGGCTTCATCTCGGGGGCGTCGTCCCTAAAATCCATGGACTCAATGACGATCTCCTTAATTTTCCTTTTCGCTTCTGGTGTTAGATCCGGTACCTCGTCGTCAATCAGCTTGTCCAGGTCGGCCCCCGATTCTTGGGCGGCCAAAGGTTGTGTTTCTGCAGCTTTGTCGTTCAAGAATACTTCGTCCAAAATTTCTGGATCTTCGACGCATTTGATCGTTGAGACATTGGCGTACGAGGTCGTCGTTTCTTTGATGGATTTTGAGAGCTTCACATTGTGATTTGGGTCGTCGATTTCGATAGTCCGTTTCGCCTTTAGCACGTGCTCCAGGAATTCTGGGGCCGTCCCCAACACACATCCGACTCCGGCACGTGAAGGAAATTTAACTCGTTGGTGGGGAACTGAGGCGACGATCCCCAAAGCCGATCGCCCTACCGGCCAAGGATGGCATGATAATCACTGACGACGTCGATCACAATGAAGGTTACGGTCTTGATTGTTCTCAAGGGTGTTCTCCGATATCAGCGAGAGGCTAATTTGGCCTTTCGCATCTACCCGATGATTGGTGAATCCCTCTAGACGACCTAAGTATGGACTTAGGCGACTGTCAGGTAGACCCATTCGTTGGTAGACATTGTAAAATAAGATATCCTTGGCTGCTCCAGTATCAATCAATATTCTCCGCGACTCGCAATTATCAATGAAACCAGGTATGACTAAGGTTTGTTGACGAGCTAGTGGGTTGGCTGGAAGCTCGTAGGGAAAGAAACTTATGACGTCGTTTGGAACTTACGCTACGGGGACGTGCGGGGCCTTCTTTAAATGGTAGATGGCGCTCTTAATCTGGTTCTTGCTCGTCTCCTCAGAGATCACCAGGACCATTCTTGGGTTCCTTTGGGGCGCGTCGTCGTTAGTAGTCCGGTTGTGGCCAGCCTGATGGTCCTTCCTTACATATTCCTCCAGTCGCCCGGCGTCTATCCATCTTTGAATGATCTTTTTCAAACTAAAACATTCCTCGGTGTCGTGCCCCTTGTCCCTGTGGTATTCACAATACTTGTTCATGTTCTTCTTTCCCTTCCCGTTAGGGTTCATCTTCGGTGCCGGGCCGAAATCAACGTTGCTCAAAATTTCTGCTCTGGAAACGGTGAGTGGAGTGTACGACTCCGGAACTTTTTCCGCTTTCGCTTTGTTCTTTCCTTTTTCTCCGCCCTTATCCTTTTTGGACTTCGTCGCCTCAGCCTCGTCCACAGACTTTCCCTCTCTTTGTAACTTTCTTTCTTCGGCCTCGGCGACGGCGTACGCCTTGGCATAGAGGTCTTTGCGAGATTTGGCCGGGTGGACTTGGAGCTCGTAGTCCAGGGTAGAGGAAAGGACGCCATGTCTGAAGCAATTTATTATTTCTCTATCGGTTAGATCCTCATCAATTTGATCTACCAATTTCTTAAACCTTTTGAAGTAGTTCATTGAGCTTTCGGTAGTTCCTTGGGATATGTTGCTGAGGTCGTTGACTGTCTTACGACGCTCTCCCGCCGTAGCAAACCTTCCTAAAAACTTCTTCCTCATCTGTTTCCAAGATTCAATACTCCCCTTTGGTAGGCCTCTAAACCACCTCAAAGCAGAGTCGACCAACGTGCTTGTGAGAGCCTTGCACATGACGTCGTCGTGGCCGGAAGCTTTTGCCACTACGTACATCTGTGCCTCAAGGTGTAGTATGTGGTCCATGGCACTAGTAGAGCCGTCGTATTGCTTAAGGTCAGGTAGTTTAAAGCCTGGTTCCGGGGGTCCAGTTTCCAACATCCAGGGAGCAAGGGGATTCATAGTGCCGCCGTCGTCATCAGAGTCGTCGCTGTCCACTTTATTCCTCTTGTTCCTCAACTCTTCCACTTGACGTTTCAACCTCAAAAATTCTCTCATGTCTACCTCTCCCGCCGGGCCAGCTGGGGGGATCCTATCTTGACGGGGCCCCCGGGTAACGGTATTAGACCGTTGCCTCTCGGGGGCAGCGCCGTGAGATGGATCGTCCCCTATAGCTGGGAGGTGGAGACGACCTATAAGATCTGGAAGCCTCTCTTTCATGACGTGTAGATCGAGTTCTCTCCCTTTGGCTCGGCGCCCGTTCATTTCTTAATGACGGAGTCTGTAGACGACCTCGGACGACTTGATTCCTGATAGCTTCAAGATTTTCGACGACGAGCTCCCTGTGAGGCTCGGCTACCTCGGCTCGTCGCTGCTGTGATCGGGCTCCTTGGCTCCGTCTTTCATTGATGTGCTCCCTTAGGTCAAGCTGGGGCACAACTTGCTCGTTTCCAGCGGCAGTCCCTTCACGACGACCAGCATTCTCTCTCTGGTTCCTTCTCCTCCTTCCTGACGAGATTGTTTGATGGGATGCCTGGGGAGCTTGAGGAGCGGCCATATGGATTAGCTCGTCCTGGATTTGCAAGAACTCCCTGAGGGCGTTAGCTCTCTCGACGAGGAAAGCTGCTCTGTCGAGATTAGGGTTAGAGGGACCTCCTGTATACCTTGCGGCCGGCCTCAGGCCTCCTTTCTAGTGGAGGTCTCCTGCGGCGTTCGGCGGGCCCCTTTTCTCTTCTTCTAGTTGCTTGAAGACCTGTACCATCAACCATCCCCTGTGACCTGGTAACCCTTAAGTTAGGGTTCCTAGGTGGTGAGGGTGGCCTAGGATTTTCTTGCTGAGGTGGTACGCCCTCATCTCCGGTTGATTTACTGGCTGTATGACCATCGGACACCATTTTTCCAAACTGCTCCGGCTGTATTTCTGTAGCTGAAGATCACTAACACGTTCCCGGCAATGGAACCAATCTGATCCCGCAGGAAAGCGTGCAAAGCTCAGTTCTTGTGTCCAGCAAATGATGGAGCTAGCTCCGGATCTGCACAGCACAAGAAATAAAGGGTGAAACTGCGCCGGGGGTCTTCCGGCAAGCCCCTCCGGCGTGAGAGTAAGATTATGGCCTGGAAATATGGTGCAAAATACTGCAGAGTATGTGAGTATAGAAATATGCAGAAAAGCATTACCTTGTTCCACGTTATTACTCTCTTATTTATAGTAGGAAAGGTGGTATTAGGGTTTTCACCAGAACCGTTGGATTGGATGGTCTCCAACCGTTGGATCGCCCCGCTTCTAGGTGCACACGTGTCACGCTGGGATTGGTCCGTCTATGTAAGGAAACTGCAGCCTCTGACATTGATAAGCAGCTTGCCTTATAAGGGAAAGTCAACCTCTGTACCTTTTGTAGTTATTACTGGATGCATGATTGCGCACATAACGAGGCACTGCAGCAGGTCTGTCATTATCCCAAATTAGCTAATTAACCAAGCTTGTTGAGGAAGCTTAATAGAGGAGACGACCTGGAGCTGTACGTCCAGTTGGGTCGTCTCCTTGAGATATGACTCGTCGAGAGAGAGAGTTGGCCGTTCAATGACGACGAGCCGTTCGATGACGACGAGCCGTTCAATGACGACGCTTACTCTTGGATGAGTGTCAGTTGGGGTCGAAGGAAGATTCGTCCAGTCGAAGGACGGGCACCAATTGGTGTGACGACGGGCTGGAAGTTAGCCTCCCCATTAATGGTCTGATGGCTCGTCGTTTGGATGGACCTGGTCGCTCAGTGGCGACGACGGCCAACCAGTGTTAGACGGGCCATGGCCCAAGGCCTTGATCTGATTCTTTGTAGTTGGTCTCTTGGTGGGCCTATTGGGCCCCCAGGCTCGTAGTAAACGTTGGGCTCGGCCCATCACAGATTATTCCGTTCAGTACCATTATCTCCCAGCTGTTATTTTTTTGTTTCCTGTAATGATCTGGTAGTCCGTCCGTGATTTCAAGTAATTCCAACTGGTCTTTATTTGGTCTCTAGTGGTCTCTTTTATTTTCTTTGTTTGAGATTTGTACGCCAGTTTCTGACAGTGGATTTCTCATTTTTTTTTAATGTATCTAGTCTCATCTTCCCATGATATTGTAGCATCAAAAGGTAATTAGGTTCAGTATACTCTCTTACCATTTGATTTGTATACTTTATCCTGTGTTCTAGTAACTTGGACGCTTTTGTAACTTTTTTCATGCATGAAATGTTTGTGACATGAGCATTATCTGGTAGTTTTAATTGAATGAAAACAACTATACGAGCATAGTACACAAACACTACAGCATACTAGACCTTAGCAATTTGGAAATCATTACAATCTGAGGTTTTATTCAATAATATGTAGACACTAGAGAGTAACCGGCATTCAAATTTGACGAGCCACTGGGATAGCAAGAAGTGGTTTTACCCTCATTAAGGAGAGCCCAAAAGTAACACTCATGTCCAATTCTTCATCGGAATGGGGAAGCTTCCAGTCGAAATGGTAAACTAGTGCAGCAATTATCAAACACACGACCCTATGTGCCAAAGGGATCCCTGGGCACATTCTTCGCCCCGAACCAAATGGAAGAAACTCAAAATGTTGACCTTTGTAATCCTTCCCCGAGCTCAAAAACCTTTCAGGTATAAATTCCAATGGGTTTTCCCAATACTCAGGGTCCCGAGATAGGGCCCACACATTTACCAGTAGCTGTGTGTTTTTAGGTACAAAGTAACCACTCAGCGTAACATCTGTTTCAGCTTTATGAATGATAAATGGGGAAGGTGAATGGATTCGCATACTTTCTTTTATGACCGAATGCAAATAGGGCAGCTGGATAAGTTTCCCTTCATCTATTTTTCCACTCTCCCCCATACTTTTAGAGACTTCTTCTCGCACTTTGGCGAATACTTTAGGATTGCGTAAAAGTTCAGTCATTACCCATTCTGTGGTGGTGGAGGTAGTTTCTGTTGATGCAATGAACAGATCCTGAACCAATGAAGACTTTCAGTAGTCAATAATGGAGCAAAATAAATTGAGGAGGTTGGTTTAGTGCAACTGTGTGTGTGTGTGTGAGAGAGAGAGAGAGAGTAGATATATACCTCCATTAGAACTCTAATATGTCGGATAGTAAACTCAGATTCATTTTCTTGACTAAAATCAAGAAGTGAATCCAGCATATCACCATATCTTGGTAATCCAGACTGCCTATGCTTCAGTCTCTCATCAATAAACCCTCTAGTCACCCTATCAAGCCAATCATAAGGCACCTTTGCTTGACTCCTTAGGTTTTGTGGATCCAATATCTTAAGCCAAGGAAATATGTCCGCAACATTAAGCGTTCCAGAAACTTGCATAACCGTCTTCACAGCAGTCTTAAACCCCGTCACATCTTTCGACTTATAATCCGCAACATTTTGTGAAATAAAAGTATTTGACATTTTATTTAGGGAAGTGGTGAAAGCCAACGTACCAATATCTACAGGTTCCTCTCTTTGACCAGCTTGTTTAACAAAGTCAACCATTTCCTCCACAACTTTGTATCGCAGGTCTCTCAATGAATCCAGTTTATGCTGATGCATCAAGCATGTGCTGAGGGCCCTACGGATGATGCGCCAGGTGGGTTGTATTGCAGGCATCCATGCAACTGAAGCGTGAAGATCTTTTAAGGCTGTGATGATATCGGGGGTGACGTGGCCGGAACATGCCTCGTCATTCTTCTGGAGGATTTCTCGGGCCGCATCGGTAGAAGAAGCTACGACACAGGTGATGGCACCGAGACGGATAGTCATTAGAGGGCCATGTTTTTTGGCTAACTTTGTTAGGGACTCGTGGGGTTTCGAGCCGATGGTGAAGAGGTTTCCGATGAGAGGGAGACCAGTTGGGCCGGGTGGAAGCTTTCTTTGCCGGAACAATGCCAGGAAATACTGAAGCAAGAAGCAAAAGAGCAAAGAGGAGATGAGTAAGGTCACCAACTCCATCTCCATCTTAGTTTGAGTTATGAGTTGTGAGTTGAGAGAAATTAATATATAGCAAGCGGGCCTAATTAATTACTCCCTATGTCATGAGTTGTGTGAAATTAATACTCCCTCCGTCCCAATAATAACTTCACCCGCACGCAATTAAGGAAATTGGTAAGTGAAGAAAATGTTGTGAGTAATAGTAAAATAGGAGAGAGAATGAGCGGAGGAAATAGTAAATTTGAAAAGTGTTGTGAGTATAAAAGTGAAATAGGAGAGAGAATGAGTGGGTGGAATAATAAAAATTCTTTGCCATTTTAGGAAAGGTGAAGCTTCTAATGGAAGCCCTTTTTAAAAATTGGTGAAGCTTTTATTGGGACGGAGAGAGTATATAGCAAGCAGTCTAATTAATTATTCCCTGTGTCTCAACTAGGGATGACAATGGGTCTGGTTCGGATCGGATCCGACCTGATCCGAACTCTATAAAACATTTACCGAATCCGATCCGATCTGAATGTGTCCGATCCGAGCTCCGATCCAAGCCCCGATCCGATCCGAAGTTGTCACCTTTTTTTTTTTTAAATCTAAGCTACAGTCCCGTCTATAAAGGCTGTAAATCAACAAAATAAAATGTCAAACCATTCATTCCCTTGACCGATTTTCCCTAGAACAAGGCATATTAAATTTTCAAGTTTTACTACAATTTCAAAACAATTCAAACAAACATAATTGATCAAATTACAATCTCAAAACAATTCAAAAAAAAAAAAAGTTTCCACACATATTACATTCCAACAAATGTTCTAACACAAGATTTTGGAGGAAACTAGTTTCTCCTTAAGTTATAGAAAGTCCTGTTTTATAAACTGTTCCTAAATACTCCCTCTGTCCCAAGAAAAGTTTCAACAATTACCCAAAAGGGCGTCCCGTTTGAAGCTTCACCTTTCCTAAAATGGAAAAGGTTTATTAATATTCTATTATACCCATTAACTATTTTCTCCACTCATTCTCTCTCCTAATTCACTATTACACTCACAACACTTTTCAAATTTACTATTTCCTCCACTAATTCTCTCTCCTATTTTCAAATTACACTCGCAACATTTTTTCTTCCCACCTATTTTCTTAATTTGCGTGTCGGGCCAAAAAGGATGAAGCATTTCCTGGGACGGAGGGAGTATTCACTAACTACTTGCAAGTAGAAAAAAAATGAACTTTTTATAATTTATGGAGAAACTAGTTTCTCCCAAAACTTGCTCATGTTCTAAAACCATAAATTAGAGTTTTCAATGCTTCATTCTTTAAACTTCACCAAGTCTAATATAATTTCAATCCAACATATAGCTTCTTCAATCAAAAAGGATCACAAATCTACATAAATACAAATAAATAAAATGTTTATTACTAATATTATGTTACTTGAAATAAATGATATCACATCTAAGCCTTCATCCTGCATCAAATAAAACAATGTGGACAGTTTAGACATAATTTTGCCAATCTTTCCAAAAATATACTTGGAAGTAAACAAAGAGACTAAAACTATATTATCAGTGTTGTTTAACAAGATCAATTTCTCAAATAATCCTTTTTTACTTTTTTATTTACCAAAATAACTCACTGTTCAAACTATTGTCCAGAATGTCCATTTTTTTGAAAAACGCTACACCGTGTAGCGAGTTTGATTAGGGTTTTTGAAACTCGCTACACCGTGTAGCGAGTTTAGGGTAATTAAGTTTGGCCGTTTGAAAATTAATTAGGGCATTTAATTAATCTAAACTCGCTACACGGTGTAGCGAATTTTGACAAATCCTAATCAAACTCGCTACACGGTGTAGCGAGTTTGACTTGGATCCGAATTCTTTTTTTTTTTAATTCTTCTCTTCTCTTCTCTTCTTTCTTTCTTTCTATATATCATATACTCCCTCCGTCCCACTTCATTTGAGACCAAAAAAAATGGCACAACTATTAAGGAAAAATGATGTAAGAAAGAGAAAAAGGTAAATGTTGTGAGTATGAAAAATTAAATAGGAGAGAGAATGAGTGGGAGGAATAGTTAGGAGAGAGAATGTTGTGAGTGAAAAAGTAAAATAGGAGAGAGAATGAGTGGGGTAAATAGTGAAGATTCCTTTCCATTTTGGGAAGTATCAATTGAAGTGGGACGGACCAAAAAGGAAATAAGTATCAATTGAAGTGGGACAGAGGGAGTATATATATATATATATATATATATATATATATATATATATATATTATTTATATATATATAAAATAATAAATTAGAAAGAGGACTTTTAAAATCTTTCTTCTACTATAAATAGATGATTCATCTTCATTGTTTTTCAAGTTCCTTTGGGACCTCTCTTAGTGAGAGGACTTTTAAAGGGACTTTCTCTTTCTAATTTATTATTTTATATACTCCCTCCGTCCCACTATACTTGACACTTCTTTCCATTTTGGGCCGTCCCACTATACTTGACACCTTCCAAAAATAACCAAGTTTTTATATTTTTATATTCACTCTACCCCACCACTCATTCTCTCTCTTCATTTTCTACCACATATTTATTCAACCAACACTACTATTTACCCCACTCATTCTCTCTCTTCATTTTTCACCACACATTTTTTTTATTTTATTCTTTTTCCTTGGTTTTTGAACCCACTCCTTGGGTGTCAAGTATAGTGGGACGGAGGGAGTATATAAATAATACTCCCTCCGTCCCACGTCATTGTGGACTATTTTTCCGGGCACGATAATTAAGAAATATTATTAAGATAATGAAAATGTGTGGTAGAAAATGAAGAGAGAGAATGAGTGGAGTTGGTTGAATAAATTGTGTGGTAGAAAATGAAGAGAGAGAGAATGAGTGGGTGGGGTAGGGTGAATATATAATAATAAATTTATTTCCATTTTGGGCAGTTTGCATTCACGTGGGACGAACCAAAATGGAAATAAATTCACAATAACGTGGGACGGAGGGAGTATATATTTATATATATATAATATATATATATATATATATATATATATATATATATATATATATATATATATATATATATATATATATATATATATATAATATATATATATATAGAAAGAAAGAAAGAAGGAAGAGAAGAGAAGAATTAAAAAAAAAAATTCGGATCCAAGTCAAACTCGCTACACCGTGTAGCGAGTTTAATTAGGTTTGATCAAACTCGCTACACGGTGTAGCGAGTTTAGATTAATTAAATGCCCTAATTAATTTCCCAACGGCTAAACTTAATTACCCTAAACTCGCTACACGGTGTAGCGAGTTTTGACCAGACCCAAGTCAAACTCGCTACACGGTGTAGCGATTTTCAAAAAAATGGTCATTCTGGGAAATAGTTTGAACAGTGAGTCATTTTGGTAAATAAAAAAAGTAAAAAAGGATTATTTGAGAAATTTTTCTGTTTAACAAGCTATGCACATGGCTAAGATTAATATAGTTCAAGAAATGAGATAATAGAATCTTTTGGGAAGAAGAAATATACTTAGGAAATTCATAAAAACCCATGTTAGCATATGATAAAAAAACCATTTTCATTGCATGTGCAACAATAAATATGTTAGGAACCAGAAACTAGATCTATTTTTTATTGAATTTTGGGCATGCATTTCTTTCTTAAAAAAGAACTCACAGACAGTAATTTTCATTTGAAAGCAAGTACTTAGAGATCCACTCCTAAAAATAAAAATGAATACATACCTTTTCTATCCACTTTCAAACTTAAACTATTATCAAAGTTATACCCACTCAATCATGCACTCATCAACATCATCATTGCAAGTTGTCAAGTTTTGCTCATCCTCCACCTTCAAAGAAATTCCTACATGCAAAAAGTGTTTACATATACAAATAAAATTAGCAAGTTGCAAAAAATGAAAAAAGATAGCAAGTTGCAAAAAAAATGAAAAGATAGCAAATTCAAATAGTTACCATTATTTTCATTTTGAAGCCAATTTTGAGTGCACATTAATGCTTCCAAGGTATTAGGTGCCAATACTCCGATATGGGCTAACCAATCTTTCACTTGTGCTAAAAGCCGACTCCGATGCAACACTTGTAATCGGAATAGCAAGGATATTCCTATCAATTTTTTGTAGAGTTGGAAATTTAACACCATTTGTCTTCCACCATCCCAAAATATCAAACTTGGAAGTCCTTGGCAACACTATTTCTTCCAAATAATGATCTAGCTCCTATTTGACATCCATTTGACTAGAAGTGCTACTTACGAAAATGTCATAACCCGAAAGAGGGTCACTTGCATTAACCCCAAGACCCGAAAATTTGGAAGAAGATGTACCACACTCAAAATTTTCCTTTACTAGTTTCTTACTTTGGTACTCATTCAACAAATTATAACAACTATTCCTAATTTTATCAATCTCAACGGAAGCCAAATCACCATAAATACGAGGCAAAAAATACTCGAGGAGCTTCAACTTAAATCTTGGATCCAAAACACATGCAACACCTAGAATCTCATGGCATTTACCCCAATATTTATCATACTTTTCAAGCATCATTTTTGCCATATCCGAGATAAATGTTTCGGAATCATTAACCCAAGAATTTAATGCCAATTTGATATCACAAACTTTTACAAAAAATTCATTAGCCGTAGGACAAGAAGTTACCGAAAACATTACTGTTACATCATACAATCTTCCTCACTCGGTAAACAATTATATGATCTTTCTTTTTGTTTCAATCGTGGAAATACAAATTTAGATAACAATGCCGTTTCAAGCATAATATAAGTTGAATTCCACCTAGTCGGACAATCAAGAGCCAAACACTTGGTTTCTTTAATTGATAGTTGACAGTCGTATCCTCAAACTTTTGAATTCTATCCCGAGACCCTATCCAAAACACAACACTATTTCTTACCTTTTCAATCTCACTTTTGATGACTTCTAAACCATCTTTCACAATCAAGTTCAAGATATGAGCATAACAACGCATGTGAATAATTTCCCCCCTCATCATTAGTGTGTTTGGATCTAATCTATCAACAATCTTTTCTATCATGAAATCATTTGAAGTTGCATTATCAACGGTGATTGTTGAAAGTTTACTATCAAGATTTAAATCCATTAAAGTTTCAACAAGGTATTCTGTAAGGACATCACTACTATGTGGAGGAGAAACATAAATAAACCTAAATTCAAAAGAATAAAAATAATACTAATTAAAGCCAAATAAAAACATAATAAAACTAATTAGAGACAATTTATGCAAGTAAATTAAAACGTATCTTACTAGGCGACTTTGCAAAACCCACTCAGAATCAACATAATGAGCAGTAATTGCCATGAATCCTTTCTTGGTTGGCTTTGCACTCCACATATCTGTAGTAATGGAAACTCTAGAATTCAAGTTCTCCAACATCTCAACCAACTTCTCTCTCTTAGAATGGAATATATTCATAATGTCACTCTTTATTGTATTTCTTAAAACAGTTCCGAGCAACGGTTGAAGGCTTGTTGTGAAAGCACGAAATCCCTCGTGATTAACCATGCCCAATGGATATTCGTGTAAGACAATCATATTGACAAGTTCATTCCTTGACATATCTTTATAAAAAAAATGGAGAAGAGAAGAAATTGTGAAAAAAGGAAGTTAGCCAAATGGCACCTGGAAAAGGAGGTCCAAACAAATAGTTCCTTAGGAACTACGAATATGAACAAGATTAAAACGTATCTTACTAGGAGACTTTGCAAAACCCACTCAGAATCAACATAATGAGCAGTAATTGCCATGAATCATTTCTTGGTTGGCTTTGCACTCCACATATATGTAGTAATGGAAACTCTAGAATCCAAGTTCTCCAACATCTCAACCAACTTCTCTCTCTTAGAATGGAATATCTTCATAATGTCACTCTTTATTGTATTTCTTAAAATAGTTCCGAACAACGGTTGAAGGCTTGTTGTGAAAGCATGAAATCCCTCGTGATTAACCATTCCCAATGGATATTCGTGTAAGACAATCATATTGACAAGTTCATTCCTTGACATATCTTTATAAAAAACAAATGGACGATATTGCACTGTACCATCTCCTTTTTTCTCCCTACCTTGCAACACCATTTGTCTAATATCTCTATGGACGATATTGCACTGTACCATCTCCTTTTTTCTCCCTACCTTTCAACACCATTTGTCTAATATCTCTATTCTTTCTCTTGTTACACCTTTCTAAGTGATTGCGCAAATGGGAAGTACCCTTTCTACCTTCACCCGCTAGTTTTGTATGGCAATGGTTACAAATTGCAAAAACATTCCCATTCATTGTTGTTCTAGTCATCTCCTTCCAAACCTTAGACCTTAAACCCTTATTATTCCTTTAGAAGAACAATCATTCTCGTTCAAAGAAGGGCCAAATCAACTGCAGTCTTGTTTGCAACACTTTGAGAGACACCACAATCTTGGTTCATAGGTTCATTCGTGTTCATAGGTTCATTCTTGTCTTCATACATATGCAAATCATCATCACTATCATTTGGATTCACGTGAACAACTTCTTTAGACATCTATCAAATTCAAAACATAATTTAGTCCACATATGACAGACTTGAGAAAACACATAAATAGAATGAAAATCTATTTATGTTCTGTCCAGTTAAGTTCACTGCAAGTAGTGTTGTTTTAATGGCAATACCGAGGCATTCTCCTGAGGTTACATTGTTTCAACTGCAAGAAGGCAAGAGTTAACTACTAATATTCCTGCATAGGTATTCTAGGTTTCTCTCTGACAATATCACAGCATTGTTAGGGCCTTCTTCTAAGTGACATGTATTTTTTCTAGTTTGAACTAATTGTGCAGGTAATGCAAAGAAAAAGCGTAGGTAATTTCCATAAGGAAGAAAGAAAAAGGAAAATTTATAAATCTAGATTCACATTACAAATGTTATAGTTTACAAGAAGCAAAATCATTAAAACAAAACCATACACATAAATACCTTCAATCAATCGATGGAGGAACCGAGGAAGTGATCAGAATGAGCGCCGCCGCAGCAGAGAGAGAGACGAGCGAGGAGGGAGAGAAGGGAGCGCCTCAGAGAGAGACAACGCCGGAGGGGAGAGAGAGGTGCGCCGCAGAGAGAGACGATAGACCGGAGGAGAGAAAGAGGAGCGCCGCATATAGCCCTAATTTTCTATCAATTTCTATCTCCAAAAACCCTAAACTTTTACTTATATACATAGACTTATATGTATTTTCTAAAACTATAAGGGCTAAAACATAAATTCCAACTTTATATATATATATATATATATATATATATATATATATATATATATATATATATATATATATATATATATATATATATATATATGTTCGGGTCGGGTCGGGTCTCGGGTCAACAGTGGTACCGAACCCGATCCGAATCCGATTAGGTCATAAAAAATTGAAACCATATCTGAAAAATTTGGATCGGATCACCTTCGATACGGATCGTGTTCGGTTAAATTGCCATCCCTAGTCTCAATCGTACAAAATCAAAATGAATGACCACTTTTTATTTCGGATATAACAACAATAACAAAACTTTAGTAACAAAATAATTTGAGGTCGAATAACATGAATTCTCATATGTCATCATTGTGCTAGAAATGATGTAAAAAAAAAGTTAGAAGAAGAAATAGGTGGGGAAAATATATATAAAAAAAAAAAAATTAGAAAATGAATATAAAAAACATACAAATTTTCTTTTTGAGCAAAAGAAGAAGAAATAGGTGGGATGTCTATATTTGTTAGGTACTTGGTTAAAAGAAGCAACGTTGTCCCTTTTCACCCATTACACCCATGGATCATCTATAGTTTTCAAATTTTAGATTTTCACTATTTTCTTATTTAGACTGAGTTGACCTAAGTAAACTCGATTTTCTTGTACAAAATGAATATAAGAAACATACAAATTTACCTTCTGAGTAAACGTAAATGTAGACATTTTGAACGTTTATTTTTTGGAACGAAGATATTAACTATAAAATTTTCACATTCATTTTGAGACAGAAGTTAGTACTATATTTAATTTAAGTCATAAATTTTGCACAACTGAGAACAGTTGAGTTGTCAGTTGTCGGCCGGATTTGATAGTCGACTCAATTGACAAATGAGAACTTATTGATAAGTTCTCAGTTGTTTGGTTGCCAAAGTTGGTCGTTAAAGTTGGTGGTGCTATTAGTAGTTGACAATTGAGAACTTACTGATAAATTCTCAGTTGTTTGATCGCCGAAGTTGATCGTGTCCTTATTAGTTTAGTTGACAACTGGAAACTTAATGATAAGTTCTCAGTTATTTGGTCTTCGAAGTTGGTTCCTTGGTGGTCGCCGGAGTTGATCGTGTTCTTAGTAGTTTAGTTGACAACTAAGAACTTACTGATAATTACTCAACTGTTTGGTCGGCGGAGTTGGTGATCGCCGGAGTTGATCGTGTTATTAGTGGAGACAACTGAGAACTTACTGATAAGTTAAGTTTTTAGTTGTTTGGTCGCCGGAGTTAATCGTGTTCTTATTAGTTTAGTTGACAACTGAGAACTTACTGATAATTTAATTTCTCAGTTGTTTGGTCGCCGGAGAGGTCGGCGGGGTAAAAAAAAAAAACTCGTCGGAGTTAATGGTTGCCGGAGTTGTTGACCGGAGAAGATGAGGAGGGGTGACATAAGGTGATGGTGGTTGGAGAGAAAGTAAATTGATAAAAAGGGTGGACTTAGTAAAATAATGGGAGGGTGAACTTAGTAAAATGAGAAGGAGAGTGTACTTATTAAGCTAGGGATTATATGATTGATGAAACATTTATTATTTTATGAGGTAAAATTGATAAGTTTGAGAGATTATATGGTAAATCTCCCACATAAAGAAATATTGATAATATTTTGTAAGGTGTATCAATATCTTTAAAAAAACTAAAAAAAAATATGGTTAAAATTTAAATTAAATAATTTCTTCTATTAGTTTCAGTCAAATTAATTAAGAAAAGTAAAGTACGAAACTCGTGAGACAGATGGTGTAAAGTGATGAACATCCTAAGCTTAGCATTTAGCTATTTAAGTAAAAACTTGAAATTAAATGATGGCTATCTATTTTAATTTGGGATGGCAAGTACTTAATATTAATAAGCATATCGTTATGCCAAAATCTTGTAAAAAACTAGTTTTTTCGTAACATAAGAAAAAAACTAGTTTTTTTCTTATTAGTTTTAAAGCACTAAATCTAACTATTTATTGTTAGCATATAAATAAAGACATGAAAAAATGATGGCTATCTATTTTAATTTGTTATTAATTTCATTGTGATTTATATTTTAGTTTAAGAAAAGTATCCCAAATTAAAAATAAAGACTTAATAAAGACTTAAATAGAAATGATGGCTATTTATTTTAAGGGATTTTTACCAATAAGACCTTCAAATAGGGGGAAATTTATCAATAAAAACATTACATTTTGAATTTTACCTTGGGATCCAAGAGTGGAAATCAAAACGACCGTAGAGTCCCTGACCCTAATTATAATAATTTAAATTGCCAGAACTGTCCCTGCTCACTCATCCTCTTCGCAATTCGTTTCTCTCTCTATCCGCAATCTATCCGCAATACGGCGGCGACTTCCACCGGCGAGTTCCATGGTGCGATTAAAACTGTGGCGTTGAAGAATTTAGGGTTTCTGAAATTGATTAGCAAGCAAATACCATTCTTCACCGTAAAAAATGTCCGTGAACTTGCCGGTAGTGTTTCACCGACGAATCACGGTCGATTTCAACGCAGGTGAGCTTTTGAGCCGGAAATTCTATATATTGATTGTTTCCTCAATTGATTTCTCGTTTGGTTGATGGAGTATAGAAATGCTACTGATTTTCAATTTTGTTGGTGAATTGGTGATAATTTGGAATGCTGTAATTTTTCTCTTCTGGATAAAATTTACTAAGCTTCTTTCGATTTTTGTTTTTCTGGGTTAACTAGAGCCTCCGGAGATCGGAAAATGGTTTTGTTTCTTAATTAACAACACTGCTAGTGCAGTAACAGTAAGGAGCACAAGTTTGCTTGAATGTTAGTTGCTCAACAATCATAACTGGTATGAATGTTAGTTGCTCTCAAGTGTCTTTAAGATTTTATGCAGATCAACTGTTTGTAGAATTGTCTAGCTGGGTGATGTTTTGTTTGCCATTTTGTATGGCCTCATTGGTGTACTAAGATTCTTCTGTGAAAGAACACAAGTTTGCTTGAATCACTAAAAAGTCAAGAAAAGAACAATTGCATTAAAGTGCACCCTATGTCTCAGAACTCTCATGGCTTGGTTGGTATGGAGGAATCTGATCCCCATGGAATGGAGGCTCATGCTAGCACATAATTGAGAACGGAAAATTCATTCCACTTAGATTGCCCATTCAAGGTGAATCTAGAGTGGCCTTTCCATCTCTTGAAGAATGGATTAGTCTTTCCTTGGTAGCATAGAAAGTTTTTGAAAAAAAAAAACAAAAACTAGAATGACCTTACCATCTTCTTTATTCTTTTATTTCCATTCTATTATTCAAACACCTGTACCAAATGAGCCCTTAGCTGATACATTCTCTCAATCTCTAGTTTGGCTAATCCTGAAGAACTCATTTATTCCCAAACGAAAAAAAAGAGGCCAAACAAGAGTATGTGGCACACCTCTCTGTACAGTTAAAGATGCTCCTCTAATAACATGATGCAGTTGACAGTGATGTTTGAATTGTCTCTGTCACTTTTAACATTGTTTCACACAAGTTTTTTTTTTTTTTATCATAATATGAATAGTTGTTTACTGAAACTATTGAACCTCTTGATGGTCACTCATGGGTATCATTGCTGCATAATGCCTGGGTGGATGGTGGAGTATAGGGTATTGGTCTATTAACTTCTGCAACTTCTAAGTTTCTAGCTTCAGTCTCGACCCCTGAGTTTTGGCCTTATGAAGTTTAAAATCGACTATGTTTACTTTCTATGCTGGGAACGTTTTCCTTTTTTATTTTTTTCTTGGGCTCTGCTTCTGATGCATTTGACATAGAAAAACAGAGTTGACATGGTGGAGTTAGTTGATTTCTCTTGAAAAATTGGGCTGATAAATATACTATTGAAACAGTATCGACAAATGAGAAGAAAAGAACAAGACAAGCTTGCAAGGATGGATGTAGACTTAAAGAATGAAAGAAGTGGCAGAATTTAACAAAAGAAAGGAGGAAAGATTAAAGGCTGCAGAAGAGCGGACATCAAAGAAGAGAATGAAACGGCAAAAGAAGAAACATTGATTTTGTTCCAAATAGGAGTATTATTGGATTAAAGAAGGAAAGAAGTGGCAGAATTTATTTGTTTTATTGCTTCATTTGTATGGAGATCGAGAAAGACCTTTGGGTTTTCCTGTGCTATTAGAGCTGTTCAAAGGATTAAGTTATGCCTATTTATCTTGTATCTCATTTTGCAACTATGTAATGAAGTTTATGCCATCATAGATTTTTGTTTTTCTGAGGTTTATTTCACATTTGTTGGTTTTGATGTGAATAACTGTTCAATGTTTTTCACACTTCTAAAACTGAGAGTTCTGTTTTACAGTTATTTATGAATGTGAAATTGTTTGGTTTTTGATCTTTCTAAACTGAGAACTGTGAGGTCAATTTCACAGTTATTTTGCTACTTAGTATGTGTGGTTTACCCGTTATTTATCTGTTATTCATGATTGTTTGTGCACAACTGTGAGGTCAATTTCTCAGTTATGATTGTTTATACATAACTGTGAGGTTAATTTCTCAGTTATGATTGTGAGATCACTTTCTCAGTTATTGTGCATAACTGTGAGGTTAATTTCATTGTTTTATGTCATTCTTTCATAGAACAACTGTGAGGCCTATTTCACAGTTGTTGGTTGTGATGTGAATAAGTGTGAAATGTTTTTCACACTTCTAAAACTGTGAGGTCAGTTTCACAGTTATTTATAAATGTGAAATGGTTTGGTTGTTGACCTTTCTAAACTGAGAACTGTGAGGTCAATTTCACAGTTAATTTGCTACTTAGTATGTTTGATTTACCCGTTATTTATCAGTTGTTGATTGTTTGTGCACAACTGTGAGGTCAATTTCTCAGTTATTATGATTGTTTGTGCACAACAGTGAGGTCTATTTCACAGTTATTGGTTGAGATGTGAATAACTGTGAAATGTTTTTCACACTTCTAAAACTGTGAGGTCAGTTTCACAATTATTTATGAATGTGAAATGGTTTACCCGTTATTTATCAGTTGTTGATGATTATTTTTGCACAACAGTGAGGTCAATTTTTCAGTTATGATTGTTTGTGCACAATTGTGAGGTCAATTTCTCATTATGATTTTCACAGTTATTGTGCATAATTGTGTGATAGATTTCACTGTTTTATATCATTCTTTTATAGAACAACTGTGAAATCTATTTCACATTTGTTGAAAAATAATTTTATTTTATTTATAAAATTTGAAATATATGATGAGTAAACTTGTTTGATTCGTATTGGCGATGCGATTAAAACAGTGGTTTCAAATTATTTTTTCGACTTTTAGATTTTGAGATATTGCATTTTAAAAATTTAAGAGAAAAAAAGGAAGAGAGAGAAAAGAGAGAGAGAAAAGAGAGAAAGCGTAGGTTACTAATTGCGCTTAGCGCTAAGGAATTTTTGTGGCGTCTACTCGATGCTCGCGTGAGAGATGTGT
The DNA here is from genome assembly GCA_022495995.1 of Adenophora triphylla var. japonica. NCBI lineage: Eukaryota > Viridiplantae > Streptophyta > Magnoliopsida > Asterales > Campanulaceae > Adenophora > Adenophora triphylla. Next base: position 236,324 of record JAFEMH010002615.1, read on the forward strand.
GAGGGGCAATTTGGTCCAGAAAAAATTCAGGGGCTTTTTGGCGAGTTTTGATAATGTTAGTTCTTATAGGTAATTTTTATTTAGCTGAGGGATTAATTGGTCAAAGCCTCTTATTTTAAGTCGTTATTAATTTATTCGTGGGTTTATATTCTTAGTTTTAGAAAATTGTGTCCATTTGGAACGAATAAAGGAGTACTAATTATTTTTTTCATTCTTTTTTTCAGCTTTATTTAAACGGTTTTTTTAACATTTGTTTTTATATTTATTTAATTATGACAACAAGTTTTATAATTATAGCAATCTTTAGTAATATATTTAGATTTCTTAGATAAAATTGCTATAATTATATGAATTTACTTCATAATTAAATTTTATCGTTTATCCTTACTAGTCAGTAACTCGTCGGTACCCGACGGTGAATAATTTTTTTTTTGATTAAATAAATAATTATTTATGTGTTTTAATTGATTTTTAAGTAACAATATAAATCGAAATTGATAATCAATGTAGCGAATATTAGGAGTATAATTTATACAGAAAAAAGATGTTGACACATGATGTAACGTGGAAAGCCCTTGAGACAACTATCTCGCCGGCACAAAATCACGGGAGGTTAGGTCCCTGCCTAACCAAAATGGAAAGAAATCTTCACTATTCCCCCACCCAGTCTCTCTCCAACTCCATCTACTCCATTTTTACACTCACACCAATCAAATCACTATTCCTCCCACTCATCATCTCTCCTATTTAATATATCATACTCACAACACTTTCATTATTCCTTAATCGGTATGCCCAAATTTTTGGTCTCCACTGAGCTGGAACGGAGGGAGTATAATATATAGAAAAATAAGTTATAAATTTTTTTTTACTAAAAAAATTTAAGACGAAATTTTACATTGTATAAATATAACTTTTACAAAAATTAAAATAAAAATATAAAACATAAAAATGAAATAGTGGAATGAGATATTTGCTAACACTCCATTTAATCTAAGACAATATTATAGAGAGAGGGCAGAGCCTCTCTCTCTAAAAAACAAACAGAGCCACAACAACCGTCCACCACCGCCACCGCCACCACCATCGCCGTCCTCCGCCGCCATTGCTGTCCTTCGTCACCGCATATATTCGTAACACCGCCTTCCATTTCTCTCTCTCTTGTTACAACTTATAAATCTCTCATGCCATGGACACCGTCGGTTCGGATCTACACCCCGCCATCCACCCATCACTGAAATCATTTGAAGTCTTCTTCAAATTCCAGGTATTCGTCTCTCGCCCTTCTCTTTCTCTTCTTTTTATTGTGTGCGTCTCTCTATAAGAATACACAGATCTGTGCTTTTTTGATCGATTATGTATGTTTTGGTTTATATCTAGACATTGACATTCAGATCTAGTTTTGTGTTCGATTTTGTTTGATGTAATCCAAACTCTAAATGAGATAAACTTAAAAACTCTTATAATGTCAAATGGGTAAGAAAAAGCAAATACTGTAAAGGGTATTAAACCAATAAATCCTGCTCAATTGTAAAACATAGTATCAAAAGTCTGAAATAAAATGCTAATCTCTCATTATTTGCCTACTTGTCTAATTTCTCCTGCTTGATTTACTTAATTCCCTTAGTAACGGATAGCTGAACCTCCTCATCAACCTCTATGTAGTTCAACATACGCTTCCTTGGAGTTATGGATGTTGAAGAACTGTCCCCCATAGATTCCAAGGGCGTATCCTACATAAAAATAAAGTTAAATAAAATGGTTAAATAACATGTACAATCTAAATAATAATGAAGATTATATAGAATTCAGATGTCGAGTCAATTGCACAAATATCATCGGTCAATATTGATACATTTTCATCGTAACGAAACTCAAATAACAAAAAGTGTAGTAGAAGATAAATAAATGATCCTTAGAAATTTACCTCGTTATTATCGTGCAAGCTGGACATATTTTCATCTCCATGATTCGGTTTGGACGCCACATCCTGCAACTTAAAATAATTAAAAGTCAATTATATAACATAATATAGATAGTTAATGTGATGTGATTTATACTTACATCGGAGTTTATGAGTGATAAGAAATGCGTCATGATGTTAGTATCCTCTGTTACTCGCTTCACTGTAAAACTTCGTTTCTCTTCGGGGGTATCTTTAGTTCTTTGGTCTACCCCAATTTTGAACAAACATTGCCTTCCAAACAAATTTCGAAAAACTTCTGGCAGTTGGTCCTCCTACAAGGAACAATATTTTTTATTATATGAAATAGTATTAGCAAATTTCTATAAAAATGAAAAAATGAATTAAGTACCTCCGAAACATCGCAAGAGCTACCGCAATGACATCCCAAGCAAGAAAGATGCACACCCATCAAACAACATAAAGTGAGTCTCTGCTTCACTGATATCATTCATATCGGTGACCAATATTCTGATTTTGAACCTGTAAAGATAAAAAAATCAATTAATAGTACGAATGAAATGATGTATTTTATAAAAATAAAATGCTCATTGTATTCTTCGGATACGCTTCCTTGATCTCGTATGAATGTTACGGCTCTTGGAAAGGTCCTATATAAGGATGAAAAATCTAATGCTCAATGAATCCATAATTTTATTAATTAATTACCTCGGAATTATGTTGCCGTAAGGTGTACTGCATTTTGGACAGTTTTTTGCGTTCTTATCGAATCCTTTAACACACTTTACGTTGCTGCAACCATTGTAGTACCATTTAGCATGTGAATCCACATCAGATATGATTGCCAATATGGTATATTTGCCAACCTAATAAAAATAATTATTTATATTAAAAGCAATTATGTGAGGTTAAATAAGAAAAAAAAGGCAAAATTTATTATATACCTCTGTAAATGTGAGCAAATCACCAATTGACTTGACATCTCTGATTTTCAACCACTGATCACTATTGATATAACTACTATCATTCGTAATAGTTGATAAAGAATGGTTATTGGATGAAAATTCAATTTCACTACGCCTGTAAAATTATAATGATATATTAAATTTAACCAAACAATCAGAATTAGTAAAACAAATTCATAGGTTCTTGTTAGAGTTTAATCTTCATTTACTTGCTAAGAAACTCCGAAACTTTGGGAAAGGCTGGATTGATATGCATTTTTGAAGCGTGCTTCAGGGTACCAACACGGGTCTTTCCTGTATAAGGATTTGAAATGTCACTAATATGTAATAAGCCTTAATAATAGAAGTTATATGATTTAAAACAAAGACTAAGTAAATATATTACCTTGAAATTTTTACAACATTACAAATTGTAAAATTAATATAATTGAATCTTTCTCATCTTCGCGTCGTTTGTCAATATACTGTTTTAGTTCATCTCCATATGACTCCTATAAGATGCAAGACAACTCCATTCCACTTCCAAAATGTATGAACATAATTATATAATAAATATAATGATAATTGTTCACATAATTTATTGTTTATCCTTTAAATAATAAAGTATATTATATATTTAGATCACATACTCATTATCAATCAGCTGAACATCCAACTTTCTAGCACCGATTTTCTGCACATAGTCAAACTCTCCTAGAGGTAAAATGACCTCACCAATCACATCTAGCAAATAAAAAATCCATGTTAGTAAATATCATCATAATTCATTTAAGAGAAATAATTCAGTTAAGAGTAAAAGAAAAAATGATATGCAAGGTACAAATCTCACCCACAACAAATTCCACATTTAAAGACCCAAAAGATTCAAAAGGTGTGAACTCGAAACCATTATCCGAATGTGGATAGATGTATCAACATTGGATACATCGGTGGCCAGACTAAAAGTCAATTTCCACTAGTGATTAAGTTTCGCTTTTTGGTTAGGTTGAATATTTTGTTCAACCCCAAATTTTGAGATCTTTAGAACTCTCCCTTCTTCAAACATATTCTTCAATTTGGGCGGTAAGCTCTTTGGGACCGTAGCCTGAATTTTAGATCCCTAAACAAAATATACAATAATATTAATAAAATAATACAAGTATTAATATTATTAAATGTTAATTGGATTAACCATTAAGCAAAATACGGAAGGTGATTGATAAAAAAATATTACCTCCTTATCAACTAATATCATCTCAATAGACATTTTTCCGGATCGTTCCTTCTGCTCCCATTTGCGTAAAATACGAACGTTGATGCTACAAAGTCTAGCTCTCTTATCAATTGATTTGATAGCAATCATTCGACTTGTTGCCATTATCTGTTATTTAATTTCAATACATGAAACCATACGTGAGGAAAATATTCAACCAACGACATTCAATTTATTAAAATACATCAAGTGAGGTAAATATGAGGCCCCTTAAAGACGATAAATGGCTATCTTTCTAAAGGTTTCACTATAACCTGTTTGTATTTCTAAGAATATGTTTCCTCCTACAGGTTGATGAAGGATCATATGATGAGTCACTTGAAAAATCTACTGGAATTTCAGCTTTTGAAAAGCTTCAGTCAGGTATGCTTTCATTGTCTCGGGTTGTCTAACTGGTTGATAGTATCCCAGCGCGCGTTAGCTCTGAAGCCGAAAATAAGAGTTTAGCATCATGTAAGAAACGAAAAGTTGAAGAATCTAAAAAGGATGGAGGGGATAGGGCAGGTGAATTCGGCAAGGGTGAAGTGATTCAGATTGGAGCAGAGACGGAGGGAACCAAGACCCAAGTGAAGAAAGCCAGACACGTAGAGTCTATGCCATCGAAAGAAGATGGGAAGAAGAAAATAAAGTGGAAGAAGTTGATAAAAGTCCGCCTTGAAATCTGTATGTATACTCAGCTAACCTCATATGTGCCTATTTATTTGATGAATAATCCTTAGAATTCATGATACCTTTTATTTTTTAAGTTTGTATTTTCATATTGCCTTGTTAACCAACTTTGTTTCCATAAACTAATTGAATTTTGTATTTTTTTTGGTATTTAATATAGGATCCAGATGGTGCACCAAAGATGAGGAAACTGGGAAATCATGTTCTGAAGACCCTCAGGGGATCAGGCTCGAATCAGGCTCGACAGAAGATGAAAGACAACTTTATATGATAGTATCATATAAAGGTATGATACTATCCAACAATTATTCGATAACATTTAATATAGTAGAGAAGACAAATCTTCACATCACACAATCAAGTTTGAAATCCTAACTAAATTTAACCCATCAATTTTCAGAAAACAACAATTATTCTCAAAATCTCTCATAGGTTGTGCCTGCTTTTCTTTTTACTTGGTGATGGTGTTTCTTTAAGATATGTTCAACAGTGTCATGGCTTTGTGTGTGTAGGCGATGTGAACAACATAACTTTTGGATCCGGCACCAATATACAGGACCACTCCTTTGTGCATGTTGCAAAATCTAATCTTTTGGGGAAGGTCCTGCCAACAACTATCGGGGATAATGTTACTGTAGGTGAGTGCTTTGCTAGCAGTTTTCATTCTCTGTTTCACTTAACTGACTTGATTAGAGATTGTAACCCATTAATGTAAGTTTAACCTACATTCCAAAACCAAAAATAAATCCAGTAAAAATAAAAAATTTATCCAATCAACATCAAAAAAAAAAAAAAAAAAAAGGCATGGTGAGAAATTGAAGCTAATTAGTAACAAAATCGTAGCCTAATTCAAGTATTAACCAATTAATTTAGCCCACATTCCCAAAACAAAAACTGAAGCCAAGAAACCATAAATATCTAACGATTAGCTGCAAAAAATGTGAAAATTGAATAAAATTAACTGCAATAACCAATCTTAATTTACATGCACAAACACGCGTACAAACTTATGGCCAATGTATATGCTAATAACTCAGCAAGTGAAAAGTATGAATGGGCTGAATGTGTCGCAGGAGAGTGAAAAATTACCTGAATGCGTTGAATTGTCGTAGGAAAGCAGGAGAGCAGGAGGAAGACGTTGAATGTGTCGCAGAAGAACGGGAGAACAGGAGAAAGACCGTGGCATGTATTGAAAGAAATAGAATGGTAGGGTCGTTGAGTATTTTGTTTTTAAGGATTTGTAAATAAAATTATATCTTATCAGTGTTTAAGATATATGAATTTAAAATCATCACTTATCCATCCAAGTTTGAATTTTAGATAGAAGTTAAATGAATTATACCTTTTATTTTCAAATAATTCGAATTTATATTGATTTCTAGAAACTGCATTAGAAATTCATGGTTAAATATATGATCAGAAGAATAAATTTAGAGTTATTGTGCAATTGAAACTCTTAAACACAACAACTGCTAACTCACATGTGAATTCTGGTATCTTTTTTAAATTTCGAAAATTACTAATTATTAATAAGAGATATGCTATTTGACTTACACGTTTTTTGCTTTTGGGAAAAGAGAAATGCTGGTATAGTTGATGATAAACATAGTTGAGGATAAATGCATGATCAAAGGTATCTCATGAGATAGGATTATTCCCCGGATAAGATAATAAGAGATACTATTTAACTGTTTTTGCTTTTAGATGATGTTTTTATTTTTTAACTAAAATCTGGAATAAAAATGAGTTGGAAATTGAATTGCTGACGTGGCCTTTGACGTGGCCTTTTCTGGAGCCTCTAAATAGTTTTGCTATATATATTATACTAGTCAGTAACCCGTCGGTACCCGACAGTGATTTTTTTTTTTTTGATTAAGTAAATAATTATTTATGTGTTGAACATACCAAAAGTATCGAGCTGGGCCAAGCAAGTAAAACCCAGTCCTCAATAATTATGGCCACTATATTCTCAGTGGGCTAGGCCCAATGATCACATGGCCCAAAGCCCATCTCATTGATACGTCAACTTAAGTTCATTGTCCGACCTATCAGGTCCCGACCTAACTAAGTCCGACTTCATGACCCAAGCTCTATTTCGGGTACGATCCAGCTCTACCCGTCAGTCAGGTCGACCTAACTCCAAGTGTCGACCTCGACCTGCCCAAGCAAATGTCGACCTAACGGTTACAGGCGCACGTGCAATTACTCTTGCCATAACTGTATCCCTATAAATCAGGGACTGTTTCAGGACACGTTCCCATAATGCATAACTGTCCCTAAAAACGCGGAGCTCATGCAGCCCTGCCAAATATATCACACTCATCGTCTATAAATACATTTCCACTACAACGCTTATGAGGTAACTGCAATTTTTTTATTTGAATATTCATCTTGTTCAATACATTTTTCTCTCCAATACATACATACTTACTCTCACGCCCGAGGGTCTAAGCCGGAGACACATCCGGCTAGTCGTGGGTTCTGGTTTTCAGGTCAAGGAGCCAAGTGATCAGTCCTGCCACGTGGAGGAAGATTGATAAGCACATTTCCTGCGGCATCATGTGTTTTAATTGATTTTTAAGTAACAATATAAATCGAAATTGATATTCAATGTAGCGGATATTAGGAGTATAATTAATACAGAAAAAAGATGTTGACACATGATGTAACGTGGAAAGCCCTTGAGACAACTATCTCGCTGGCACAAAACCATGGGAGGTTAGGTCCATGCCTAACCAAAAAACATTATTAAGATTTTAGTGTTACAACTTTGGAAGATGAAGAGATATGGTTACAATAGCGTGAGTTTAATAGTGTGTGCCTAAGTCTCAACATAATCTCTTCCATCTCCTATATATTTAAAGAAAAACAAAATAAAAACAAAGAAAATAATAAGAAATTGCAATACTTTTATTTAACCACAAATTGTGCGACATAAATTCTCAGAGTCTGTCGAAAACTTCCTTGTAGACTACATTCAGCGTCTTGTCATAGTTTGAGCATCCGAATCACAAATAATAATTTTAAGTCCTCTCTTGCTGGTTACTCTGGAAAATGCTACATAAAGTTGTCCGTGACTGAAAACAGGTTGTGAAAGATATAGTCCTACATGAGAAATAGATTGTCCCTGACTCTTGTTGATTGTCATAGCAAAAGAAACGGCAAGTGGAAATTGCCTTCTTTGGAATCTTACCGGAAATTTTGTCACATCTGACGGAGACGTTATCATTCTAGGAATAAGCACCTTCATGCCAGCATTCTTTCCCGAAAGCATCTTGGCTTCGACTACGTGTTTACCTACATATATGTAACAAAATTAAGTATTAAATTATATGTATATAAAAAATAAAAAATTACTGTATTTACCTAATTGAGTGACAATCATTCTGGTGCCGTTAAACAATTCAGCAGCTTGATCAAGATTTCTCAAAAGCATTACTATGCACCCAACCTTCAGCTTAACAATGTGATTTGCCAATCTAGAACACTTGATAGTGTTTAGAAATTCAGGTGAGAATATATCTTCAGCACCATTTTCATCATCCTCGTCCTTACAAATGGCATCAGAACTCATATATTCAACTTCGTCTCCCGAAAAGAGTGACATGACATAATCATTTATGTTATCGACAATCTCATTTGTTGGAGCAAGCACAGCTCTAGTCTGGAAGAATCCTTCGACATCCTTATTTTGCAATAAGTCAGGATATATAGATTCGACTATTTTTGCAATAGGATCTGAAGCCTCTCGAATTAATATATCATCAGGAAGGTTAATGTCAATTTCCTCGTCATTATCTCCACCGGCAATCCCATCTCCGACACTCAAGATCCACTGAGCGAAATCTCTTATCTCTTCGGAATTATGAGAAGTAGAATCACCCTACATTAAGTTAAATATATACAAATGACTTAAATTGAAATAAAAATATTTAAGTAGATGAATAAAGGCTATTTAAGAATTACCTGCAATCTCATATTATGCGTCAATCCGAGAACCTCACAGCCATTCCATATTTTGGATGAATAGAGTGCAAAGATGCACAATATCATGCCTACTCCCTTTAGGAACAACAGTAAAATCTGTTCGAAGTCACCACCGAATACAATAACTAAACCACCAAATGGTTTATTGGAATATCTCCCCTTGGGTGTACGAATAATATCTCGGAGGCTACGACCGAGAGCCTCAAAACAATGTTTATGAGCCATTGGAGCTTCGTCCCATATAATTAGTTTGGTTTTCTGTAGAAGTGCTGCCTCATCCGTACCCGACTTTAGTTTACTGCAAGTTGAGCTCTCGTTTACCTGTATCGGGATACCGAACCTAGAATGCGCGGTCCTACCTTTCGGAAGGAGCAATGAAGCTATGCCACTGGAAGCAACAGGAAGAACAATATCTCTCCTGCTCCTTAATGCAGAACACAGTATTTTCCATAAGAAGGTCTTTCCCGTACCACCATAACCATAGAGGAAAAACACACCACCGTTTTATCGATCAACAGCCGACATAATCTTATCATAAACTCTCTTTTGCTCGGCTGTTAACTGAGGATGTAATATGAAGTGCTCAGCTTTCATCTCATCAATGTCATAAGATGTCTCATCTAGAATGAGCTTATTTATCGCATCACCAATGACATTGCCCACCGGTTTAGGCATGTCTTTAAATTTATGGAGACAGCTGCAATTCTCGATCAGTAACTTCTCAATTTCCGCCAAAGCAAGATTCTGGACCTGTTCATTAATTAATTTCAAACCTGAAATTATAAAAAACAAAATAAATATATTAATATAGATAAATATATAGAATCATATTGTATAACTGTAAAGTAGAAATAAAATCATAATTGATATTTATTGTAAAACAAATATGTAAACATGGGACTAATACCTGGATTATCGTGCATCCTCCGATACTTGTACTCTATATCATCAGATAATAAGTGCCAAGTCTTCTCCCATACCTCTCTCGGATTCGACATACTATTAGATAGTAGCAACATAGAAAATAGTCTTCTCAGACTATCGGGCAACCTCCAATTACTCGCTTCTATAATTCCATCAACATATTCCTTGTCATCATCTAATAATCCCGTGCAGCGTAACATGCATTTGAAATCGGGATGAACAAAGCAATTTACAGTTCTCAAATCCTTGAATTCCATGGGACCTGCTACATGATTTAACATTATCCTGAGGTAATACAATTCTCCGCAATTCATTGGAACATGATAAATACGCCCCACTGCAAAAAGTTTATCTTTCCTCGGACGCCATTCACGTTTAGTTTTATCCCATACGAAATGATGAGGAAATTCACAGTATTTATATTTTCGAGCCTCTGAATGAATACTGTTATACTCCATCCACTTCATAAATTGAGATTCTTTAACTGTCGCTTTATCCAAAACATCAGGAAGAAAGTCTCCGTCCTTGAAGGGGATACTATGGTCACCCTCCAAGTGAAAAGCCAAGCGCTCAACAGGAGGGGTCCGATAATGTATGTCGAATCCGAAAATCCTCCACATAGCTTCACACGCAGAGACATATCGACAATCAATTTGCCTTTTCACCTCATCATTTTCGATTGCAAGGCATATCTTGTCGGTTCCCTTATTTATATACTTGAACAAATACTTGATTGCCTTGCTCTAATTGCAGTACTCGACATTTATGTGAGCTTCGTACTTTAGCAAAAGATATGGATTGAATGGGACAACTGAACAATTGTCGAGAGAAACTCCACCCTTATCAATTATGAAACCCGTGTCTCTTCGCCATATACATGATACCCATTCTCGTCTACACGATTGCGATCATTGAATGATTTAGGGAATTTCTTTGAGCACCTGTTATGATCCATACACGGAGATTTAGGATTAGCAGCACCACATGGTCCATGCAACATATATTCAAAGCAATCGCCTCGTATAATCTAGGATATTTCTCCTTGTCGTGAATCTCAAAGAATAATCCACTTGTCAATATCTTCAAGATTATGACCCCGATCCCGGCGGTTAAGAAAGAGAAGAATATGAGCATGCGGAAGGCCCCTCTTCCGAAACTCCACCGTGTATATAATCGCATGAATCAATTAACAAAATAAGAGGAACATGCTAATAAAAAATATAAATGACAAAACAATAAAGAGGAAAACAAATAATATTTAAAGATTTACTTACTTGCTTTTGGGGTGCCAAATACTTTGCCTTCCTTGAAATCCGCAATCATCCGATTAAGCTTCATTCTAAATACCCTATTTAATACATCGTGCCTATCCTCGTGCCTAATGCCATATTTTTTACAGAATCTCGTAATCTCCGGCCATTTAGGATTACACGTAAATGTTATGAAAAGTGACGGATACCCAGTCCATTTACATATATAGCGAGAGAATCCTGGTAATTTTGAGTCATCCACCGCTGCCCACCTGTATAAGAGGATGGCAATATAACTCGTCTCCCAGATGCTTCGTCGGTATCTCCCCTTACCGATGCATCCGACAGATTTTTATAAGTTTCCATCCGAAGAGTAGGCTGATTATAAAGTATCCATTGAAGCCTCTATGTATCCATCATAACATATGCATCAACCATAAATTGCCGCAAAGAACCGACCGCTTCTCATAAGCTGTGATCCTTCTCTTATCCTCTCCTGAAGTCGAAAAGATAAAAACTCTTTTATTGACAAACTTGATCTCTTTGCCCCGGGAGGTTTATTTCTCGGAATGTCTGTGAAATATCCATCTTCACCGTATACAAATAACAGAGGATAATGTAGAAGAAGGTAAGATTTATCAAATTCATGAATATGTTTCAGATCCCCATTCTGCTTTTCAATAACAATGTCCCTGACATCACCCGAATCATCAATATCACCTTCAATTATAGCAGCGACCTCTGAGGCCAGTCGGCATATTAAACGGTTTTCCATCTCTACCCCGCTTTCCTATAAGACTCAATTTAATATCTTTCTTCATTCCAATATGTGCTCGCCATTCGTACGTCTGTGCATAAGGGTTATGCACATCTATCATATTTTTCAAATCAGCAACAATTGACTCATCGAATGGAGAAGGCTTATCTTTATCTTTCCTGCTTGTGTGAAAGAATCAGACATATAAATAGAAGATAGTCATACAATATATGTAATATACATTATAATTCTCGAATAATTAAATAAAAACGTACCTGAAAGTATTAATTCTATTTTTAACTTCATTATCCGTGCCATAGATATAAAGCTGAGAAAAACGGGGGGATGGCCGTCATTAGGCAATAAAGAACCTATCATATGATCATTCTTTCCTTTCAATTTAAACGAATAAGGACCACGACCATTGTTTATGCCATGGTCAACTGCACCGGTCATTGAAGTGAATGCGAACATAGAATTGTAAGCTCGAATATTGTCTTTATAATTTTTACTCTTTTCATGCTTGTTCTCTAAGAGATCACTCAATAACTTAGGTGGTTGCACTAATAGGTCAATCTGAACTTTTCCATTCATGCAGCATAATGAAAATTTAGGCTGTGTTGATGCTTGCGTACTTTTTAACCTTTCATCATACCAGAACATCGCACCACATTTCGCACATTCGTACTCCGGATTGCCTATATTCCCATCAACTACAATATATTGATAAATATTTAAATTATGTTAGTAATTCATTGGCTATACAGAGAAAATAATAATATAATATATACTTGAGAAAAAAAATAATAATAAACACCTGTATTATATTGTTCGTCCGAATCTTTTTGCTTTCTACCGACGCACGCTTTCTTGGATTTTTCCTTCTGATTTATTAACGACTCACTTGTTGTCGCATGCATGCGAGAATTATTTATTAACGCGGATTCTGTATACAAATATTGGAATATATGACTTAGTATTAATGAAATATTTTATCATAAACTATTGAATAATAAATTGTAATAATAAATAGTTTTATTTAAAAATATCGAATGTTGAACAATTAAAAAAAATCATTACCTAAATTCAAAGTAGGAGATAATAATGTTGTATTATTTGCTACTGTTACATTATCTGTTCCTACAATGTCAAAAGAATGTAGAGAATGATTAATATATTTATTTTAGCTCTTTAAAATATATAGTTGACTAATAAATCAAACATATAACTTACCAGATATAGGACTGTTTTTCATTAATTCAACTTCAATTGCAGAACTGAATCCATCAACATCCAAATTTATCTTTGAAGATTCCAAAATAGAAGCAGCTACCTTTCTTGGTCTCCCGATTTTTCTTTTCTCACCGTCTTTTAAAAAATTTGTCGTAATAGAATCCAAAGAAGAAGAAATAGTTTTTCTCGGTCGTCCAATTTTTTTTGGCTCAAGGAGCGTGCCGTGGAAAGTGTTATGTACACTTGATGCTATGCTCGTAAATTTAGCTGAATAAGAAAAATAATTATTCTTTAATAAAAGATTATTAAGAAATTAAAAATAAAAATAAAATAGGAAAAATATAGTAAATTAACAAAGAAAATCATACATATAGATCCACGGTCATGACTTGAATTAGGAGTAAGATTTTCATTTGTATGGTTCACACCAATACCTGTATATCAAGTATTATTATCATAGATCTAAATTAATTAACAAATTTATATAAAAAAATCACATTATATATATATATATATATATATATCTCTATATATATATATATATATATATATATATATATATATATATATATATATATATATATATATATATATATACAATTTTCTTTTTTAGAATTTGTCTTTATAATGAAAATACTTCAAAATTGACAAAATTCAATAACATATTACCTTGAGCCGTAATACAACTTTGATGATTACTCGGTGAAATCAAATGACTACCCGATGATAAGTCCACTAAAAATAAAAATAAATTCATTTAAAATGATAGTAAAAAAATAAATATAAAATCATTCATTCTTATAATTTAATTTTATACACATGATATTAATGGATATGCTAAAATAATAATAAAGTAAATAATAAAATTACCATTAGAAATATCCGCCAATGGTAATCGTTGAGAAGATCGTTGCGATAAATTAATGGAATCGTTGTCCACATCAGTAAGATGCATTTTTCTTTTAATAGATGATCTATACATTTGTATAATCTAAAAAAGCTCAAATATTAATGAACATATATTTAGATAATGTTAATAATTTAACAACAGTCTAAAAATAAATAAAAATAAAATAACAAATCATATACTCCCTCCGTCCCAGCTCAGTGGAGACTTATTTCCTTTTTTATTTGTCCCAGCTCAGTGGAGACTACCCAAAATGGAAAGGAATCTTCACTATTCCCCCCACTCAGTCTCTCTCCAACTCCATCTGCTTCATTTTTACACTCACAACACCAATCAAATCACTATTCCTCCCACTCATCATCTCTCCTATTTAATATATCCTACTCACAACACTTTCATTATTCCTTAATCGGTATGCCCAAACTTTTGGTCTCTACTGAGCTGGAACGGAGGGAGTATAATATATAGAAAAATCAGTCTCTCTGAAAGAAATCAGTCTAATGATTTATTTCAAATTTTGATGGTAAGCTTGAAGGGGTCATGCTTGTTAAATGGACTAAGAAGATATTGAATCCCTTTTCGCAGGAGAAAAATGCTATGAAAATATGAAGGTAAACATTTTAATTTATAAGAGTTTTTAAGTTTATCTCATTTAGAGTTTGGATTACATCAAACAAATATATTAGTCCATATCTATAACATATGATAAAAAGTTTGTTTCAAATTGAACATTATCAAAAACTCTATCCAGTATTTACCATATCACATGTCTTCAAAAACCAATAGTCTGATGAAAATAATGACTTGAATGCATCCATAATGTGAGTAAAGATCCTCTTTATCATAATACTGTACCATTGTTTGTGCAACGAATAGAATATTTACATGTGTCAAAGAGGATTTGAATGGAAACCTCCCGTTAGCTAATAGAACAGGGGTAGAATAGGAAGATTGACATTTTCATTATTCTCACACCTGCTATCTCACACCTGAGTTTCTCTCTCTCTCTCTCTCTCTCTCTCTCTCTCTCTCTCTCTCTCTCATTCCGAAGAACAAATGAAAAAGGCCAAGATTCAAGCACTTCATTAGAGTCACGAAAAAATGATTCTTTTTACTGTTAATTGCTGAAATTTCTAAAAATGGTTTCCCCCATGGCAGCTTGTTAGCCTACATGGTGCCTAAAGATTTGAAAAAGATTGAATACTTGCTTTTTTGCTTGTTTTTTGTGTTATTTGCCTTGGATTTAGTGCATTGCTTCTTCTCCAAATCGTTTTTCTGCCATCATTTTGAAGTTTGGGACTGTTCTTGAGCTAAGTTTGTCAAATCTTTTCTAAGATTTGCTCTTTCCAGCCTTTATTCAGGTTAGCTCGCTGCTTACGGACTTTGTTTGTTCAGATATGTGGGTTTGCTATAAATTTGGACTGCTTTTCCAAGTTGTTTCAATCACAGCTTTGAATTTTCTGGTGCTATTCTAGTCTATTTTGCTGCTGTGTTTTTCGATTTTCTGCTGCATTCTTGAGTTTGCTACTGCTTGTTTAATTCCTGCTTTCTAGCTGCTTTTTTCTGCTGGTTTGTGCTTGTTTTCCATCACTTTTACCCTCCCTTGCTGCAAAAATTCGTTATTCTTCAAGCTTCATCCATGGTGATGCTTTGTTGAGCTTATTATTACACAATGGGTAAAAGGGTAAAAAAAACAAAACCCATCAGGTCTTCTGCTGCCAAAAAAGGACAGGAACATGCTCATTCTGCCCCTTTTCCTGAGCATAATTCATGTTGCGAATTTAGAAAGCAAAAATCGAAAAACACATCAAACACACTACATATATTATGTTCACTCCGTCTAATAATTAAAAAAATCATAAAGAGATTCATTTCAACTAAATAAAGTCATTAATTTTTAGAAAAAAAGGAAACTTTTGAAATGGAAGTAGTAACAAATTATGCAATTCAATATTACTGTTAAAAAAACTCAATTTTTGAACATAGTAATATTAAAGTGTCACTGCAAATAACCATAATGCAAAATTAATGATAAAAAAAATCCAAATAGTCTAAGAAAGCCAACATAAAAAAGATTCCAAAAAAGTAATTGTTTCAAGGAAAACGTTTCTAATCAGACTTTTCCGTCTTAATTTTCTTAGTAGTCTTGATAGATGTAGTGGAAAGCTGGTAATCCTCATCTCCATCGAGAACATCAATAGCACGCTTTTCTGGAGTAATTTCGTGAGATGAAGACGAATGAGAATGCTCATTTATTATATCCAAATCCTGAATTGAATATTGAAAGAAATAAATAAGTAGACAGAAAAATTAAAACATTAAAAAATTATTATTTTTTAAAAAATAAAATAAAACATAGATTTGAGTCTCTCACCTTAACAGTTCAAATTTCTAACATCTTCAAAGATTAACACAATCTACATTTAGTTTTGATGCCACTTCAACATCCTGTATAAATTTAATAATTTATAAAAAAAATTACAGTCCTATAAGAAAATATATGATATAAATGAATAAACATAAATTCACCAAGAGGATTTTACTTACATCCTTATTCATTTGCGATATAATATGAGAAATTAATTCTGGATCGCAAATTAATGACTGAACGGTGAAGTTTTTCGAATCATTAGACACAACAACATTACTCTGACCAGCAAGAAATTTGTCAACTTTTACCCTAAAGAGACAAATTCTTTCAAATAGAGTCTCAATAGCATCCAGAAATCCGCCATATTTACCATCCTAACAATATAATAAGATAAGCAATAGTTAATAGAATAATATATTTGTATATAGATAAAGAAAATATTTTATACCTTTTCAACTTGTTCTTTGGCTTGGGCAGCAGTTATGTTTAGTAAGGGCACAGCGTCCCGATCAAACAATGTGAATATAGCCGATGATTCATCATTATCGTCAATCGATCTAACAATAATCTTTAACATGAACCTATACGTGTAATATAATTGAAATAAATTATAATTTTGATAAAATAATGTATATTGTATTAAAAATATATAATGAAAATAACACTTCCATATTTAATAAATATAAATTTTTTGAATAATGTACTTTGATGAATATTACCTTGGAACGGAACTCTTAATCTCCTTACTGCAACCCTTGCAGATCTTACCTATACTCTCAATCTTTTTTTTACAATTACCAGAATTGCAAGCATCGTAGTACCACGTCTTATCTGTATCTACATCTGCTATTCTAGCATGTACTGTGTAGTCACCAATCTGAAGAAAGAAAATTATGAAATAATAAATAAATATGATAGTTATAAATATCTATTAAAACAAAAAAGAAACTTTAAAGCACCTCGGAACATTCAAGTAACTCGGATTATAGTCTTTAATTCACTACTCTTCAAATAGTCGTCAAAGTTTGTATTAAAACTATCATTAGTCGCAACAGTGATTGTACGGCTACCCATTGAGCTCCCCTGTGTTCGCCTAATAACACGATAGAAAAAATAAATGATATTAATAGCTACTCACGTCACGATCAAGCACTATCAATTATATTGTAGGGTATAGCACGAACTTTTTACGGAATTCGACATGTTCGGGAAATGTAGGATTAATGTACATCTTTGTAGCCCCGACCATTGTGGTAACACGATGAACGCCTATATTTATTTTAATGAAAACTCATATTAGCTTTAAATTGAATATTGCAATAATATAAAAAATAATAATAATAAATAACACTCACATTGATAGCTAGATAATATGACAAACTGTAAGATCAAGACTATAGGATCATCTGTAACTTCTTCCCTTGCATTAATATATGCAGTAAGCTCATCAGCATAATTCTCCCATAAAGCAGCTACCAATTCGAGCCCACTACAATACCACAACAAATATTTATAAAATAATATCATTTATTAATTAATGTCACATAAATGAATATTTTTTAGTGCATTTAGACGAAATTAAAAAAAAATTACATACTCATGATCGATCAATCTAATATCCATCTTCCTTTTATTGTAAGCCTTTGCAACAATTTCTATCTCACCAATTGGCAATATCAGCTCACCAATTACATCTATTAATATAATAAACATTATTTATATAGATATAAAAATAATAAAACATACAGCATTCGAAAAAAATTATATATAAATACTTACCAATTACCGTCTCATTTTCAACAATATTAGGTAGACCACTATTAGGATTGTTCATAAAATTTTTGAAAGGCACAAAATCAAAGCCATTCTCATAAATAACCACAGCGTTTTGGATTTTTGTGACCTTTGTTGCCAAACTGATTTTGATTACGCATGAGTGCTTAAGTTTTCCCTTTAGGCCGTGAGGGTCATTATCCGCTACAGCAAAATTGGCGAGCCGAAAAATTTTACCTTCTTTGAATGAATCCTTGAACTTGGGCATAACTGAAGTTGGTATAGTAGCTTGAATTTTTGATCCCTAAAGGAAATAATTAAGATCATAAAACTTTGTTGTAATTTATATAACGAAGTAGGGAAATTGTATTCATATCAAATAATTTGACAAAATTGTTATACTAACAACATACGCAAATTCTATTTTTACATTTTTTGGATAAAAAAACATAAAGAATAAAAAGATTACTTACTTCAGCGTCAATGACACTACCAGAAACAGGTGTTTTAGCGACGGAATCAACAGCAACAGACTCATTCCGTCGCTAAATAGCGACGAAAATTATGATTTAGGAGTGAAATTATTTTGGCGTCAAATTTAGCGACGGAATTTAATTCCGCCGCTAAATTCCGTCGCTAAAACGAATATTCCTCGAATATTCGTTTAATTACCGCCACTATTTTGGCGCTTGATTTACCGACGGAACATTTCGCCGCTACTTCTTTATCAGCGCCGGAATTATTCCGCCGGTGAAAGTATATTATTTTTTTAATTTTTTTATTGATCAGCGGCGGAAATTTTTCGTTGGTGAAAATAAAATATTTTTAATTTTTTTTTTTGAAATAATACACCGACGGAATATTTCCGCCGCTGATAAATTAAAAAAAATTAATTTGTCAGCGTCGAAAATATTCCGACGGTGAAAATAAAATATTTTTTTTGAAATATTACACCGACGGAATATTTTTGCCGCTGAATAATTTTTTTTTTAATTTATCAGCGGCGGAAATATTCCGTCGGTGAAATTAAATGTTTTTTAATTTTTTTTAAATTAAACACCGACGGAATATTCCGTCGCTGATAATAAAATGTAGTTTTTGATTATTTTTAGAACTAATTAACAAAACAACCAACTGAAAAACATTAAAATATTTAACTGAAACGTTAGAAAATTGACTGGAGTTTCAAAAAACTAACTGAAATTTTGAAAAACTAACTAAAAACGTTAGAAAACTAACTAAAAACGTTAAACCCTAAACCCTAACCCCAAAAACCTAACCCCAAACCCTAAATCCTAACCCCTTATAACCCCTAAACCCTTAGCCCTAACCCCTAAACCCTAAACCCTAACCCCTAAACCCTAACCCCTAACCCCTAAACCCTAAACAATAACCCCTAACCCCTAAACCCTAACCCCTAACCCCTAAACCCTAACCCCTAACCCCTAACCCCTAACCCCTAACCCCTAACCCCTAAACCCTAAAGCTTAACCCCTAAACCCTAAACACTAACCCCTAAACCCTAACCCCTAACCCCAAAACCCTAACCCCTAACCCCTAACCCCTAACCCCTAAACCCTAAACCCTAAACACTAACCCCTAACCCCTAGCCCCTAAACCCTAAACCCTAACCCCTAACCTCTAACCCCTAAACCCTAAACCTTAAACCCTAACCCCTAAACCCTAAACCCTAAACCCTAAACCCCTATAATGTATAGTGTATAGTGTATATGGTATAGGGTATATGATATAGGGTATAGTGTATAGGGTATAGGATATAGGGTATAGGGTATAGGGTATAGCGTATAGGGTATAGGGAATAGGGTATAAGGTATAGGGTATTTTGTATAGGGTATAGGGTATAGTGTATAGTGTATAGGGTATAGTGTATAGGGTATGGGGTGTGGGGTATAGTATATAGGGTATAGGGTATAGTGTATAGGGTATAGGGTATAGTGTATAGTGTATAGGGTATAGGGTATAGTGTATAGTGTAAAGGGTATAGGGTATAGCGTATAGTGTATATGGTATAGGGTATAGCGTATAGCGTATAGGGTATAGGGTATAGGTTATTTTGTATAGGGTATAGGGTATAGTGTATAGTGTATAGGGTATAGTGTATAGGGTATAGGGTATGGGGTATAGTGTATAGGATATAGTGTATAGAGTATAGGGCATAGGGTATAGTGTATAGTGTATAGGGTATAGTGTATAGGGTATAGGGTATGAGGTATAGTGTATAGGGTATAGGGTATAGGGTATAGGGTATAGTGTATAGTGTATAGTTTATAGTGTATAGGGTATAGGGTATAGGGTATAGGATATATGGTATAGGGTATAGAGTATAGGGTATAGGGTATAGGGTATAGCGTATAGGGTATAGGATATAGCGTATAGGGTATAGGGTATAGGGTATAAGGTATAGGGTATAGCGTATAGGGTATAGGGTATAGGGTATAGCGTATAGGGTATAGGGTATAGTTTATAGGGTATAGGGTATAGGGTATTGGGTATAGGGTATAGTGTATAGTGTATATGGCATAGGGTATAGCGTATAGGGTATAGGGTATAGGGTATTTTGTATAGGGTATAGGGTATAGTGTATAGTGTATAGGGTATGGGGTATATTGTATAGGGAATAGGGTATAGTGTATAGGGTATAGGGTATAATGTATAGGGTATAGGGTATAGTGTATAGTGTATAGGGTATAGGGTATAGTATATAGGGTATAGGGTATAGGGTATGGGGTATAGTGTATAGGGTATAGGGTATAGGGTATAGTGTATATGGTATAGGGTATAGCGTATAGGATATAGGGTATAGGGTATAGGGTATAGTGTAACGACCCTAACCCTAGGCACAATTTTAGTATAATATTATATGCTTTTAAAATTATTATTAATATTATGTGTTTATTTTTATATACTTGGTTTCTTATATTAGGATAAAATGATAGAGAAATAAAATAATGTTCTAAAAGAAAATATAAAAATAGAAAATAGATAAAGAGTAAGAGGAGGTTAAATTGGGTAAAATAAATAATGGGAATAAAATGGGGCTTTCATTTATTTTTAGTTGAAAGCCTTGGATTGTGTGGAAGGGGGACCAAATCCCCTAAATCCCTCTCCTTCCTCCTTAAAGAGTCAAGGCCCCATACCCCTCCTCATGCTTTCCCCATCTCTTCCATCCTTTTCTTACTATTTAATATATCACCTCCCTACTCCTACCTTATTCTCCTTTCTTCTTCTTCAATAATTTCCATCGAAGCCTCCATGGAAACCTCCTTGGATAATTCCTTCCAAAAATTACTATAAATCCAATCCTCCTCCATTTTAAGATTCGGGTGTACTTTCATGTTCGTAGAGGCAAAGGGAATGCATCAAGCTAGAGAAATCATAGTTTCACCTCATAATCTCTAAAGTAAGTTATTATGACTTCTTTCTAATTATTGCACATTTTATGTGTTAATGAAGGTTTTATGAAAAGAAAAAGTATATTGTATTTTTAATATGGTTATTTGAGTAAAATGATTATTCAAGATTTAATTGATTTTAGTTATGATATGGGGGCTTAAGTTGAAGGAATGAGGGTATAATGGGAGTAATATGTTAATGACTTGATTGGGGATTATTAGGATTTTTCTCTTCTAATTAATGTTCATGAATTATTTGGTGTTGTTATTATTATTAAAATGGTTATTAGATGCTTGGAAACCTTCTTGTAGTTAAGAAATGGGTTTATGTTATAGAATGATGTGGTTGTTTAAGGAAGATGATCAATAGTGTAAGAAAATGGATTAAGTAGATTAAGGAGGTTAAACTTGAATTATGGTATGAAATGGGTGGAAGATTTAGTAATGAATAAATTAGGTTTACATTATTATGAGTTTAATTGATTTATGATGATCCTTGTAAGCTAGGAAATCCTCTTGGTGTTCTTGAATATTGGACTAGATAAAAAGAAAGGAATTAAAGCTAAGTAGAAAGGATAGAAACTGGATGTGCCGGAAATCGCCGCGGTCGCCCATGTGGCTTGTGCGGCCGCCCATGAGGACAAAGAACATCCCTACCTTGAAAACCCTCTTGGGCGGTCGCCCAAGAGGTGTGTGCGATCGCCCAAGAGGCAGTAAACTAGTATTCCTTTTGAAACCCACTTGGGCGGTCGCCCAAGTGGTATGGGCGGTCGCCCAAGACCCTGCACCTCATTTTAAAGCCGAGCCTCGAATTAGTTTGGTAAGCTTGATTGATCACTTATAAATGGTGACTCCCACTTGGTAAATTGAGCTTGAACCTTCATAGAGACCTTGTGATATAGAATATTGTCGTGAAAAGGGTTGATAAGTTTGAATTGTAACTTCACCAAAGTGATTCAAACTTGGGAAGTAGTACTTACACTTTTATTAATATTATTCAAGGTTGAGTAGTAACTTTGTAAGGATGGTTTACGGTTTAGGTTGGCCTTACTTGCTCCCATACCTTGGTGATTAGTTGAACAAAGGTAGAGATTAAAATCACACTAATGTGTTGGTTAGGAATGTATATGTGTTACATCACTATATTGTATCCCGATTGTGGATTATTTGGTATATGATGGTATTGTATCCAGCATTGTGGATTATTTGGTATTGTTGTGTTGTATCCCGATTGTGGATTATCCGGCATATTGATTATATTGCATCCCGGTGTGAATTATGTGGTTATATGGATACCTTATTTGAACCCATATTCGTTAATGGTATTATGCATAGTGTATTAAATGAATTGTTGCACTATGGTATTGATTATCATGAGTATACATTACCATGTTGTTATATTATGATGCATAGTGTATTAAATGGTTGTTGCACTATGGTATGGATTAGCATGAGTATATTTTACCATGTTGTTATATTATTATCCCTTTTTGTGGATTTATTTAAAGTATCTATTATGTGCTTGAACGTGTTGATATTCGGGGGTATAATGGAATTCAATCATTTATTGATTTGTTCTATAAGTGATTGAAGGTTCATTATATCTGTGACCGTTCCCCTCTGTGGCCACAGAGTGGGTGTGCTAACGACTGTATTGAGCATGAAGAAGCCTTACAGACCTGTTGCGATTGGTGATTAGGGGAATGCTTCGTATTAAGCCTAAAGCTTTACGATTAGCGATATTATTGTTGGATACTCGATATAGGTATCTTTTCTTATATGGATCTCCTGGAGTAATGAGTCCTATAAGAGGTGAATGTGCTGGAGGCAATTCACCAAGGAGTGGAGTTTTACTCCCACGTTGTACGACTTATTGTTCAGACGGGAAAGGTAAAATGAGGTAACGTAAGGTGTTTACCGCTTTCATAATGTGTTATGTGCTACCATGCTATGTGTTGCATCTTGTTTGGCATCTTGCTTTGCATTCATAATAGCTTATTGAGATTTATTCTCACCCCTTCCCTTTTATGCTTTAGATTGTGCCGAGACAGTGACCTCGAACCAAATGAGGACGGGGATACGATTGTGACTGTTGCTTTTGGGACTTGTCTGGATAGGTATATGAGTGGGTTGTCGGGAATCCTATTTAAGTATTAATCTTTTATAAGTTGTATAGAAAACTCTTTTGTTAAACAATGTTAAATAGGGTTTTCGATGTAATTAATTAAGTATGGTTATTAAAGTAATTGTTTAAATTCCTCCAAGTGGAGATGTTATTATTGGATTTTGTTTATGGGAAATTGAGAATTGGTTTTCTTGTAAAGGCAAATAAAAGTTTTAAAAAATCTTAGATGGGTTTCTTTAGTTTGAGCTTCTCA
Source organism: Adenophora triphylla var. japonica (assembly GCA_022495995.1). NCBI lineage: Eukaryota > Viridiplantae > Streptophyta > Magnoliopsida > Asterales > Campanulaceae > Adenophora > Adenophora triphylla. The sequence continues at coordinate 260,127 of JAFEMH010002615.1, forward strand.
AGCTAGGGACACGCGTTAGGTCCCGGGTTGGGGTGCTCACAGTTGGTATCAGAGCTTAGTTTAGAGGTCAAGGGTAGATGTCTAAACTAAGGGGGAGCGTGTGGTAATTAACGCCGAGTGTTTAATGCAGGAGTTCGTTCTAATGGCCGGAAGCAATGATGATCAGCGAAAGGTTCTAGGAAATGAAGGAGATATGGGTATAGGTGGAATTCAGAATGAAGAGATGATGAAATTATTCAGGATGTTTGTACATAATATGGAGACTAGAGGATCAGTTCCGAATCAACCTGAGGGATACCAAAGTGATGGATTAGAAAGATTTGTGAAGATGAATCCCACCGAGCTTTAACGGAGATCCGAATCCGTTAAAGGCGTAAAATGGTTAGCGTAAATGAATAGGATTTTCGAGGTTATAGAAAGTCCCAACAAAGAGAAAGTTAGGTATGCCGTTTTCAAACTTGAAGGTCCAAATTGATCGGTGGTGGCAGATTTTGAAGGAAAGTTGGGAGCGGGATCACACGCCCTGCACTTGGGATAATTTCACACATCGCCCGAGGATTATTTCTTTTCGATGGTTACAAGGGACAAGAATGAGATCGAATTCTTAGGACTGGAACAAGGGGACATGACGGTGAATCAGTATGTAGTCCAGTTTGAGGCATTAGCTAGAAGTTGCCCTCATTTGGTATTGCATGAAGCGAAAAGAGTTCATAGGTTTGTAAAAGGTTTGAGGATTGAGTTTAGGAAGAAATTATGGATTGATAGTTTCACCGATTATCGACACTCATAGATAGAGCATATAAGGTCGAGAAGGACATTGAGGAAAATAGTGGAAGATCCGGAAGTGGGATTAGAAATAAACCAAATATCTAAGACAAGGATCCAAAATCACTAAAGGACAATCAAGGACTTCAACTTCAGGGAGTATGAGAGGAGAGTTTATTGTAGCTTCTTCATCTAGGCCAAAATCCAAACAAAGTATGGGATGAATTGTAAATTTTGCAAGAGGATTGGACATACCGAAGATCAGTGTTGGAGTAAGCAAGGGAAATGCTTGAATTGTGGAGAAATGGGGCACTACAAGAAAAATTGTCCTGTGTTTCATCAGAGGTTAGCTTCAGGCATCAGTCAGCAAAGTGGACGACAAAGAGGTGGTACCAAAAGAGATAACGAAGGGGAACAAAAGAAGGTCTCGTGGTCGAGTGTGTGCTTCGGGTCCAGGAGAAATAAATCCCTCAAGGTCACTAGAGGTAAATTCCCTGTCTCAGAAGTAGGGGTCATATTTTATAGATCCTGTTGCATATCATTCATGTTTGGCATCACATTTTGCTTATATGTGACATACATTTCTTGAGAAATTGTTTTATTGTTAGAGGATTCTGCTCTTATGAGAGAATACCTCGAATCTCCTTTGATGTACCACGATGGTGATGTGGTTATGGCCGAGCATGTATTGCCGCTTGATTTGGTATTATTACCGATGTGTAATTATGAGATATACTTGACCTGGATGGTTAAGAAATTGTGGTGTATTGTAGACTATCATAAGAAGTGAGTCTCCTTTTCTATACCTAAATTAATTATATTGGTAGTTAAATCAAATAAACCTTTATATGATACTCTTGTTATGTAAGCATTAAAGACAGAAAGTTTTGGTTAAAAGTGTGAAGGATATTTGGTAGGTGTTAGACTTGCATAAGAAGTCTTTTCAAAGGGGTTTATGTGCTAGTTGTGAGTAGATGGTAAATGTGTTTCCATCAGAGTATCTCATGTATTGATTCTAAGTATGATAATCGGGATTTTAATCTTTATCTTGACGGCTTTATGGTAGTTATGATTGATGAGCTTCTTGGTTATTTAAAGTTATGAGAGGATCATTTGTGAGTTGTGTTATTTGCCTTTAGTGAGAATTCATTATTTGAAGAGTTTAGCAAGTGTGAGTTGGCTTGAGAGGATTCCAAATTTTGGGTTCTAAAGTCTTAAGCTTGGATGTTCCCTAGATCTTACGAGGATTGTGTTCGTGATCTTTGGGGTTGGCAAGTGTTACCGAAGGAAATTTTAAGGAATTCTTGAAAAATGAAAGATCGTTGCTTTAATTAATTCTAAAGGATGTGTAAACGGTGTAGGATGTAATAAGTATGAATTATATTGTTAGAGATGGAGAATAGATTAGCTATAGATCCGATCCGTACCTTACTTAATGGATGTGAGGCCTTTGTGAAATTTTAAGTGCGTATTAAAGGAGAATTAGATGGTTAGATTATGAGAATTGGGAAAGTAATAGCGTATGCTTCGAGGAAGTTGGCTTAGATAAACCAGAATTTTCTTACCCTCTACTCGAGAGTGGCTGCAATTGTTTTATGTGAGAACCTTACCTTTTTGAAGCTCTCTTGTGAAATTTGTTACCGATCCTAAGAGTTGGAGGATTTAGTTACTTAAAGGGAAGAGATTAGAAGACTATCCAAACTCTTGAAGAATAGATGGTGTGTGGAGTGATAGATTTCTTTTCAACTTGAAAGGTTTTATTAAACTTAGCGGAGTTGAGTATAATAGCAGTTTTGGTTTAGCATTGAAGGGGTACTGTATAAAACGTGATATGGAAAATTTATTTGTATGATCCTTCGTACGAATGAAGTTCTTTAATTAAGGATGTTTAGGCGGATTTGACCTATGAGGGGAAAACGTTGAAGAGTTATTAGAATTTCAATTTCGGGATTAAATTCTAGAATATTTGGGTTGTGAGGATGTATAGAAGAATCATGACATTAAGGAAACTATTTGAAGGTTGAAATTTGAAATGCTTGGGGAAGTAGCCTTTGTTATTGAACATTAAGGTAATCAAGTTTAAAATTCGGGGCGAATTTTCTTTAAGGGGGAGTGAGTGTAACGACCCTAACCCTAGGCACAATTTTAGTATAATATTATATGCTTTTAAAATTATTATTAATATTATGTGTTTATTTTTATATACTTGGTTCCTTATATTAGGATAAAATGATAGAGAAATAAAATAATGTTCTAAAAGAAAATATAAAAATAGAAAATAGATAAAGAGTAAGAGGAGGTTAAATTGGGTAAAATAAATAATGGGAATAAAATGGGGCTTTCATTTATTTTTAGTTGAAAGCCTTGGATTGTGTGGAAGGGGGACCAAATCCCCTAAATCCCTCTCCTTCCTCCTTAAAGAGTCAAGGCCCCATACCCCTCCTCATGCTTTCCCCATCTCTTCCATCCTTTTCTTACTATTTAATAAATCACCTCCCTACTCCTACCTTATTCTCCTTTCTTCTTCTTCAATAATTTCCATGGAAGCCTCCATGGAAACCTCCTTGGATAATTCCTTCCAAAAATTACTATAAATCCAATCCTCCTCCATTTTAAGATTCGGGTGTACTTTCATGTTCGTAGAGGCAAAGGGAATGCATCAAGCTAGAGAAATCATAGTTTCACCTCATAATCTCTAAAGTAAGTTATTATGACTTCTTTCTAATTATTGCACATTTTATGTGTTAATGAAGGTTTTATGAAAAGAAAAAGTATATTGTATTTTTAATATGGTTATTTGAGTAAAATGATTATTCAAGATTTAATTGATTTTAGTTATGATATGGGGGCTTAAGTTGAAGGAATGAGGGTATAATGGGAGTAATATGTTAATGACTTGATTGGGGATTATTAGGATTTTTCTCTTCTAATTAATGTTCATGAATTACTTGGTGTTGTTATTATTATTAAAATGGTTATTAGATGCTTGGAAACCTTCTTGTAGTTAAGAAATGGGTTTATGTTATAGAATGATGTGGTTGTTTAAGGAAGAGGATCAATAGTGTAAGAAAATGGATTAAGTAGATTAAGGAGGTTAAACTTGAATTATGGTATGAAATGGGTGGAAGATTTAGTAATGAATAAATTAGGTTTACATTATTATGAGTTTAATTGATTTATGATGATCCTTGTAAGCTAGGAAATCCTCTTGGTGTTCTTGAATATTGGACTAGATAAAAAGAAAGGAATTAAAGCTAAGTAGAAAGGATAGAAATACGATGTCTTTGGAAATCGCCTTGGGCGGTCGCCCATGGGGCTTGTGCGGCCGCCCATGAGGACAAAGAACATCCCTACCTTGAAAACCCTCTTGAGGCGGTCGCCCAAGCAGGTGTGTCGATCGCCCAAGAGGGCAGTAAAACTAGTATTCCTTTTGAAACCCACTTGGGCGGTCGCCCAAGTGGTATGGGCGGTCGCCCAAGACCCCGAGCCTCATTTTAAAGCTGAGCCTGAATTAGTTTGGTAAGCTTGATTGATCACTTATAAATGGTGACTCCCACTTGGTAAATTGAGCTTGAACCTTCATAGAGACCTTGTGATATAGAATATTGTCAGGAAAAGGGTTGATAAGCTTGAATTGTAACTTCACCAAAGTGATTCAAACTTGGGAAGTAGGACTTACACTTTTATTAATATTATTCAAGGTTGAGTAGTAACTTTGTAAGGATGGTTTACGGTTTAGGTTGGCCTTACTTGCTCCCATACCTTGGTGATTAGTTGAACAGTGTAGAGATTAAAATCACACTAATGTGTTGGTTAGGAATGTATATGTGTTACATCACTATATTGTATCCCGATTGTGGATTATTTGGTATATGATGGTATTGTATCCAGATTGTGGATTATTTGGTATTGTTGTGTTGTATCCCAGTTGTGGATTATCTGACATATTGATTATATTGCATCCCGGTGTGAATTATGTGGTTATATGGATACCTTATTTGAACCCATATTCGTTAATGGTATTATGCATAGTGTATTAAATGAATTGTTGCACTATGGTATTGATTATCATGAGTATACATTACCATGTTGTTATATTATGATGCATAGTGTATTAAATGTTTGTTGCACTATGGTATGGATTAGCATGAGTATATTTTACCATGTTGTTATATTATTATCCCTTTTTGTGGATTTATTTAAAGTATCTATTATGTGCTTGAACGTGTTGATATTCGGGGGTATAATGGAATTCAATCATTTATTGATTTGTTCTATAAGTGATTGAAGGTTCATTATATCTGTGACCGTTCCCCTCTGTGGCCACAGAGTGGGTGTGCTAACTTATTTGTATTGAGCATGAAGAAGCCTTACGGACACTGCTTGCGATTGGTGATTAGGGGAATGCTTCTGTATTAAGCCTAAAGCTTTACAGTTAGCGATATTATTGTTGGATACTCTGATATAGGTATCTTTTCTTATATGGATCTCTGGAGTATGAGTCCTATAAGAGATGAATGTGCTGGAGGCAATTCACCAAGGAGTGGAGTTTTACTCCCACGTTGTACGACTTATTGTTCAGACGGGAAAGGTAAAATGAGGTAACGTAAGGTGTTTACCGCTTTCATAATGTGTTATGTGCTACCATGCTATGTGTTGCATCTTGTTTGGCATCTTGCTGCATTCATAATAGCTTATTGAGATTTATTCTCACCCCTTCCCTTTTACTGCTTTAGATTGTGCTGAGACAGGTGACCTGAACCAGTGAGGACGGGGATACGATTGTGACTGTTGCTTTTGGGACTTGTCAGGATAGGTATATGAGTGGGTTGTCGGGAATCCTATTTAAGTATTAATCTTTTATAAGTTGTATAGAAAACTCTTTTGTTAAACAATGTTAAATAGGGTTTTCAATGTAATTAATTAAGTATGGTTATTAAAGTAATTGTTTAAATTCCTCCAAGTGGAGATGTTATTATTGGATTTTGTTTATGGGAAATTGAGAATTGGTTTTCTTGTAAAGGCAAATAAAAGTTTTAAAAAATCTTAGATGGGTTTCCTTAGTTTGAGCTTCTCAAGCTAGGGACACGCGTTAGGTCCCGGGTTGGGGTGCTCACATATAGTGTATATTGTATAGGGTATAGTGTATAGGGTATGGGGTATGGGGTATAGTGTATAGGGTATAGGGTATAGTATATAGGGTATAGTGTATAATGTATTGGGTATAGGGTATAGTGTATAGTGTATAGTGTATATAGTATAAGGTATAGGGTATAGCGTATAGGGTATAGGGTATAGCGTATAGGGTATATGGTATATGGTATAGGGTATTTTCTATAGGGTATAGGGTATAGTGTATAGTGTATAGTGTATAGGGTATAGTGTATAGTGTATATGGTATAGGGTATAGGGTATAGCATATAGGGTATAGGGTATTTTGTGTAGGATATAGGGTATAGTGTATAGTGTATATAGTATAGTGTATAGGGTATAGGGTATGGGGTATAGTGTATAGGGTATAGTGTAAAGTGTATAGAGTATAGGGTATAGTGTATAGTGTATAGGGTATAGTGTATAGGGTATAGGGTATGGGGTATAGTGTATAGGGTATAGGGTATTGGGTATAGGGTATATCGTATAGGGTATAAGGTATAGAGTATAGTGTATAGGATATAGGGTATATGGTATAGGGTATAGGGTATAGTGTATAATGTATATGGTATAGGGTATGGGGTTTAGTGTATAGGGTATAGGGTATAGCGTATAGGGTATAGTGTATAGTGTATAGGGTATATGGTATAGGGTATAGGGTATAGGGTATAGGGTATAGGGTATATGGTATATGGTATAGGGTATAGGGTATAGTGTATAATGTATAGTGTATATGGTATAGGGTATAGCGTATAGGGTATAGGATATAGGGTATAGGGTATTTTGTATAGGGTATAGTGTATAGGGTATAGTGTATAGGGTATGGGGTATGTGGTACAGTGTATAGGGTATAGGGTATAGTGTATAGTGTATAGGGTATAGTGTATAGTGTATAGTGTATAGGGTATAGTGTATAGGGTATAGGGTATAGGGTATAGGGTATTTGGTATTTTGTATAGGGTATAGGGTATAGTGTATAGGGTATGGGGTATAGTGTATAGGGTATAGTGTATAGTGTATAGGGTATAGGGTATAGTGTATAGTGTATAGGGTATAGTGTATAGGGTATGGGGTATAGTGTATAGGGTATATGGTATAGGGTATAGTGTATAGTGTATAGTGTATAGTGTATAGGGTATAGGGTATAGTGTATAGTGTATAGGGTATATGGTATAGGGTATAGGGTATAGCGTATAGGGCATAGGGTATAGGGTATAGGGTATTTTGTATAGGGTATAGTGTATAGTGTATAGGGTATAGTGTATAAGGTATAGGGTATAGGGTATATGGTATCGGGTATTGTGTATAAATCATAAATATCATCATGTTTTATATAAATAAAAACAATGATATTTATTAAATTAACATTAATAAATATTTATGATTTATTTATTTTTTCAAAAATAATATTTATTGACTCATATTTATTTTTTTGATAGTAATTTTAAATAATTTTCATGTTTTATATAAATAAAAATAATGATATTTATTAAATTAAAATTAATAAATATTTATGATTTATTTATTTTTTCAAAAATAATATTTATTGACTCATATTTATTTTTTTGATAGTAATTTAAAATAATTTTCATGTTATATATAATATAAATAATGATATTTATTAATTATAGCGGCGGAAATTTCCGTCGCTGAGTTTTAAAACAGCAGCGGAAATTTCCGTCGGTGATATATGCCACGTCATCGATCCACGTGAACGTTCCAGCGGCGGATTATCAGCGACGAAATATTTCGTCGCTGCGGTAAAATATAAATCTTACGCCCTAAAATAATTACAGTTTTGTTATACTCTCTCTCTCTCTTCCCGCTTTCTCTCTCTTCCCCGACCGACGACCGACGCGCTCTCTCTTCCTTCCCTAGCTCTCAGACCAGCGCCGTCGCCTCACCGCCGTCCCTCTCAACTCCACCGCCACTGCCGTGATAGCTGCCGCCGTCGCCTCACCGTTAGCTGCCGCCGTCTCCACCTAGATCTGAAATAACTCTCTTCCCTCACCGAACAAGGTCAGTACCGAATCCAATTTGTGATATTTTTGTTATTCATTTAATCAGATTAATGGATCCAATGAGTAATTGTATGGTTTGTAATTTTTTTTTTTGAATCTGGAATAGGATGGCGGTAGGTAAGGGGTTTATTATATTTGTGATAAAACTGGTAACTAAGGCATCAAGTGTAATTTAGCTGGCAATAATAGAATTGGATGGTAAATGTGCATCAAGTGTATCTATATATTTGCATTTGCATTTGCTATCTACCTTGTTTAAAGTTTAAACCTGTGTAACTATGTGTTTGGAAAATGTGCATTTGGTCAAGGAGTGTGGAACTGTTTGTTTTGAACTATGTTCTAGGGTTAGGGTTAGGGTTGGGTTGGGTTCCCTCAATCTCTCCCCCCTCTCCCCCCCTCCCCCTCCCGATTTGGTACGGTGATATTTAGTCTTTAGTTTGGTACGCTGATATTGATTTTTAGTTTTATAGTTTTAGTTTTATAAATTGAATTGTTATATCAAGTACAAAAATTTTTTGGATGATTGATATTTTAAATTATTTTTTTTTAATTTATTTCAGTATCAGCGACGGAAATTTTCGACTCTGAAATTAATTTATTTTAATTAATTTTTATTACAGCGACGGAAATTTTCGCCGCTATATCAATTAATTTTAATATAATTTAAATTTAATTTTTGTTTTCAGCGGCGGAAATTTTCGTCGCTGTACTAAAAATTAATTAAAATAAATTAATTTCAGCGTCGGAAATATTCGTCGCTGAAATTAATTTATTTTAATTAATTTTTATTACAGCGACGGAAATTTCCGCCGCTATATCAATTAATTTTAATATAATTTTAATTTAATTTTTGTTTTCAGCGTCGGAAATTTCCGTCGCTGTAATAAATTTATTTTAATTAATTTTTATTCCAGCGACGGATATTTCCGACGGTGAAAATAATTTAATTTAATTAATTTTTATTACAGCGGCGGAATATTCCGTCGCTGAAATGAAAATTTAATTAAATTAAATTGATTTAGCGACGGAAATTTCCGTCGCTGTTGAAAAAAAAACACCGGCGGAAATAATTCCGTCGGTAAAATCAAAATATACCGGCGGAATTTGAGCCGTCGGAAAGCTGCGGCGGGCTGGTAGCGGCGGACCACCGACGGAATATTTTCGTCGGTGTTTATATATAGCGACGGAAATTTGGTTTTAGCGACGAAAATTTCCGCCGCTAAAACCTGTTTTTCTGGTAGTGTGAGTATCATTTCCTTATACTGTTGCCTAAAATGATTTTTTTGCCATATCCGCAAAACGCGAACGTCAATAGTCTTAAACCTACAACTCTTGGAAATGTTATTAATCTTAGTGACATTGTTCTTAGTTGCCATCTGATATCCTGTATATAAAAAGCAAATAAATAATGTTAACACGTGTCACTAAACGAAAAGTGTATCTTTGTTCATTTCTTGTGATTCGTTATTCATTACTATTCGATGTATCGATTTTTCTAGGTTTAGTAGTGATCATTAATGACCAATTCGCTCACATAGTATATGTGAGCGAATTTTGTTATATATCTCTGGAATCGATGCATGATATGCGTATATTGTTGATCATCAAGTACTAATCATTAAAGGTGTGATTGTCCTGTTTATGGATATCTTTATGTTTCTTATGGATTTTTGACAATGTGTTTTTAGTAGAGGCAATTTGTGGTTTAAAAGGCATGATCTTGATACTCAGTTTGCCATCTTCTCTGAAATCCGGCCAGAGTGGTTTATTGAGCACTTTTTCTTATGTTAGTATGATGAAACTCTGATGCATGATTGTTGGGTTTTTCATTTCTATTTTCACACTTGAATCTCAACCAGCTCTTGATTCCTTCTTTTCTCAAAATTATAACTTTTGATTTTCCTCGTCCTTTTTTATTCTTTCAAGAAATCACCCAACTCTCTAATCTGTAAAAACAAATATTTTTTTTGAAATTTTCAAAAAACATTTTTATTTCACTACTAAAAGATCTTTACAGTGTATGTTTGTGTGTGTTTCTGAGGTGAAAATTTGTTGATTTCATTGACTTTTTTGATTTGGGATTTTATTTACTTTTGTTGTTTGATTCAATGCAAAAGAAAAAAATCGATATCGAACAGGAAATTGAAAATTAAATTAAATAAAATATATAGAATTACCTGTAAAGTTGATGATCCGCAATAGAACTTGTCAAAAGAATAATCAGTATGGAGGTAGTATTGATGTAACTATGCGAGTAGGAAATATAGAACGGGAAAAAAAACAACGCATATGAAGTACTTTAATAACAGTGAAAGAGTTCTATTGAATAAGGAAACCTTTTTGATAAATATGATGATATATCTCTTTTTAATATGATTCTGATCTTATGTAAATCAATTCCCTATTTTTATTAACAATATTATTTATACTTCTTTTAAATCAAAAAGATATTTACATTATCAACAATTTGAATCATTATCTTCATACAAAAAAAATAGATATTGAACATAAATCTTTAAACAAAAAAATAGATGATGAGCCTAAATTATTTCCGATAATATGTATATCATATACATCAATAGTTAGTTATATCCATTATTATGTTTTAAATGTACTTTTTTTAATTAATTTACTGAATGTATTTTTAAACTTAAAAATAAAAGTCCATTATCAACATTTTGTTAATATCCCAATTTCAGAATAGGTAGAATTGAATTAAAACAAATATTTTGAAAATCGAATTAAAAATTCAGTTATTATTTAATTTTTTTTTAATTCGGTTAAGACCTTTTGACCATATATTTATTTATATATATAATTAAATTTTGAATATTTTTTTTGTTATTGACTCGGTTTATATATCTTTCAAATAAAAAAGAAGTGTCCCTTATCAACATTTTGTTTATATTTGAATTTCGATTGGGATATAATTACATTGAAAAAAAAATTAAAATCTAAATCAAGTTATTATTCAGAATTTTAAATCAAATAATGCTTGTTTACAGGAGTTGTGCATATTTGGTTGTTTGATCCCAATTATACTTGTCAAATTATATGTGACAATTTAAAAAATAGTGTCAGTTGAGAATTTTTGTTATTGTTTTAATTTCTTGGTTGTTTTACTTTCTTGGATTATTGATATACTTCAAAAAGGTCAAATTTTTTTTATCAGCGAGGAATTGATGTTGATGACTGAGTTGGAAAAATATTTCTGCTTGCTTAAGTATCCTGTGAAACAAAACTGTAACCAATGATGGAAAACATATATTCTGCAGAATTAAGAGTAGGTGTTCTTGGATGTGTAATTCAAGAACTATATCTTTCCATGTGTAATTTGCAAAAACAACTAATATTATTAAAAAAACGTCCTAATAAATCAGAACAAACAACTAAATCTAAATGTAATCTTCAAACAAAATCATATAACCAAACGTATGAAACAAAACTGTAACCAATTTGATATTTGAATTCCATTTTTGATAAATCCTATATTTATCTTATCTTTTAATGAAATAATTATGACTACATCAGATTTAGATTTCATTTTTGATAAAGCCTATATTTTTTTAACTAAAATCTGGAATGAAAATGAGTTGGAAATTGAATTGCTGACGTGGCCTTTGACGTGACTTTTTCTGGAGCCTCTAAATAGTTTTGCTATATTTATAATATACTAGTTCATAGCCCGTCGAAATTCGACGGGAATAAAAAAGCTAATCAATTAAGAAAAACTGATGCAAAGCATTTGTAGAGATTGAGAATCTTAAAACTATTGTTGAGTTCGAGTCGAGACTACAATGAAAAAATATCGAGTCGAGTTTCCACGGGTCGAGTCGAGTTGCTATGAGAACTGCCGAGTTTGACTCAGGTATTTGGAATTGAGCTCGGCGGGTTTCTGGGTTCGAATCGAAAATGCCATGTAGAGTTATGTGAGACCGAGTAGAATATGGTAAACCCGATTCGAGTCAGTTTACCGAGTGAATAACAATGAAAATATATCAGTTGTAATAAGAAGTAGAAAGGGCATAAATAGAGGAAGAACAAAGATGCATGTCAGTACATTAGGAAGCCGTACGATCACTGTATGAGTGCAACACTGCAACATGAAAACATCTTGCCAACTGAGCATAAGGATTAAGGAAGATAGAATATATACAATGACCCATTCCTATGAATCAAGAATTCATTATGCGTAATGTATAAAGCTCAAAGCTTTATAATGTAAACAGAGTTACAAAACCAAAAATTTCACCCTCTTGATCCACATCAAATTCAATTCATACAATTCAAAAGCAATTGATTTAGTGCGATTGAATAATAACATAGTTACGTGAGTAACCAAACCAAAATCAGAACAAAACCAAAGTCTTTCTCCTGCTGCTCCTTGTTTGCTTGTTTAAACTACAATTGCATCATGTCTGCACCTACACATAAAACAAACATAAAAAAATTAGGCTATAATCATTTAGGTTGCAGAATATTCATTCATAAACAATATTGCAATAACAAAAATGAAACAAACTTAAATTATACTCCCTCCGTCCCGGCGAAAGAGCCACAAAATTTGTCCGACACGCAAAATAAGAAATGTGATGTAGGAAAGAGAAAAAGTTTAAATGTTGTGAGTATGAAAAATTAAATAGGAGAGAGAATGAGTGGGAGGTGATGTAAGAAAGAGAATGTTGTGAGTGTAAAAGTAAAGTAGGAGAGAGAATGAGTGGAGAGAATAGTGATTTAAGGTTTCCTTTTGGGAAAGTGGCTTTTTAAATGGGACGCCCAAAAAGGAAATAAATGGCTCTTTCATTTGGGACGGAGGGAGTATTTAAAGAATTACCTGGAATCGAAGCATGCAAATAAGTGGTTTCAAGAAAAATAAATTATTCTCTCAAACCCTATATCAAAATCATATGGTAGATGCTAGATGCTCTACTGTCCTTGTAAGTTATACTATAAGTCAACTTATTTCATATTATCCCACATGTTGACCAAATTAAAGACGACATTTTTGCTAAAAAAACTTGATGGGTAGTATGGAACAGAGTGTTGGACCAAACTGGGAATTGCCATTAGGAAGGAGGGACTCAAAAACTGCAAGTATCATCGGTTCAAACAGCAACATTCCAGCACCAAACTCCACCATCAAAAGCCTCCTGGCATCCTTCAAGCGCCAAGGCCTTAACGAAGTTGACCTTGTTGCTCTCTCATGTGAGTTTAATACTAAAAGAAGTATCTTTTGTCATGTTCATCTACTGGATTCTAATTCATTGCATTAAAAGACACACACATTGCCTAATTTTCATATCCCACAACTAAATAAATTAAGAATGAACAAATATATCCATTTCCAATGTTTCTAAACTAACACAACAAAATTCACAAAAAAAAAAAAAAACAATTAGAAAAACACAGAATTTCATTTTTAAGAAAACAAAAGGGGAAAAACTTGTTATGCAATAATGATACAATAAATAAACAACCGTATGCAAATCTTTAAACAAAAGAAAACCCATAATCAAGAAAGTGATAAATAATCACCTCTTCTATTGGAACAGAAGGAGTATGTAAAATACTTTCTTAAAATGGATATGTTACTTTTCAATTGGGACAACCCAAAAAGGAATAATCACCACTTCTATTGGAAAAGAAGGAGTATCATCTAATCATTGATTATTAAGGTGTGTGAAGATCAGGTAGCTAGCATGAAGAACAAATTTTCACCATTCATTGCCCAAAATGAAAAATATCGATTGCTTAATTACTTACATGGAATGCCGCTTATTAGTAGAGAAAACAATTTCAAAGTTGCTTCATAATTCACATATAATCTTTGTTTGCTAATAGAGAAAAAAAGTTATATTCAAGTACAAAGGGTCCTTCCTTTGGTTGGAACCGATAAATATTGTCATTTCATGCAAGCTAATTTGTGAATGCTATAGACACTAATATAGAATCTTGTTCTCTTATCTGAATTATACTTCTCGTAGGTACAATCGACTATAATGAAATTATTGCCCTTTCATACTGTCACCCAAATGTTCACAGTTCAGCCACATTTTATGATTCTTGATTGCACACAGAAGTATCATAGACAAAAGCCATTATGATAATTGTACTATAGTACATCCGCTTTCACATTCAGTTTTTAGTCACATACATATGTCTAGACTCGTGTTCATATTCACAACATCTATTTTGATTGTCAATGGTAAGAAACTCTGTCAGTTCAAATGTTCATATATACATAAATACCGATAATAACCACACTTTGCCATCACAACTGCATAATTAAAACATGGCAGCTTATAAGGAGATTTAGTTCAATAGAAAAAAGAAACTCATTTAGGGACAAATGGAGAAAGATTTAGCAGAGGAAATAAGAAGGCAACTATATACACATAAAACATACAGGTACCCCACCCCCTCACTAAACCATTAATAGTTCCCTTATGCATAACTACAAACCAAATGAAATAAGGAAGGGGAAGGGAATACCTCAACAAAATCACTGATTGGGCGGAGGCGGTAGTCTCTCCATCATCAAACGCATCATCCGCATTTGCTCCTCCCTGAATGACTGAGCTTGCCCAAGTTCGTTGTCCATCTTCCCTTCCAATCTTTCTCTCCACATCTGGTTAGTCTCAATCTCTGCCTCCACTCTATTCTGCAAATGCCCAAACTCTATCCTCAATCCTCTAACGTTCTCTTCAATACATTCTACTTGCCCCGCCAAGTAATATGCTGCCTCTGTAGCATCCATGTCGTGCATTTCCCTCTCACCTTCATCATCAACTCCATGGCCTATTTGTGGTCCTAACCTCGCTCGATTGAAGCTGGTGAGTGTGGACTTATCAATCTTCGTCCCCGGCTTCAGATTACGGATATCCCCTCGCATATTAAGCCCTGCCATCTCTGCCAACTCCGTGATAAGAATAGGAAAGTTGTAGTTCGACCTTCCAATGTTGTTGGCCAATCTGATGATCTCATGTCTCATAATCAATCCGGTGTTTATTCTGCTTCTCGAAACCACAACATGCATCAGTGCTGCCCTTCTCCAGCTAACATCCCCATAGTGTGATGAGGGCATAATCCGCTCACAAATAAATCGGTGTAAAATGGCTAACTCTTCACTAAGATACCTCGTCTTCATTATGTTTCCCTTGTTGTACCATGTAGGGTCAATGTTCACCCCAAGTGTGAGCGAGAATGCTGGGAGTTGAGCCAATATTCCCTCCTTTGTCTTCATCTCCCTTATCAAATTCTGATACGCACAATTCGCCTCCGACAAATTAGCTGGCATACTGTAATACCTATTGATCACCGTGCTGGTATACGGGACCTCAAACCCACGCACATAAGAATTGGGCGTATCACCTCTAGCACACACATTGGCATAAAACTCCTGAACAATTCTACTCAAACCCCAAGTGCCCGGGTTCGACGCAAGCATCTTCCATTTATAAAAAGAAAAAATATCCTTTAAATTACAACTTTCCCAATCGAATTCCCGTTCTATGTTGAATGCATTACCCATATGAGCATTAAAAACTTTTTCCGCTTTGTCGGAAACAAACCTATGTTGATCAAATTGGGGTTCTTCAACAACCGGGGGATTGGGAACATTTTTATCTCTACCACGTTTACCCATTAGACTAACCAAAAATAGCTTAGAAAAAGAAAAAAAATACCGGAACAGAGTCGCCGGATTGTGACCGGAATTTCCCGTCGAATATCGCCGGAATTGGAGGGGATGAACTGGAAAAGCAACCCTTGGACGTCACTACGTTCCCCACTACCTCTTCCTTCGAAAATCTCTCCAAAAAGAAAGCTTTCCACCCAAAAAATTATAACCTTTCAAAGCTTCGAATTTCTCCACCAATGCCGGAATTAATGGAGGATAAGTGTTGAAATTGGGGTTTGGAAGAAGTTTAGGGAGTGGGTATATGGATTTGGTGGTAGGGGGTGATGATTTCAAAGTTAATTTGAGGATTTATAGAGAAAGGGATGAAGGGAACCGTGGTTTTGGTAGAGAAAAGTTGGAAATCGCTTTGGTTCGTAATTTAGGGCTCGTAATTTAGACTCCAAACATTGAAATAACCTATCTACTGAGTATTGGGAGCGGACGCTCCCCATTACTGGGAGCGGACGCTCCCCAATTCCAGAAATTTTGCATGGAATTGTCAAGATTGGGAGCAGGAGCTCCCATCAATTTGGAGCGTGCGCTCCATATGTCCAGAAACTGTGAGACTGTTGAGCAAATTTGGGAGCAATTGCTCTCCTAATTTTTGGAGCCAGTGCTCCCAGTTTCCAGAGGGTTTTTTTTTTTTATAGTATATTCACTATGTAACCACCTCCGTTCCAAGATAACGTTTTTAGTGCTCAATTTGGTTATTACATTGCATGATTGTTCAATTACAATAAAAAAAATACTAAATTAAAACATCTAGGATAGAATGTAACTTACATTTTTGTATTAAACCTCAAAGAAACAGTAAATGAGAAAATAAACTGTATCACATTACGTGCTCCATCACACCTCAAAGAAGCATTGAATGAGAAAATAAACTGTATCACATTAACTTAAGTCAGAAATCGAAATATGAAGATCGTAAGAGGAAAGTTAACTAAATATAATATCAAAGTTTATTACCTGAGGAACCACATGCAATGTCGTATAAATCAACCATAAGTATTTAATGTGTTTATTTATCCTGCAATATTAAACATCAAAAACAGAAGCAAGCTTATAAATATAATCAGTAGTTTTAAATACAGCGACATCTTGTGAATACCCCGTCCCGATGCAACGCGCATTCGGAAGTTTGAAATAATTAATTATATAAAGTCGGATCGAAATAGGATATTCATTTAGTGACACTCGATTTAAACCATATTAAAATATTAGTTTAATTTTGAGAGTCGCCACGCCACTTTGATATAGCCCAAAGCTTTGAAAAAAGGCTAAACATGTAATTGGGTTCGGGGGTCAAGTTACAACAGAAGAAGAAACGCTATCACTCATATTGCCCGACGGATCGGTCTTTCTAGCATATGGGGTGTTGGTTGTGTGCGGTGTTTACAGGAATAGATAGAAGAAACGGGATCATGCATAAGGAGGAGGGGAGAGAAAGAATTAATTGATGATCACACCCTAGAACCTTTGAGTTAGGCCCTCGGAAGGTGCACTAATCAACGTTCATCCTTGGGGGATTGTTGATCATGGGATAATTATAACTAAGGTGGAAGGTAAGAAATAGTTCCTAGATCCATTGGGTTCCTTGGGCGAAACCTTAGATCATCCTCGGCTATTGCATATTTAAATATATTAAAACAGTCCTAAATCTAGCATATATGACATAAGCAAGAAATAAAGTAATTAAAATATACTAAGCATGCAAACAATAAATCTAGCATAATAATAAAGACAATAATAATAAAGACAGAAAAAATAAACGTAAGACTTACCTAATGATGGCAAGGCTTTTGGATCGAATCTATGAAGATTCGAAGAACGTTCTTAATAAAATATTTAGACTTAGAAAACTCGAGTTTAGTCTCAAGTCTTCTATGGAGGAAATCTCAAGTTTTGTCTTGAGTTTTCCGTAGAATGATTCTGTGTTTAAAGTGTGAGGCGGAGTGGGGTTTATATAGTGAAAGGAATTGGGGAGGAACGGTTACGAAAGTGATGTGGGAAAACTGAAAGGGTCGATCGGCACTTTTGAGAAGGGTCGATCGGCACTTTAAAAGAAGGGTCGATCGGCACTTTTGAAAAGGGTCGATCGGCACTTTAAAAGAAGGGTCGATCGGCACTTTTGAAAAGGGTCGATCGGCACTTTAAAAGAAGGGTCGATCGGCACTTTTGAAAAGGGTCGATCGGCACTTTTGAGAAGGGTCGATCGAACCTTTCTAAGAAGGGTCGATCGAACCTTTTTGAGAAGGGTCGAATAAACCTTTGCGTAGATCTTGTTCTCGCGTTCGATTTGATATGCGGTGGGCCCAAAACGGAGTTCGTATGAGAAAGTTATGGCCTTCGGAAGTTTTAGCTGACATTTGGTCTATCGGGATTCTAAAACTACAAATAAGGGCTTTCGGGGAAATATTACTTGAGCCTATTGAAACTCATAAATGACTGAGAGTTCCTCAGAGGTTCCTTAATGCCTATCAGGGGTATTTTCGTGCCTGTCGGGTACTAATGAGCCCCTCGGCGACGCTTCTTGTAAGACAAGTGGGGTCGACGATTAAGATAGGATCCGTCCATAAAAAAGGGATTTCAGGAGGTAAGAAAATGATCTTGCGGATATGAGGTTTGGACTCGAGCTGAGTCGCAAAAGGATGACCAGGTAGGTCAAGCGGCTGGACCCACGTCGGGCTACCTACGTATCCCAAAAGGAATCAAGCCAAGTCGTAGTTCGAAAACGTGGGCGTTTAGTACCCGAGAGTGGCGGACGTGCAGCGTCTCAAGCCAAAGATGCGATTTGTGGCAAGGCTTTGGGGATCGAATCTAAGGGCGATTCGAATAATATTGAGAGATGTACGGAAAGGAGAATCAAGTATAGTCTTGCCTTCTCCGTGGGAAAATATGTTGTGTGTGGAAAGGAAATTCAAGTATAGTCTTGATTTTCCCCTTGAAAATTGTGTGTGATGGAACAAATCAAGTGTAGTCTTGATTTCTCCGTGGGAAAATATGTTGTGTGTGGAGAGGAAATTCAAGTATAGTCTTGATTTTCCCCTTGAAAATTGTGTGTGATGGAACAAATCAAGTGTAGTCTTGATTTCTCCGTGTGAAGATATGTTGTGAGATAATGTGTGGAAAGGAAATTCAAGTATAGTCTTGATTTTTCCTCTTGAAAATTGTGTGTGATGGAACAAATCAAGTGTAGTCTTGATTTTTCCGTGTGAAGATATGTTGTGGAAAGGAAATTCAAGTATAGTCTTGATTCGCGTACTGAGAGAAAGTGTATGGGGCAGACCCTTTGAAATGGAGGATAGACCTCTGAAATGGAGGATAGACCTCTGAAATGGAGGATAGACCTCTGAAATGCGGGACGGACCCTTTGAAGATGCGGGACGGACCCTTTGAAGATGCGGGACGGACCCTTGAAATGGAGGATAGACCTCTGAAATGCGGGACTGACCCTTTGAAGATGCGGGACGGCCCCTTTGAAGATGCGGGACGGACCCTTTGAAATGCGGGAAACTGTAGCTGCCAAAGGACTTAGGCTGCTGCATCAATGAAGAATAGTTGTGTGAATTGATTGGGATTATTATGGCTTCCCGAGCCGAAGAACCAAGCGATTAAAAGATCGGGATAATCATTGCTAAGGCTTAGAGAGGAGTCTTGTCTCCTAGGCTTAAGGCTAGGGTTTTAGAGAGGCATTTGTCACCTAGGCTTAAGGCTAGGGTTTAGAGAGGTATTTGTCGCCTAGACATGAGGCTAGGGTTTAGAGAGGTATTTGTCACCTAGGCTTGAGGCTAGGGTTTAGAAAGATATTTGTCACCTAGGCTTGAGGCTAGGGTTTAGAAGGGTATTTGTCACCTAGGCTTGAGGCTAGGGTTTAGAAAGATATTTGTCACCTAGACATGAGGCTAGGGTTTAGAGAGGTATTTGTCACCTAGGCTTGAGGCTAGGGTTTAGAAAGATATTTGTCACCTAGGCTTGAGGCTAGGGTTTAGAAGGGTATTTGTCACCTAGGCTTGAGTCTAAGGTTTAGAGAGGTATTTGTCACCTAGGCTTGAGGCTAGGGTTTTACATTTGCGGTATGTCTAAACAAGGCAGTTTGAGCTGAAAGGTTATTGGTTTAAACTAGGCGAGGCCGAGTAAGTGTCGATGATAGAAGGTGGGATTAGGTAAGTTTGATGTCCAGAGATAAGGGCCGAGTCATCTTGAGAGTCACAGAGATACGTCTTTGATAGATTTGAAGAGTTTAAAAATTTGTGGAGACCAAAGAGTGATTTTTGTAAACAAGGTACCAAGGAGGACAGTATTTTGAAAGCATGTTTATTTGATAAAGAGGCCTTATGATTAATCATGTTTCTAACTAACTCAAAGAGTTTGCCACATGCTGATCTTGATGACAAGGGATGCCCTTCATGCTAGATATGACTTCATTGGAGCTCCGATTTTTGTTAGAGCACATAGTCGACCCATTTTTGTTGAGGAGCCCCAATGTTTGATGAAGTGACCTTGGCGAAGTCCCGCTGATGATGAATGGCGAAGCCCCGCTGATGATGCAAAGCAAACCCGAAGGGAATGGCGAAGCCCCGATGATGATGCAGAGCAAACCCGAAGAGAGCCCGAGAGAACAGCTTAACAAAAGCCCCAGCCTTGAGAGATTCAATGCATCCCTATTTGCGTACGCAGAGTCATCTTGCGGCCACGGGGGCGACCCCTCGTTTCGAACAATGGTCAATCGGGCCGCTGGACAAGACTCGGAAATGTATATGTGCAGGGCGCATTTTTTCGAAGGTGGGAATGGATCCCGAGTTCGTGTATGACACTTTCGCTTTTGGGTTTGACTCTTTTGGGAGAGTATAAGCATCACAAGGTGTGGAAAAGTGTATGAAAGCCCCTGCAGACAGAAAGACAGTGTTTGGCTCTATTTCCCTATGATGTAGAAAAAGAAGACTTGTCGAGACATTTGAAGAATTATTTTATTCAGAATTATATCTTGATTGCTCGTGAATGGACCTCACTGATTGGTTTATCAAATTCCAATTATATAGGTAAGCAAATGAATGTTTTGATTTGGAGGTGAAATCTGGCTTGTCTTTAGAAGGAGAAGGATGTTCCGTTGTTGCTTGCTGCTCTGTTCGGTGGTACTTGTGGTGCGGGCTGCCTTTGCATTGATCTCCTTCATGGGAAATAATGAAAAATAGAAAAAAGATTGGGGTGGAAGAAAAGGTGGGAATTGACTGATTATAACCCAAAGATTTTTTCATTACTTCAAGAGAAGATTCTTTGTTCCATTGTTCTCGCAAGCCGAGGGGAGTAGTCCACAGCGCGTGTCTCCTTGCTTTTACCGGAGTGCTGTGAGAGGCACGGATGCGAAGCCCGGTGAGACTTTTGCAGACAGTGTTTGAGGAGTCGAATGAACGAATTTCAAGAATAGGACGAGTTCCCAAACTTTTGAGAGAATATGTAATATGCTCACGTAGGATAA
Source organism: Adenophora triphylla var. japonica (assembly GCA_022495995.1). Taxonomy (NCBI): domain Eukaryota; kingdom Viridiplantae; phylum Streptophyta; class Magnoliopsida; order Asterales; family Campanulaceae; genus Adenophora; species Adenophora triphylla. The sequence goes on from JAFEMH010002615.1 coordinate 281,221, forward strand.
CAAGTGACTCAAAAATCTGAATACGCATTTCTTTTAAATAATCTTTTGAGAATGCCATCCGGTAGCGGTTGTAGCTGGTCTTTGGGTTGCGATCGATCATTGGGTGATGCTTAACATGACCTCTTAAAGTGAGAGGTCGGCTGGGCCTTTTGCTGAGTGTTTGGGATTTCTAAGGTGGAGGGATTTTCTTGTTGTTGCCTCTTCAGGACCTCTAAGAGTGAGGTTAACTTTGATTTTGGCAAGGTCAAGGGTGGTGATGGAATCCTCTAAAAGTGAGAGGATGGACTTTGGAATGGGTTTATGGGATTTGTCCAAGAGGGAATCTTTGTTGCTTCTTCTCGCGAGTTTGTTGTGGTTTCAGCAGGTAACTTGATCATGATAGGATCTTCACTCGACGTCTCATTTTCACAACCTTTGAGATGGGAGGTTCACTTCGGAGTGATTTTTTTTTTTTTTTTTTTTTTCGAACACCTTCTTATCGAGAAAAGCCTTCGGATTTGTTTGCTCGCGATAGCCGCTAGTGTATGCCTTAGAATGGTTTTACCTTTTCCCTCTTGGGTTTGGAGGTGGTCCCTTCGAGGGAGCCCCTTGTATGAGTTTCCTTTTGCATTCCGCCTTTCTTGAGCTTGGAGGTGATTACTTCCTTTGTGAGTCGAGGGAGCCCCTAGTATGGGCTTCTTCCTTAGGATCTCAAAACTTGTCGATCTTGAAATGAAATGGTATTATTTAGTGAGGATAAGGTTATGGCTTCCTATGGTGAGAGGTTTAAGCTTCAATCGCTACTGGATGGCATTCTCAAAAGAGTATTTAAAATAAATGCAAACTCATTTAACCGACTTATTAAGTAAGGCAGAATGTATTCGGACCATAAGAAAGATATGTGAGCATATTCAATGAAAGCTTATCGATCGAATGGAAAATCAGAGGAGACGCGAGATTGGGGGGTTGGTGAGCCCCAAGTTGATATTCATGCAGCACTTGTGAAGGATAGGAACAACTCCTTGCATTTTCTTTAAATTGCAGTGGCGTGAGCAGCTATTTTCTGATGATGAGCAACAACGGTCTTTGTGCTTGTCTTGACCATAAGGAAAGGAGGTCAAGTGGGGGAGAGTGTATTTGGGGAAGTGTAGGCTCGAGGGAGCATAGGGGGAGTGTACAAGGAGAGGGTCTGGCGATAGTGTATGGAAAGTATATGGTGGAGTATGGGAAGGGTGTATGAGAGAGGGATGTATAGAGATGGTGTATATAAGGAAGGGACGGTGAGTTGTTTACTCCAATCAAAGCATTCATTCATTGTTTACTTTATTAGCCGGTGAGTTTATCAGTGAGATTAGCAACCAAGTGATAATTATAAATAAAACAATCTTCTTGAAAGTAATGCGAGATTATGTCTCAAGTCTAGAGAGAAAAGAAAGAAAGACTCTTTTTATTATTGAAGCAACTAATCTAAAGTGGACATTACATATCAATGCCCAAAGTGGAAGTAAGAAAGACACACTAGAACCTACAAGACTGAATGAATCTAAATTCTTCCTTGAAGTACGAGGGCTTCTTCATTAATGAGGCCTTGGTTGATCAAATTTTGAATCAAGCGTTTCAGCCGCTTACAGTTGTCAGTGGTATGCCCAATGTACTTGTGGTATCTGCAAAACTTGGATGTATCCAAGTTAGATCTCGGGTTAATAGGCTTGTAATTCTCGAGCGGCTTGATCAAACTCTTTTCCACCAAAATGTCGCAGAACTCACCCACAGGCATTCCTAAGTCATCAAAATGTTCCTTGTTGATCTTCTTCTCGGGTATTGATGCCTTTAGTTGGTTGGTGGCCACAGCAGGTATCCTGAATGAGAAATTTTGATGTGTAGGACCATAAGGGGAACCATAAGCATGTGGATGATAGGGACCCCGGAATTGAACAGGAGGAGGATCTCTTCTCAAGCACCCGTGAATGCAAGACAAATGGTATTGCTCAATTTCATGCATGTCTTTGAGGAGGTTGATCACTCCCAACCTCATGTCTGAGACTTCTTTAAGGGCTCCAATGCTTTTCTCCATAGACATGATGCAGAATTCTGTAAGAACATACTGCAGAGTCAAACCAATGAGTTGAATTAGACTCACAATTAATCTTAAGGCATCTCCGAGAAAATAGTTGATCTCCACAATTTGAGAGTTTGGCCATTTGAAGTTGCCTACGTAACCCTTACCATTTAAGGTACGAGTCTCAGGTCACCGTAGTTCGAGGGGGCCCCGATCGATGATACAACCAGGGTTAAGTTTAGAGAAAGAGAGAGGATGAATGTAAAAGAGTCCATTTGGTGAAAAAGGGAGAGGAAGATGACTCGATCCTTGGTCAAATATAAGTGAGGGTGATCTAGACGAGCTAATCGGACTTGGTAAGTTGGCTTAGGTAGGCCCTAGATGGTGGTTTGATCTAGATGGGTCGAGAGAGGTTTGATCTAGGTGGGTCTTTGGCTGAAGGGTGCTAGAGATAAAGGATCTAAACTATGGATGGTTTTAAGACTAAGGGAGCAAACTGCGGATGGTTCAAGAGGTAAGAGGTAGAACTTTGAAGGGTCCTAACTTGAAGGATGTAGACCGTGGGTGGTCAAAGGTAGAGGAATGGACCATGGATGGTCCAAGAGATGAGGGTGGACCTCAAAGAGTCGCAGGTGGAAGGGTGGACCTTTAATGGTCCTAGATAGAGAGAGTGGACTTCGAAGGGTCCTAAATTGAGGAGTGGACCTTGAAGGGTCCAAGAGAAGAAGAGCGGACCTTGAACGATCCAAGATATGAGGAGTGTGGACCTTGAAGGGTCCAAGAGATGAGGAGTGGACCTTAAAGGGTCCAAGAGAAGAGGAGTGGACCTTAAAGGGTCCAAGAGAAGAGGTGTGGACCTTAAAGGGTCCAAGAGAAGAGGAGTGGACCTTGAAGGGTCCAAGAGAAGAGGAGCGGACCTTGAACGGCCCAAGATATGAGGAGTGGACCTTGAACGGTCAAAGATATGAGAAGTGGACCTTGAATGGTCCAAGATTGGGAGAGTGGACATAGTATAGGAAGAGCACCACGAAGGGTCAAAGAGTGGACCTTGAATGGTCCAAGATAGAGAGACTGATCCTAGAGCGGTCCGCAGTAGAGGGTGTGGACCTTGAAGGGTCCAAGAAGTAAAGAGCGGACCTCGGAGGGTCCTAGAAATGGAGAGTGGACCTCGGAGGGTTCTAGAAATGAGGAGTGGACCTCGGAGGGTCCTAGAGATGGAGAGTGGACCTCGGAGGGTCCTAGAGATGGAGAGTGGACCTCGGAGGGTCCTAGAGATGGAGATTGGACCTCGGAGGGTCCTAGAGATGGAGAGTGGACCTCGAAGGGTCCTAGAGATGAAGAGTGGACCTCGGAGGGTCCTAGAGATGAGGAGCGGACCTCGGAGGGTCCTAGAGATGGGGAGCGGACCTCGGAGGGTCCTAGAGATGGAGAGCGGACCTCGGAGGGTCCTAGAGATGGAGAGCGGACCTCGGAGGGTCCTAGAGGTGAAGAGCGGACCTCGGAGGGTCCTAGAGGTGAAGAGCGGACCTCGGAGGGTCCTAGAAGTGAAGAGCGGTCCTCGGAGGGTCCTAGAAGTGAAGAGCGGTCCTCGGAGGGTCCTAGAAGTGAAGAGCGGACCTCGGACGGTCCTAGAAATGAAGAGCGGGCCTCGGACGGTTCTAGAAATGAAGAGCGGGCCTCGGACGGTTCTAGAAATGAAGAGCGGGCCTCGGACGGTCCTAGAAATGAGGAGCGGACCTCGGAGGGTCCTAGAAATGAGGAGTGGACCTCGGAGGGTCCTAGAAATGAGGAGCGGACCTCGGAGGGTCCTAGAAATGAGGATAGTTAAGCATTTTATTTACAAAAAAGCCCTCTATTATTTATTTTTTTATAGAACCTACTCTTGGTTGGAAGGGATACCCCTTTTTCGCAACTAACTAAAGGTCCTAAAGTGGTGGATCCTAACGACTAACCGTCTCATATAGACATTCAATATGATATTTATGGAGAGTACTACAGACCCATGATAGGACAAGATCAAGCATTCAACTTTACTTGGCACGTCCTTTAAAAGGAAATCAATTTTTAGTGCCTTTATAGATCTTGACTTATCATTGATTCGTAGTGACTTAACATAAAGACCTTATTAATTGTCTACATAAAATAGCTAGCCAAACCAACCGGTCACAGGGCGTGTATTCCTAGCAAAGTGGGTGACACAAGGGTTAGATTTCAGGCTCCCACCGTGCAACCGAAGCGCACTGATGAGTGGATGGCCAAGTGAGACTCGGAAGGGAGGCGACATGATCACCACACTTCCCGCACTTTGGCTTCTCCGATGGGTTAAAGGGTGTCTGTGCAGTGTGACACGGACTCTAGTGGTAGTGTGAGGTGAAAAGTCTAATTCCTTTTTTAAAGAAAAAAGAAAAGGATTTATTTTTATTTACATGAGATGCATGCATGCAATGCAACAGTTAAGAGTAAAGAAAATAAACAGAAGGCGAAAAATGCAACACCATACAAGGAAACGAAAGTCTGACCCACTTAGTTTGAAAAGATTTCAAAACAGTCCCCAGCAGAGTCGCCACTGTGAATACCCCGTCCCGATGCAACGCGCATTCGGAAGTTTGAAATAATTAATTATATAAAGTCGGATCGAAATAGGATATTCATTTAGTGACACTCGATTTAAACCATATTAAAATATTAGTTTAATTTTGAGAGTCGCCACGCCACTTTGATATAGCCCAAAGCTTTGAAAAAAGGCTAAACATGTAATTGGGTTCGGGGGTCAAGTTACAACGTAAGAAGAAACGCTATCGCTCCTATTGCCCGACGGATCGGTCTTTCTAGCATATGGGGTGTTGGTTGTGTGCGGTGTTTACAGAATAGATAGAAGAAACGGGATCATGCATAAGGAGGAGGAGAGAAAGAATTAATTGATGATCACACCCTAGAACCTTTGAGTTAGGCCCTCGGAAGGTGCACTAATCAACGTTCATCCTTGGGGGATTGTTGATCATGGGATAATTATAACTAAGGTGGAAGGTAAGAAATAGTTCCTAGATCCATTGGGTTCCTTGGGCGAAACCTTAGATCATCCTCGGCTATTGCATATTTAAATATATTAAAACAGTCCTAAATCTAGCATATATGACATAAGCAAGAAATAAAGTAATTAAAATATACTAAGCATGCAAACAATAAATCTAGCATAATAATAAAGACAATAATAATAAAGACAGAAAAAATAAACAGAAGACTTACCTAATGATGGCAAGGCTTTTGGATCGAATCTATGAAGATTCGAAGAACGTTCTTAATAAAATATTTAGACTTAGAAAACTCGAGTTTAGTCTCAAGTCTTCTATGGAGGAAATCTCAAGTTTTGTCTTGAGTTTTCCGTAGAATCATTCTGTCTTTAAAGTGTGAGGCGGAGTGGGGTTTATATAGTGAAAGGAATTGGGGAGGAACGGTTACGAAAGTGATGTGGGAAAACTGAAAGGGTCGATCGGCACTTTTGAGAAGGGTCGATCGGCACTTTAAAAGAAGGGTCGATCGGCCCTTTTGAAAAGGGTCGATCGGCACTTTAAAAGAAGGGTCGATCGGCACTTTTGAAAAGGGTCGATCGGCACTTTTGAAAAGGGTCGATCGGCACTTTTGAAAAGGGTCGATCGGCACTTTTGAGAAGGGTCGATCGAACCTTTCTAAGAAGGGTCGATCGAACCTTTTTGAGAAGGGTCGAATAAACCTTTGCGTAGATCTTGTTCTCGCGTTCGATTTGATATGCGGTGGGCCCAAAACGGAGTTCGTATGAGAAAGTTATGGCCTTCGGAAGTTTTAGCTGACATTTGGTCTATCGGGATTCTAAAACTACAAATAAGGGCTTTCGGGGAAATATTACTTGAGCCTATTGAAACTCATAAATGACTGAGAGTTCCTCAGAGGTTCCTTAATGCCTATCAGGGGTATTTTCAGGTCGGGTACTAACACATCTATAAGTTAGCACATCAAGATTGTTCAAACTTGAATAGGATTCCCAATCCAATAACCACAACAACAACAGATCATTATTCCTAAAATAAATTAGTTTTCAAAAATTGTAATACTATAACTGTACCTAAATGAATTAATGAAACGGTTGAATGTCAGAAATTTTTGATTACCTCATAATTTGTGAAAAACTTCTTTATAAACCACGTTAGTAGTAAACTCGCTCGTTTCACCATCCTTTGCACAAATCAAAACTTTAAGCCCATTTTTGCTTGTAACCCTCGAGATTGCCACATACAACTGCCCGTGACTGAATACAGGTCGAGGAAGGTAAAGCCCAACATTTGAAAGTGACTGTCCCTGACTCTTATTTATAGTCATAGCGAAGCAAACATTTAATGGGAACCGCCTACGTTGGAATTTAACAGGAATTTTGTCATATCCGACGGGCTCAATATCATTCCGGGCACAAACACCTTCATTCCTTTATTCTTTCCCGAAAGCATTCTAGCTTCAACTATATGTTTTCCTGCATTTGTAACGATCATTCTCGTTTCGTTGCATAATTCTGAAGCTTGATCAATGTTTCGAGTAGCATCACTATACACCCAACCTTCAAACGTATGGAATGGTTCGGCAATCCTAGCATTTAATCGTATTAAGAAATTCAATGTAAAAACATCCTCGTGGCCAGCAATATCTCCGTCCTCCTTGCCGATGCTATCGTAACTCATATACAACACCTCATCACCGGCAACATCGACATCACATAATCATTGATAGTATCTACTATCTCATTAGTTGGTGCCAAAATTGCTCTATCCTGAAAAAATCCATCAATGCGCATATTGTGTAATATGTTAGGATACGTGTTTTCAACGATGGTTGCAATAGGATCAATTGTATTTCTTATCAAAATATCATCAGTGTAACTTAATGTCAACTTCCCCATCATTTTCTTCACCGCAATCCCCATCTCCTACACGTAATATCCATTCAAAGAAAATTTTTGATCTCTAGAACATCCGAAGAAGAAGAGGAACTTACCTACATTTATGCAATGAATGAGAAAAATATTTAGTTTCGCAACGGGAAATGTAACATGTAAAGAGTTTTAAATTAGATAATTTACCCGCAATCTCATATTTTTTGTCAATTTTAGGACCTCACATGAATTCCAAAGTTTAGATGAACCGATAGCAAAGCATGTACAATATCATGTCGGCTTCCTTTAGGCACAACAGCAATATTTGCCTCGAAATCACCTCCAAAAACAACAACTAATCCACCAAAGGGCTTATCGAGCAACGACCATAATGATTACGCATAATGTCCCTCAAGCTCCTGGTCAGCGCCTCAAAGCAGTGCTTGTGGGCCATCGGAGCCTCATCCCAAATTATCGCCTTCGTTTTCTTTAGGAGACCACACAAATCAGAACCTGGCTTAATCTTGCTACAGGTTGAGCTTTCATCGACTTGTATTGGTATGCCAAATCTGGAATGAGCAGTCCTACCCCTCGGAAGTAGCAACGAAGCTATCCCGCTAGAAGCCACCGGAAGAACTATATCCCTTCTACTTCGCAATGCTGAGCACAATGTCTTCCATATGAAAGTCTTACCCGTGCCACCATACCCATACAAAAAGAAAACTCCACCATCACCTCTATCAATAGCCGTCATGATCTTATCATAAACCATCCTTTGTTCTTCAGTCAAAGATTTATGTAATCTAGAGTGCTCAGCCTTCATCTCATCGACATCATAAGACATTTCATCCAATATTAGCATATTCTCCGCATCAGAAATTACAGAATTGCTTGGTTGAGGCATATCTTTAAAATATTGTAGACCGCTGCAATTCGCTGCCAATAACTTATCAATCTCAGCCAATGCACAATTTTTAACTTGCTCTTCACTGAGTGTCAAACCTATGTATAATGAAATAGATTAAAATTAAAACAAAAAATGATTAAAAAAATGATTAATTAAATACTCCCTCCATCCCAACAGAAATAAAAATTTGAGAAAAATTGATAAAACTTTAACAACTAATGTAAATACAATATAATACCTCAATAACAAAATAGAAAGTAGAATTCTTACTTTGCGAGGTTTTTTCATGATGAATTTGCTCTTGATCTGTTAACCGTTAGTCAAAGTTTGATAAAGTTTAACAAAAGTTTGCTTTCTTCTAGTACGGAGGGAGTATAATTGAAAAATTATACAACAGAATAAAAGATTGACCAAGATTATAATTCAAAGTATGATTTAACATAATAAAGTATTTACCAGGATTGTTAAAATTCTTTTGATGCTTGTAGTTGACATCGTCTGACAGAACTTGCCAAGTTTGATTCCAGACATCTTGTGGCCTCGACATACTATTAGATAAAAGAAGCATCGCGAAAAGTCTTCGTAGATAATCCGGTGACCCCCATTGGCTTGCTTCTTTTATTCCATCAACATACTCCTTATCATTATCTAACAATCCTAGTGCATAACACGCTTTTTTGTAATCACCGTGCACTATATTATTTACAGTTCTCAAATCATCGTAACACGTAGCACCAAAGAATGTGATTTAACATCACCCTTAAATAGTAGATATCACTCCGAATTAATGGGGACATGATAAATTCGTCCAATTGATGTGCCTCTCTTTCTAGGACGCCATTCTCGCTTTGGCTTATCCCAAACATAATGCTGCGGAAATTCGTGATACTTGTACTGTCGAGCCTCTGGATTATCACGATTGATCTTCATCCACTGTAAAAATTGCGATTGGGCAACAGTAGGCTTACCCACAACATCCGTAAGATAATCGCCATCTCTGAATGGAATGGTTTGGTCTCCCTCTAAATGGAAAGATAAGCGCTCTACCGCGGGGGTCCTGTAATGGATATCAAATGCAAATATTCTCCACATCGCTTCACATGCAGAGACATATCGACAATCGATATACCTTTTAATTTCATCATTCACTTCAAAACCTACCCCTATTCTGTCACTTCCTTTGCTGATATACTTGAATAAGTATTTTATTGATTTTCTTTGATTACAGTATTCCACGTTGATGTGAGCCCGGTACTTCAATAACAGATGTGGATTATAAGGCACAATATACCTATTATCAAGGAAAACTCCGTTTTTTTCTACATTTGCCCCATTGTCTCTCCTCCGGTAAACATAATATCCATTCTCGTCAACAGAAGTGCCTTCATTAAAGCTTTTGGGGAAGTGCTTCGTGCATCTTTTGTTATCCATGCAAGGAGATTTTAGGTTAGCAACACCACAAGGACCATGCACCATATATTCTTTCACGGCCTCGTACAATTTCGGATCAGTTTCTTTATCGGGTATCTCAAAGACTTATACACTTGTCGACATCCTCAGCGATTAATGCTTGGTCTTGACTTTTGATAAAAAGAAGAATATGAGCATGGGGAAGACCTCATTTTTGAAACTCCACTGTGTAAACAACTGTATAAAATAAATAATTATAATAATTAAAATTTTTGTAACAAAAAATAAAATATGTGGTTTAGTTATTATATATAGCATCACCCTACTATAAAACAATTATATTAACAAACGATGTTCAACTACAACACATATATATTTTGAAAGAATTACTTACGCGCATTAGGCTGACCAAAAATTTTCTTTTCCTTCAAATCCTTTACCAATTCATCAAGCTTCATCTTGAAAACCCTACATAGAATATCGACCCTATCTTCCGGTCTTCGCCCCTCCTTCCGAACAAATCTTGTAATTTCGGCCACTTTGGATTGCAGGTAAACGTGATAAAGAGTGATGGATATCCCGTCCACTCGCAAATAGCTAACGCGTCTTGGAAACTACGAGTCATCCACCGTCGGCCACCGTGTATGATGACGGCAACACAACTCGTCGACCCAGACGATGGATCGCATCTCCTCTTGAAACCGCATCCGTAAGTTTCCTATAAGTTTCGACCCTAAGAGCAGGTTGATTATGCCGAATCCACCGAAGCCTCTGTGTGTCCATCATTATATACGCATCAACCATAAACCGCCGCAGTAGTCTTCCACTTCTCATAAGTTGGTGTCCTTCGCACCTCCGCCGTAGTCGGAATGATAAGAACTCTTTCAAAGAAAGATTGGGTCGCTTTGACATTGGAGGCATATTTCGAGGAATATCTCGTATAGAACCCATCTTCCCCAAAAACAAACAAAGAATGGTGCATCAAGAGGAAGATAACATGGATTGAACTCGTGTATTTGTTTAAAGTCACCACACCGCTTTTCAACTATAATATCTCTCACATCAGGTGTATCTTGAATATCACCCTCGATAAGAGCTGCCACTTCAGAAGTTGTTGGCAAATTATACGTTCTTCCGTCCTTAGATCGCTTTCCTATCAGTCGAAGCTTTACCTCACTCGAAACTCTCAAAGAAATACGCCCGCACTGCTCGTAAATCTTAGCATACGGGTTGTTTTCATCAATCATTTTTCTTAAGTCCGATACAATCGAGTAGTCAAATTCCGAACTCCTCTCGTTTATCGTAAAATAAATTTCAAAGCAAGCAATATATAATTAGTCAATATAACAACACAAAATATATATATAAAGCACGAATATAAAAGGCTATCCAAAAAATAAATCATATGGATGCTTTAAAAATATTAGCATTACTATATAAGAATGAAGCAAAATCTTCAACCAAACATTGTTTGAAGTTAGAATTTGGATACATCTGCATTTGCAGATTACATGGACTGAACCATCACAATGTCAAATTTTCTTTTCATGCATAATTACTTTTATGAGTCAAGTGCCAACGATTATGAATATAGTACATTTAAATGGTATTATTCTTGATATCAAAAGAGTTCAAATATAGTAATTTACTTGAAGAATCTGTATCGATGGCATACTCATAATTGTATTGTCAACTAACTGTGAATAGTTGTAATAATTAAATAACAATAGAATATAAATTCATGAGAAAAAAAACAGAGTTCATATTTATTGAGGGCATAATTTACCATTATATAAGAAGAACAAAAAATAAACAGGTAAATCTTTAACTTCATGCTATATAAACAGACAATGTGTCTAAAATTTATGGTTGAAGGGAAAAGGAATGAAAAATTCATAGCCGTAAAATATAACAACAATTTAAGATTAGAAACGAGTACTTCGTTTTGAAATATATAGACAAATCACGGACGATAAAGTACATTATGAAGAAACATACCCGATGCCTTTTATTCTCGTTATTAACTTCGTTTCAGTGTCATAAATATAGAGTTGGGAGAATTGTGGAGGAGCTCCTTCATTGGGCAATAATGATCCGATTAGATGAACATTCTGACCTCCCAACTTAAATGCGTAAGGGCCTCTTCCTTGATTTACGGTCTTATCAATTGTCCCACCCATTGATGTAAATGCGTACATCATGTTATAAGCACGTATGTTATCCATAAAATTTTTGCTTTTTTCGTGCGTTTTATCTAGAAGATCACGCAACAACTCAAAGCGGATGTTGCAAGAGTGGAAGTTGTACTTGCCCATGCATGCAACATAATGAGAATTTTGGATTTGTCGTTTGCTTGTTCTTTGGGGTCCTCTCTTCGTACCAAAATAAAGCATGGCAATGTTCGCATTCATATTTTGGATCTCCAATATCCCAATAACCTTGATATGTAAAATAATCTAAAATGTAATTGACCTTTATCTAAAGAAATAAGTATTAAATGTATTGTGTTTTATTATTTAGGTAAAATACTATTATGTGAAATCTTAACATCAACTAAAAATCGAAACCATACCTGTGCTTGGTTGTGCAATCTCCTTAATTTTTTTTTTCCTATTACATCGTGATGTTCGGAAATTATATTCATCGTTTGTTGCAAAATCATTTTGGGATTCTACCATTCCCGAATACATAACAAAAATCTCGTATATATGTTTTTCTATGATATGAATTATAAAATAATAAATCAGAAACATCAAGTAAAAATTATATAAATAGTGAAAATAAGTGATTTATGTTTGATTTCAAGTACCTGTATCCAAGCGATTAGGTATGTTATTGCTCTCATTTACTTGATGCTGATATATCTGGGTGATTGTGAATGTTTGTTTGATGTTTCTTAATATATGGATTTGTAGATTCTAGGCCAGAACCCTCAACTTCGTAGTATGCTTGATATGAACCCTCAATTAAGAGAAATGATGCAAAATCCTGAAGTACTTTGCCGCTGACCTCCCCGAGATGATGCAGTATTATCCCATGTGCGAGGATGGCTCTGATTCTTCCCTACACACATACACATGCATTCTATGTTTTGCCCGTCCAAATAATGATACTATTTGGAATGGAAAAATGGTCTTTACGCCTTTTATGCTTTTACTTTTTACTGATTGAATATTGTCTAATGCGATTTTTTTCTTCATTTTGGCCTTCATTTCATTTCATGCTTATCGTTTTTGTTTGACTTCGCAGAATGATGAATATGCAGCAGCTTTCTACCCCCGCTTAATCGACAACAAACAACTCAGTAAGTTGAAGTAACCTAAGTGAAGATTTCTCCTCTTAGATGGTCTATGTATTATGGACCTTCTCAGCGGAGAAACCTAAGCTTGGATAACTCATACTCACTCCGTCCCAAAATGATCTTCCCACTTTTTTTGTCATTACTTGATTATTTTAATAGATGTTTCCAGTTGGTTGTTGAAAGAGTAAATTTGAATTTCAAAACTTAAATTTTGAAATATGATATGAGTATATTTTAGGCATGAATTGGTCACCATTTTTTGATGCTATCACCGAAAAATAAAAACTAAAAAATAAAAATAAAATAATTTATATATTAATTCAAATCTTTAACCTCCTTTTCTTATTTTATTTCAATTAGTTAAGATCAGGATTGTTTTTCAAATAATTGATTCAAATTTAAAATTGTCTGAAATTTGAATTCAATCTCATTCGGAGAGTAGATTCAGTTAAGGAAATGAATGAAATTTTAATTGTTAATCCAAATTTCAAAATTAGCCTCTCCAAACATGTCTTGCCCAAACATTTTCCAGTCAAGCTCTAGCGAGAAGAGATGGGTCAACCAAATCAATACAACCTTGTCCAAACACACCACCATTGAAATTCCTACTCCACCAGTTTGTGTCTTTCATGTCCCTCAAACCTTAACTATTTCTAAGCCCCAAGCTTATGTTACTCAGCATGTTGGCATCGGACCGTATCATCATTTACGGCCGGAGCTACATAAGATGCAAAGGCACAAGCTTGACGTGGTTAAAAGGGTTTTAACCCTTTTTGATATCAAGAATAATAACCATCTTTTTGTTGTTTTGGGTTGAAAACTGTGTCAATATTGTGATATTGGTGATATGATTATGCTAATCAAACAATTTTGGTCATGTGTCCAAATAGGTGTGTTGACTGGTGTGATATTTGATGTCGAAGAAAGCTTGTTGAGCCATAACCAATTTGCTGTTCAACTTTAAATATCACTTTTGTTGTCATTTATTTCAGCTTTCTTATGAATGAAATGTTTCTTACTCCTACCAGGTTTACAGTTGGAAGTGACCCTAGGTGGTGCTGTACTTACCTTCTTGATACAATTGAAAGGTATGTTCCTATCTGTGTGCATTTTTCTGGTTGTTGTATGATATTTATCTATAATGCTCAAAAGCTCTCTCGCCCTTCCCGATACCTAACTACTTCTCTTTTTAGAATATGGAAGGAGCAAACCACATTTACAATCGGTAAATATCTTCACTTCACCGTTCTTGTAATCATGCTTGTTTATAAATATTCTCGTATGTTCTTTCTTAAATTTGTGTTGATTGACTAATCGTATCGGTTAAGCAAAGTTAAATGCCTATATAACATTTAAATTTACATGTAAACTATTCTTTGTCGGTAAAGATTGACATCCAATTTTGATTTATTATTAAACCGGTCCGACGTCTTCGCTCATGAGCCGTCGTTGAATGTCCTACTCCCATTGTATTTAATCGCTTGGTCAGATCCGAATATCTCCCAAACATTCACCGTGTTTTTTTTTCCCGAAAGGATATGGCGTATATTTTATGTTCCATTAGTTCTATTTATTTTTTCCTCTCGATTTAATGCTCAAGGGATTTTATGGTCTTAATTTCTTCGTATTGTCAATTCTCGTTTGATGACCGATAGCTCCAATTGTAACCCCCCATAACCTCTATCACCGTACGCGTGTGCATCAACAAAAGGTACATAGATGTGGTTTGGCTTAGTTGTTTTTGATTGTTTCGTTGCTTATCGGGCATTTCTCACCCCCTTTTCGTTAGGTATTGATTATTGCCCTCCCCCTTTTTCGTTTTGTATTGTTAGTTCACTATATGTGTGTATGGGGGTAAGTAATGGACTGGAATATATTTGTTCATGAAAATTTATAATGTTTTTGTTTGATTCAGATTAATTACGTGGGAGTGATGAGGCTTATCTGATGCTAAAGGTATTTTGCTAATTAGAGTAGTTTCATGTTAATAGGTATCTCTCGGAATGGCTGTAGAGCGCAACACACTCAGTACATTTGTACCGTGCTGCCTTATGCTATCGACTACTAAATCAGGGTGAGTTTGAAAATATTCTATCTAGTGCTCTTAAGATAGTGTCTTTTGGGAAAACCATCTCCATTATAACTCATTATTTAGAGATTGTTAGCATGGATCTTCCTTATTCATATTGATTTTAAGTTTTTCTCTAGCAGATCTAGGAATGTGAGCCCATTTACTCATGGAGACTGCAAATGATAAAGTATAATATAACACAACGTAAAGTAAAATATAAAAATTCGCCAATATCAAATGTTCTACAAAAACAACAGGGAAATAATGAATAAGAATATATGCATAAATTTAATGGGTTTTGATGTTACCTTTTCTTAGAATATTGACACAGTTGTTATTGGGCAGAAGAGAAGAAAAATTAGGGTGGTGAAACCGGCTTCGGTCCCGTAAAAATAGAGAAGAGACTTGAAGAAGATTATATATAGGAATAAATTCATATATAAAAGAGAAAAAAATACTGCAATCTTGGGATAAATACAAATCTTTTCTACATTATATCACTTTATACAGTTAAATTCATTCATATATAAATATTAGAAAATATATACATTCCGAAAATATTTAAAATTCCGAAATTATTTGAGTAAATCAAATCTTCGTGAAAATAGGGGACAAATATTTTCAAATCTTAGGAATTAGGTTTTTATTTTTATTTTATTTTTTATATTCGTTGATTGATTGAATTAATTATATACTTCTTATTTTCGGGTATTAATCGAATAAATCAAATTTAAAAAATCCGATCAAATCCATATATTAGGTGATTGAATTAAATAATTTTAAATTGATAGATTAAGTTATCTGATTGTAAATGAATTATGATTTTAATTTGGGGATAAATATGAATAATTTGAAAATTATATCACTTTATATATTAAAATTCTACATATAAAGAATAGAAATATATAAATACCGAAAATATTTAAAATAATTTTGGAATTTTTTTTTTTAATCTATCATTGCCGAAAATATAGGAGTTGATTACTTGAAAATCAATCAATTCCAAAATTTAGGAATTGATTACTTGAATCAATCAATTCGAAATACACATCAGCCCTCGGGGAGCTGACGCTCCCTATGCATGGGAGCGGACGCTCCTTTTGGACGTAAACCGTGTCTAAGATTGGCAAATTTGGGAGCAAAGCGCTCCCATAATTTTGGAGCGGGCGCTTCCTATTTACCAAAGAATTTGAATTGTTTTGAGTTAATTTGGGAGCAGGTGCTCCCTAATTTTTGAGCGTACGCTCCCACTTTCCAAAGGGATTCTATATATTTTTTTTTAATATCATATTAACTATGTAACCACTTCCGTTTCCAACCAAAATCAAACTTTTGTCAAAGTTTGATTTTTAATTAAAATCAATATCATATGCATCCATAGGCACCGTAAAGATCTCACATGTGCTATCATAATTGAATGTGCAAATTACAAAATGATGCATAACGATGGAAATTTGAATAGCTCCATCAGAATTCCACAAAACAATAAATGTTATAAGAGTGCGAAAATTTTATTTATATTTCATTTTAGATAAACATCCTAATAAATCATAACAAACTACTAAACCTAAATATAATCTTAAAAAAAAATCATATAATCAAATTGAACTATTAAACCTAAAAAGATTAATAAAATCATTCAGATACATTAAACAAATCATAGATTTCAAAGTCACATATGCAATTAGCACATCCGGTATTTTCAAGTCTTGAATAATATGACCAATTTTTGTCTCAGAAATAAGCTTCAACCTTGCAAAATATTGGCCATATGGAAAAGTAATAATCATCACTCTTCCATAATGAATTTATGTGTGCCTTCAAATTCAAACGATATTTAATGGACTGATTCTTGGTGAAGTCGGATTTTTGGAAAGACATGATGATTTGCTTTCCCTTCTCTATATTCGATTCCTCTTCGTTGAAAAGTAGTACTATCCCTAGGGTATACAAAGCTTCCATATGACCTTTATCAGCAGCTTGTTTTAAATAGGTAATACCCGAATGAAAACTCTCTTTTTCGCATGAACCAATCTGAAAAAGAGATAAATTAATTAATATTACTTTAAATAATATTAAGAAAAATACTTATAAGCTGGTCAATACCGAAAATATTAAGAAAAATATGTAATTATTTACATACCAACCCGTGACGGAATAGAGCATCAGGATTTCCAAATTCAAGGCACCTATCCATAAATCTGGTTGCAACATTGCTCCGACGCCACCATGGGCTAATTGGAAAATCACGAAGTGAACCTTTTTGATATATATAATCATCCTTCCCTGAATCCCAAAAGATTCTAGAAGTTGATTTTAGATTCAGGAAATCGAAAAAAGAATTTGCGAGAACGCGAAGAAAAATTTCAATAATAAGCTCAATAGGAAGACTGTCAATGGAAGCCATTGTAATTGAATAAAAAAAAGTAATTCGAATAGTTAACAGTGAATAATAAAAAATCAGTAATATGCGAAATAAAGATGAATGACTTAGTATTTATAGGATACAGGTGGTTTAATTGGATTGTTATGAAATTATTTTTCAACAATAATATACATAAAATATATAACTAATTTAAAATACTTCAAATCTTGGGGATAAATATGAATATTTTGTAAATTATATCACTTAACAAAATATTTTTTTGTAAATTATATCACTTTATGAATCTTTGTTAAATTAATACATTTCCAAATAAACTCCATATAACTAATAGTAAATATATAACTACCGAAAATACTTAAAATAAATTTGGAAAATTTATTTATAATTTCCGGATTATAATGATCCTTAATTTTGAATTTAAAATTAACACTTTAAAAATATGTTATGTTTGTATTTTGGTTGATTACATTAAATAATGGCTTACCATTTAAAAATCAAATTTTTGGAAAATCAATTCTAAATTTAATATTTTCGGGGACTACCTAAAAAAATTACTTATATTTAAAAATCCGATTTGAATTATTTAAATTGATATAGTAAGATAACCGATTTGTCAAATCAATTCTAGATTTCTTATAATTTTTTTGGAGTTTTTCCAAATAAATAATTCCTAAAATAAAATTTTTATTAGGAGTTTATTTGAAAATGATACGAATTTTAAATTGATATAGTCGTTACTTAACCGAAATAAAAAGGAAATATGCTTCTTTTTTTTCTTTTTTTTTCTTTTATGCGTTGGAAAAATTAAATGTTAACTAAACTCATTACAATTTAAAAAAATAATTAAAAAATAAACTGAATAATCATTGGAGTAACATTGCATGAATGACAACAAATGCAAATGGGATAAAAAATTCATTGTTCCATAAATCCAATACAGAAAACAAAAATAAACTAAAAACTTAAAAAGAACATTACATCAATTCGAATGATTTAAAAAAAAAGAAAAACAAAATAGACTAAATTCGTGAATATCATTATTCCTACTGATGAACTTGATTGTTGTCGAAATGATTAAGGCGCACTTGATCTATATAGTTAACATCAATTCGAATGTGACCATGAGGTATTCCGCGTTTGAAAAACTCCACAGAGATGATAGAGACGAAAACTGCATAGATAAACAAATATAGAACAAAAATATAGATTGTTAAAAAAAAACTGCATTAATAAAATCGAACTTCAACTACAAATTTAAAAGAAATACTTACATGAATTGAGGTTGATAAAACAACATTCGTCTTTCAAATCTCTCACAAGTTTATTGAATTTAGTTTTAAAATTGTCGTACAATAAATCATGGATTTTTTCCTGTTCAATGCCCGAACTAATTAAAAATTTTGAGACTTCTTGAAAAAAAAGAGTAGATCCAAAGCTGATGAAATGTGAGAGAATCAACCGACTGGGTATTTCATTGATCTGTGAAATTAACAAACAATAAATAAAGCCCAAATTTTAATCATAAAACATTGTAGAGTAAATTAAAAAAATAGGATTACCTTCACGACGACGGATTGTCTTATAGCGAAAATTGAAGATGCCATTCGAAATTGAAAAGAAAAAACTGAGTATTCTAAAAAAATTGGGCGGAATATGAAAATGAATAATTCCTTCGTAATTCACTCTAAGTTTGATTATAATTTCCATGGAAACTGAAAAGATGTATTTATAATGTTAGGATTATAACTGAAAACGTTTTTTAAGGAGTATATTTGGAAAATGATTTGAATTTTAAATTGAATGAGTAAGTTATCCGAAATAAAAGGAATTAAGCTTTTAATTTTTTTTGATTTTAAAATTTTAGGTTTGAATTTTCGGACTATACTGAATTTTTGGAAAATCAATTCTATATTTATTAATTTCGGTTAATGGTATTTTTAAAAAATTTCAGAGTTTAAAAATCCGATAAATTCATTAGATTAAGTAATTGAAAAAGGTTTAAATTATAAAAATCCTATCAAATCCGATCAATTCTATAAAATAGGTAATTGGAAAAATTTCAAATTTCAAATTTTAAACTGAATAAGATTTTGTGAGGTTTTTTCAAATATTTAATTCCTAAAATAAACTTTTTATTAGTAGTTTATTTGGTAAATTATTTGAATTTTAAACTGCTTTATCATCTAATCCGAAATCAAAGGAATTATAATTGTGAATTTGTTTTTTTTTTTTTTAGGCGTTATAAATATTATAGTCTGGCTAATTGTAAAATGCCACGTGGCTTTCCACGTCATAATGCCACGTGGCGCTCTGTAAAGCCTGAAAATTCTTCTGCTTTCATATAGTATATAGATGATTAAAAAAACATCTTAATAAATCAGAACAAACAACTAAACCTAAATGTAATCTTCAAACAAAATCATATAACCAAACGTATGAAACAAAACTGTAACCAATTTGATATTTGAATTCCATTTTTGATAAAGCCTATATTTATCTTATCTTTTAATGAAATAATTATGACTACATCAGATTTAGATTCCATTTTTGATAAAGCCTATATTTTTTTAACTAAAATCTGAAATAAAAATGAGTTGGAAATTGAATTGCTGACGTGATCTTTGACGTGACATTTTCTGGAGCCTCCAAATAATTTTGCTATATTTATAATATATGATATGACATGATGATAAACCCACCAAGGATTTATCCTTGCCTGTCCCAAGTCAGGATAAAGGGCGAGGGTTGCGGTAGGCATGTGACAGCCAGCGTAAAATTTTTGTCACATTAACATGACATGAATCGGATTATGAATATCGTTGGGGCGTTTCCTCAGCAGCGACACGCTACACTTCAAAGACCTGGGTGTAGTGATAAGTATGCAAAGGTTGCTAGGTCGTCGCCCGGAAGCGACGCGCCATCTCTTCGCTTTGGGGTGGTGTCAAATATGCAAGGGTGCGCTACACTTCAAAGACCTGGGTGTAGTGATAAGTATGCAAAGGTTGCTAGGTCGTCGCCCGGAAGCGACGCGCCATCTCTTCGCACGGGGGTGGTGTCAAATATGCAAGAGTTCCCGCCTTGCGGACGAGTGCGGGTAAAGAAGCTAGTCCATGGTAGGTGTAAGGGTAGTAGGATGCGCTTTGGAACTTGGAACATTGGATCATTGACAGGGAGATCAGCAGAGGTGGTGGAAGTTATGAGGAGGAGGAAGATTCACATAATGTGTTTACAGGAAACTAAGTGGGTTGGAGAGAAAGCAAAAAAAATATCGCCTTGGGGTTTTAAGCTTTGGTACTCAGGAAAGGATAAGGGTAGAAATGGAGTGGGTATCATTATTGATAAGGAGTATATTAATGATGTGATGGAAGTGTACAGGAAGAGTGATCGAATTATGGGCATTAAACTGGTGATACGTGATGAGATTATAACTATTATTTCCGCCTATGCACCACAAGTAGGGTTGGATGCATCTATTAAACAAGTGTTTTGGGAAGATTTGGAGGAGGTAGTGCAACGAGTACCTAGTGGTGAGAAATTAGTGATTGGTGGTGATCTGAACGGACATGTGGGGTCTAGTCGATATGGCTTTGAGAGCATACATGGAGGTTTTGGTTTTGGAGAGAGGAATGAAGCAGGAAATAGTATCCTGGACTTTGCGTTGGCATATGACTTGAGTATAATGAACACTTGGTTTAAGAAGAGAGAATCTCACTTGGTGTCCTATAGGAGTGGAGGTAATGCGAGTCAGATTGACTTCTTCTTAGTAAGAAATACTTGTAGAAAGAGTTATACAGATTGCAAGGTTGTTCGGGTGAGAGCACAGAACTCAACATAGGCGGTGGTACTTGATTTTCAAGTAAGAGAATTTCGAGGAAGAGAAAATCACAGGTAGACCCTAGAATCAAGTGGTGGAGACTTCAAGGGGAAAATCAACCGAAATTTGTAGCTAAGATGGTCGATACCGGTATTTGGGCGGATAATATGGAGGATATGGATATAGATTCGACTTGGACTAAGATGGTACATACCATAAAGGAGGTGGCGAAAGAAGTCCTTGGAGAATCTAGAGGAAATGGGCCACCAAGTAAGGACACATCATGGTGGAACGAGGAAGTAAAATAAGCAATAAAGGGCAAGCGAGAATGCTACAAATTATTGGGGAAATGTAGGAGCGATGAGAACTATGAGAAGTATAAGGAAGCTAGAAGAGATGCTAAGAAAGCAGTAAGAGACGCAAGAGCAAAGGTGAATCAGAAACTTTATGTTAAGTTGGATACAAGAGAAGGGGAAAAGAACATCTACAGACTCGCTCGTATGAGGGATAAGAGGACACGAGATATTGGGACGGTTAAATGTGTGAAGGATGTAGACCAAAGAGTTTTAGTCGGGGATAAAGAGATAAAAGATAGATGGAGTTCGTACTTTGATAACTTGTTCAATGGCGGTCAAGAGCAGGATGTCGGAGATCTAAATATCTCTTCGAGTATGGTTAATCGAGATTTTATGCGGAGAATTCGAAAGAGTGAAGTGGAAATGGCAATGAAAAAGATGAGATTGAAGAAAGCCGTTGGACCGGATGGTATACCAATTGAGGTTTGGAGATGTTTCGGGGAGAGGGGAGTAGATTGGTTAACAACTCTATTTAACAAGATATGGAGAGTTAACACAATGCCATTGGAGTGGCGGAAGAGTACTCTGATCCCTTTGTATAAGAATAAAGGTGATGTCCAAGATTGTGCTAACTATCGGGGAATCAAACTAATAAGCCATACTATGAAACTTTGGGAAAGAGTGATTGCACAAAGGCTGAGAAAAATTGTGGATATTTCGGATAACCAATTTGGGTTTATGCCAGGAAGATCGACTATGGAGGCAATATATCTTATGAGACAAACCATGGAGAAATATCGGGATCAAAAGAAAGATTTGCATATGGTTTTCATTGATTTGGAGAAGGCATATGATAAAGTGCCAAGAGAGGTACTTTGGTGGGCATTAGCAAAGAAGGGTGTTTCAAAGAAATATATTGATATTATTAAGGACATGTATAATGGAGTTAGTACTTGTGTACAGACTAGTGTTGGGAAGATCAAGAGTTCCCTATAAAGATTGGAGTGCATCAAGGTTCCGCACTTAGCCCCTTTCTTTTGCTTTGATAATAGACAAATTGACGAGGTCACCCAAGATGATGTACCAAAGTGTATGCTTTGTTCGCAGATGATATTGTCTTGATTGATGAGACAAGAGAGGGTGTTGAAAGTAAATTGGAGTTGTGGAGACACACTTTGGAATCTAGAGGTTTTCGATTAGCGAAGCAAGGCGGAATATTTGGAGTGTAAGTTTAGCAGTAGTTGAAAGTAGGGAGGCGAGGGCGGTCACATTTGATGGAAATATTATCCAAGCTTCTGAGTTTTTTCGCTATCTTGGATCCATTATCCAAAAGGATGGAGAATTAGATGGAGATGTGGCTCATAGGATTAAAGCAGGTTGGTTGAAGTGGAAGAGTGCTACAGGATTTCTATGTGATCGCGGCATGCCTAATAGATTAAAGGGAAAATTCTACCGCACGGCAATTAGGCCGGCATTGCTTTACGGCACCGAATGTTGGGCCGTGAAACAGTGTCACGTGCATAAGATGAATGTGGCGGAGATGCGTATGCTTCGATGGATGTGCGGTCATACAAGAAAGGATAGGTTGGGGAATGAGGTGATCAGAAGTAAAGTAGGAGTTGCGCCCATTGAGGATAAAATGAGGGAAAATCGTCTACGGTGGTTTGGACATGTGAGAAGGAGACCGAGTGATGCACCGGTTAGGAGGCCGGAACAGTGGAGAAATGAGAAAATGGCGAGGGGTAGGGGAAGACCCAAACAAACTTGGATTAGAGTAATTGAAAATGATATGAATTTACTTGGAGTGGATGAAAGTATGGTGTTGAAGAGGCCGGAGTGGAGGGCAAAAATCCATGTGGGGGGTTGATTTTTTATTTTTTACTTTTTTATTTTTATTTTTTTATTTATTTTTGTACTTTTTTTATTTATTTTTATTTTTTAATTTAATTTAATTTAATTTAATTTTTTTATTTTTTTTCACGATAACATATGAGGATTCATGTTAGCCGATCCCAAATTATTTTGGGACTAAGGCTTTGTTGTTGTTGTTGTTGTTGTTGTTGTATATGACATGATGATACACATTAGAAAAATCGGTATTAAAATGTTAGCTATATATGCCTATTTTTTTGCTTCATTGAAATAATTACTATCTTGAAACAGAGTTAATAAGTGTCAGCTTTTAAACAACTAATTTCGACGATATGCTGTTCCTGTGTTCCACCCATCGGCACTTAAATAATTAACTTCAAAAATACACATAATCTCACCATCTCCATTTAAATAATTAGCTTGGGAGTATTTCAATAAAGGTTCAAATAAATTAAACCCTGGTTTTGAAAGACCAGAATAAATAATTGATTTTATAAAAATTTGAAATCAGCATCAGACCAATATTATTGGTTCGGTTCGATTTTTACTGATATGGTCTAATTCTACGAATTTTTTGTACAACCCTACTGACAAGGAAATGCCACATTGAAACAAACATATCTTTGGGATCTTTACACATGTACACAAATGAATGATCCAACGCTCGAAGGAGCAACTGATGAGCTCGCACCTTTCAGATCGGGCCTAAATCGAACTAAATGATAAAATACATTTTATTCGTTGATAATACTTGAATTTAACTATGTTTTAGTGAATAATTAATAGGCATTTGAGAATAACATGTATTTTCTACTATGATGATTCTTTGAGTGTATTTTCTTGCAATATTCACTCCTTTGCAACACTCATCACGAATTACCTGAAATATGATAATTTTTCACTCAAATTATTCTTTTGATTTCAGGACTTTGTGCATTTATCCAAATTTGGATGGTTGTTATTTCACTTTTCCAGTAACTTCATTCAAATTGTTGAGAGATCAAACTGATTTACAAGTATCCAAATTACTTAAACGTTTATATAACAATCAATAATTTGAGTTTTTTGTTAAATTTGATTTGGGATTAATACGTTATTTTATAAATCTCTTATAATTTCATGGTTATTTCTTTGATTCATGACTAAACTGTAATTAATACACTATTACTTATAAAATACATTTTATTATTTTTTATCATAAAAGCAACAAATTATCTTTAGTTTTCTTTTCATAGTTAGGCAATAAGAGTGATTGATATATGTGTAGATCTCTTCCTGTATATGTACATGTATAGTGACTATATTTACCTATCACTTTTCTTTAAAAAATGAATAAAATTATATTTTATTTATTAATCTTATTATCCTTTTAAATATATATATTAAATTTCAGTGGATTAGTAACTAGTTACTATCTTGAAACCGAGTTAATAAGTCTCTTCAGCTTTTAAACAATTAATTTTGACGGGTATGATGTTCCACCCATCGGCACTTAAATAATTAATTTCAAAGATACGTATAATCTCACCATCTCCATTTAAATAATTTGTTTTGGGGAAAATTGTTAGGACCTAACTTTGATCAATGTCTTAGTTAGTTGGTTTTGATAAAGGAATATATATATAGAACAGGGTTTATATCAAAAGATGTAATCTGTCATAATTCTTCACTTTGATAGCTATGAGTCTGACAGTTATGATTCTCCCTTATACAATGTTTACAATCAATCAAAACATGAATCATAGTCACTCTCTAAGTCATCAAGATCATCAAGTGCATCTCAGTCCTTATTAGAGATCCTCTCTGATAGCTAAGCCTTGCCATGATCTGACAGCTATGACTTCAGTCCTCAGACAGCCATCTCCCTGCCTCACACCATGTTACCACAAACTCAACCAAGTTAGATCCTGCATCTTCACAGCTATCAAGTCCATCATTGAAGACCATTGAAGACCTTCTGGAAGCTCTCAGCTCATGCCAACTCATGAAGACCTGCAAGTGGACAAGTGGGGCAAAGACCAGTCAAAAGACTCATTAATGGAGCTGCAACTGTCATATTCCAACGACTATATTGAAAGCTATAAATAGAGGAGTTCTCTCCTCTATTCAACTACCCTTGAACCCCTTGAAAAATACTCTTTTTCATAGTCCAAAGCCTTCCCTTTACACCCACACACACCTCCTGTAATCCACACACACACACACCAATCCTCACCTTTAAAACCCTGTTCCAAATCAAAACCTTCACCCCTAAACCTCTTCACCAACAACAAACAACCCCAGTGTGTTAATTCACAAACCCCAAAAACCTAAGACTGTACTTTAGGTGTAGAATTAGTTTGTAATCACTCAAGACTGTACTTTGAGTGTATTAGTTGCTTTGTAAAATCTTGAGACTGTACTTCAAGTTGTAAAAACACTTAAGACTGTACTTTAAGTGTATCCCTAGTTGACTGTACTAATTAGGAAGAGGAAGTTCAAGGAACTTGCCTGAATCAATCATTTGTAATTTTTGTTGATTAAAGATTATAATAAAATTGATCTCACTTGTCAAGTTTGACAGTGGGGGTGGATGTAGGAGGAGTGAACTCTGAACCACTTTAAATTCTCTGTGTTATTACATTTTTGCAATCACATTCACACACTTGCATTATTTCTTTGTGTTTCTTGTCCTATCATTATTTCAAACCTCTCTTATTTCGCTGCACAACTCAACTATCATCTGACAGCTAAGCCAATACCATAGCTGTCTGATCATCTGTATATTAACAAAGGGCCTTTCAATTGGTATCAGAGCTTGTCTTCACACTCAAAAGTCTAACAACTTGTGAAGGATTCTCTTCAAACCCACCATGCCTCAACCAAGAAGAAATAATGAGAAAGACATCCCACACATTGATGACTGTGGATCTTTTGAGATCTATGCTTCAAAAATAAAAACATACCTTGATGCAAACAGTATATGGAATTGGTATGTTCTAGAGAATGAAGTGTCATACCCAACTCAAATCAGACCGATGGAGGACCAAGTAAGATCAAATCCCCGTAAACTTGGTCTCGAAGTCGAAAAGCAATTGGTAAGTGCAAACTTGAAAGTCAAGAACATTCTTCAAAAGAGTGTAAATGACTCTCTAGCCCAAGAAATTGCTAAGGAACCAAAAGCCGTAACAACATGGGCTCTTATTCAAACCAAGTTCACTAAACACTCCAAGTGTTAGGACACAAAACTTGTACAACTTGCTTAGGCAATTAGATAACTTCAAGTTCTACCCTGGAGAAAAGGTGAGTGCCGCTTCGCCCAAGGTTTGAGAACCTTGTTAGATCAATTACCGATCATGGAAAAACCTTTTAACAACAAGATCTCTCGCCTCAAGATTTACTCAAATCTCCCTCAAGAATATGAGAAGGTAGCATTACCTATTAGAGAAGGATCTCGAATGGAGCACCATGACAGCTTGAGCAATATTTTGGAAAGCTTGAAGCTTATGAACTGGAAGGTATGATAAAAATTCCATCGGTCCCTCCATTTCACAAACCTTAGCTTTAATCGCACAAGAAACCGTCCACAAGCCAATCACTCACCATGACATTGAGACCATTGTCAACAATGCTCTTCAAAAGATAAACATCGGCTCCAAATCAGTCAAAGAAACGTATCTCCCAAGAAGACATTCCAAGCCTCATTTCCATGGTCCGCGAAATGCCATGAAATTTCAAAAGAAATCTTTTGACAAAAATTCAATCCCTCCACATCTAATGCTCAACAAGACAACAAGAAGACAATTGATTGCTTCAATTGTGGAAAGCAAGGACATTACTCTTCCGATTGCCCCGAACCAAGGAAACCTAGGGACAATCGCAGCCTAAGAAGATGACCTACTCAAAGGAGATCATTCACAGCTCTAAGTGCAACCGCTTCAATTGCTCTAAAAATAAACATGACAAAAACAAAGAGCAAGTCATGATTGCCGACTCATCAAAATTCAGTGATGAAGAGTATATGTCAAGTGATGACTCGAAATTGAAGGAGAAGAAGCCATGATATGCCTTATGGTCAAGATGATGAAGAATCGAAAATGAGGAAGAAATGGAAGCACTTGCTGCTGCGATGAACTAAAAGAGGTACATGATTTTAACTCTTTAAATATTGATGGTTTTAAACAATTAGTTTGCACTCTTTTAATTCAAACCCAAAAACAAAAACTGGCTTTGCTTCATCGGTCAATGAAAATCTTTCCCAATCCTCAACCATTGACACCCTCACAAAAACCATTTCTGAGCTTGAGAAAGCATGCCAAGGGCTAAGAGATCAATGCATCATGCTTGAAAAACAAAACAAGGATCCGATTTGAGACATCAAGTAATCATGAAAACCGTCCAAAAACTCATTAATCTTGAAAAAGAAAATGATGCTCTTAAAAAGAGAATAGATTCATGGAACTTGTCAAGCAAAGCATTATCACTTTTCACCTATACCCAAAGGCGTCCCAATGACAAAACAGGATTGGTGCCGATAATCCATCAGCAAAAGTATACTCTCCTCCCACCGGTGAAAGGGCCATTGAAAAAATGGTTCTAGAAAACCTTAGCTCGCGGCAAACCTATCAAACTCAAACCTACCCTGTTCAAACCAAAGAAAAATCAAAAGAAATCTTGGGTGGTCCTAGTCAACCAAAGGAAGGACCAAGTAGAATTCAAGGAAGCAAGTATATTTGGGTTCAAAAAGGAGCCAATATACGGAAGAAGCCAAGCTGCAAGAATGTGCTAGTCGGTCAAGTCTGTCCGACACGCCTAAGGGTTGACAGACCAAGGCATGACAGCACGATGCCCAAGGCCCGACCGACAACCAAAATCTTCCAAACAACAAAGAACCCCAAGGCAACAAAAATTCTACAACAAACATAGATACACCAAACAACAAAAACCTCAATGGAAATACTCAAATGGTAGAAGCCATGCAAATCAAAATGACTCTCCCAGATCATCCTCTTCAAATAACTTTCAGTTTCAACCCCACTACAACAATCCAAACCACTTCTTCAATCCATCCCAATCCACTGTCCTCACACCTTACATGATGCAAATCATGTCATATTATCATACCCTAAACCAGTTCTTCAACAAGGGACCAATGAACAAAGCTAGGGTTCCAAAGAAAAACTAATCCTTTGGACCCAATAGAATAAAAAAGGGGTACCATAAAATTTACTTTCATTTTGCAGGGTACCTAGGAAAGGACTTTGGTATTTAGATAGTGGTTGTAGTAGACATATGACCTTCAATAAAGACTGGTTGCAACAATATTCCCCTAAAAATGGTCCAAATGTAACCTTTGGTGACAATTCCCAAGCTAAGGTCAAAGGATCAGGAAATCTTGTTACAAAAGATATCATTTTTACAAATGTATCCTATGTAGAGGGTCTCAAACACAATTTGATCAGCATTAGTCAAATCTGTGACAAGGGATATCATGTTGTATGCACTAAGGATAAGTGCACTGTCAAGGATAAAAGCAATAAAGTTATACTAACTGGATCAAGAAAAGGAAATCTCTACTGCCTAAATTTAGAGAATGTGGAATCCTCAAATGCTCACTGCCTGCTGTCCTTCAATCAATCTGATATGTCATGGCTATGGCACAAAAGATTGGCTCATCTTAACCACAAAACCATCTCCAAGCTTGCAAATTCTAATCTAGTCAGAGGTCTACCAAAGATCCCATTCAAAAAGGATAAGCTTTGCAAAGCATGCCAATGTGGGAAGCAAAAGAAATCTTCATTCAAACCCAAGACCAAGTTGGACACCTCAAGACCCATTGAACTACTTCATATGGATCTCTTTGGACCCATAAGAACTAGATCTTTAGGAGGAAAAAGATACTCCCTTGTTGTTGTTGATGATTACACAAGATTCACTTGGATCATTCTTCTTGAATCCAAAAGTGACACCCTTAGCCGTTCGATAAAGCCGTTCAATAAAATTCAAAATCAAAAGGGGACATCTATCATCAAGATCAGATCTCGATCATGGCAAGGAGTTTGAGAATACACGGAGTAGAAGAATATTGTGATTCAAAAGGCATAGATCACAATTTTTCAGCCCCAAGAACTCCACAAAGCAAAATGGTGTTGCGTAAAGGAAGAACAGAACAACTGTGAGGCAAAGAAGAACAATGTCAGTCGTAACATAATCTCCCAAAATATTTTTGGGGTGAAGGCTGTTACTCTTTGCTTTGTGTATGTTCAAAACAAAACCCCGATCAACAAATTTCACAAGAAGACTCCATATGAATTATGGAACAACAAAGTCCCTACCATTTCCTACTTTCACAGTTTGGAAGTAGATGCTTCATTCACAACAATGGCAAGAACAATTTGGACAAATTTGACTCCAAAAGTGATGAAGGAATTTTTCTTGGATACTCTAACACAAGCAAAGCTTATAGAGTGTACAACAAAAGAAGACTTGTTGTGGAAGAATCAATTCATGTTGACTTTGATGAAAACAATGATCAAAGTATAACTGAATTATGTGATTTTGATGAAGGTTTGGGAAACCTAGATAATCTCCCTGAATCATCCCCCATTCTTGATTCAACTATTCTCAGTCATGAACAAGATTCATCAAACCTTCCATACATGGTTCCAAGAAATTCATCTGACAGCCATCCTATGCCAGACAGCCATGAACCATCCCACTCTCATCAACAACCAATCCAGCCAACAAAGTCAACAGCAATCTCTCCCACTTTCAATCCAATGGATGAGGAAGAAAATATTCAAATAAATAGTCATCCCTTGACTGACCTTCCTCAAAATCCTCCCTTAGCTGACAGCCAACCCTTAGCTGACAGCCATCCCAATTCCTCATCTAATCCATCTTCTAACCTCCTTCCATCTTCATCCAATAATCCTCCTTCTCCTCCCAAAACCAATGATGAAACCACCATTACCCATATCATTCCACCCAATAAAGATCTTTACATCAGCCTTCAAATTGATAAAACCCCAGTCCCAGACAACATCCCTTTTATCATGAGTGCATTCATATCTCAAGTGGAACCAAAGAAAATAAATGAAGCACTCCTAGATGCTGACTGGATAGAAGCCATGGAAGAAGAACTAGAGCAGTTTGAAAGGAACAAAGTGTGGCAACTTGTTCCTAAACCAAGAAATCAAACTGTCATTGGAACAAGATGGGTTTTTAGAAATAAGATGAATGAAGAAGGTGTTGTAATAAGAAACAAGACCAGACTGGTTGCTCAAGGATAGAGACAAGAAGAAGGTATTGACTATGATGAGACCTTTGCACCTGTTGCAAGACTTGAAGCTATAAGGCTATTTCTTGCCTATGCTTCATTCAAGAAGATGAAAGTATTTCAGATGGATGTCAAGAGTGCATTTCTAAATGGAGTTTTAAATGAAAAAGTGTTTGTATCTCAACCCCCTGGTTTGAGCATCCAAAATTCCCTGATCATGTATTCAAAGCTGAACAAAGCATTGTATGGGCTTAAACAAGCACCAAGAGCTTGGTATGATACCACTATCTAGATATCTTCTTGGAAAAGGATTCACCCAAAAAGGACATATTGATAACACCTTGTTTATCAAAAAATATGGAGATGATCGAGTTGCTCATCCAAGTCTATGTTGATGACATAATCTTTGGCTCATCAAATGAGAACTTGTGCCGAATTTGGAGATATCATGAAGGATCGAGTTTGAAATGAGCATGATTGGTGAGCTCACCTTCTTCTTAGGCCTTCAAGTCAAACAAATGAAGGAAGGAATCTTCATCAACCAAGCCAAATACACAAGGGATATGATCAAAAAGTTTGACATGCAAACCGCATCCCATGCTAAAACTCCCTTGTCAACCACAACCAAACTTCATGCCGATCAAGATGGTCATGAGTGTAAATCCAACACTTTACGGAAGCTACATAGGATCTCTCCTATATCGACGGCTTCAAGACCGGACATTATGTTTAGTGTATGTCTATGTGCTAGGTTTCAAGCTAATCCCAAAGAATCTCATCTCTCGGTGTCAAGAGAATTTTGAGATATATCAAAGGAACCCACGATTTTGGCTTGTGGTATCCCACTGAATCCCCATTCTCCCTAGTTGGATTCACGGCTACGACTATGCGAGGTGCAATCTAGACGGAAAATCCACTAGTGGTGGATGCCGGTTTGTTGGATCAAGGATTATCTCATGGTCAAGCAAAAAGCAAACCTCGGTTGCAACCTCAACAGTGAAAGGTGAGTACATTCTTTGCGAGGCTTGTGTTGTTCACAAATTCTCTACCTTAAAAGTCAACTTCAAGACTTTGGAATTGAATTATACAACATTCCCATCTTCCGTGACAACTCAAGTACCATTGCTATGACAGAAAATCACTGTCCAACATTCAAAAACCAAGCACATTGAAGTCGAGGCATCATTTCATCGGAGATCATGTTGAAAAAGGGAATATCAACCTTGCAAAAGTTTGCACGAGAACAATGTCTACGATATTCTCACAAAAGCCATGGATGAAAAAGATTTGAACTATTAAGAGCCATGCTTGGGATGATTAATATGCCAAAATAAAAGGGGTGTTCTTCTTAAACAAAAGAGGATTACAAACGAGTAATGCTATCACAATGTTGCACGATAGCTATTACCTCATACACATTCCTAACAAGCCATCCATTGACAAACTATCAATCCAAAAGCCTTGAAAACCAAAAACAACAAAAACTTACAACAAAAACATACAAACAACCCATCAAATTCTTCTCTCTCATCTTAACTCACCCAACAAAAACTTCTTCCAAACCAAACAATCCTCGAGATCCACTCTCTTCTCTTCAAACCTTCTCCTCTGTACATCGGACATTCTTTGGAAATGTCACGGTCTCCCAGAGACCCTCCTCCGGCACTCATTCCTTCATTTCTAGCCTCCTGAGTTGATTGCAAGGTTTGTTGGTACCTCTGCTGCAACCACCTTGTGGGTGCCTCTCCAAGAAAGGATCAATGGAAGTGAGAATATTGGAGAGAAGGACTTGCCCTTCTAGGCCACCACTCTTCAAGCTGGATCATATGGTGAAGCAATCCCTCCATTGGAGTAACAAAGCTAAATTCTCCTGAAAAAGAACCATTCCCTGTGATTGCAAATGGTTGACCAACACTTGACTCCACTCTCTCCACGGTAGGTACTCTTGCGGAGTGAAGCAACCTATAACCTGGTTGAACAGGTATGAGATGGTTGAAGAAGGAGATATATGCACTCCTGCAAAGTTATCTCCTCTCCCTTCCAACAAACCAACTCCTGGAGAGAGAGAATCCTGCTCACGGGTGTATAAAGCTTATCTTGCTCAACCTTCTTCTGACGGCTAAGCTTCTCTCCTTAGGCTGTCGAGCTCTGTCTGCTTTACCAACTCCCCCAATGTGTATACCCTTTCTACCTTACTCCTTCCCTTACTTGACTCTCCTTGATCAACTTTGATTGTCTTCCCAAAAAGCCTTATTCCTTCTCCTCTTTCTTGTCAATCTTTTCCTGACGGCTACCTCCTTCATCTCTATGTCTTCATCAACCCTCACTCTCTTTTTCTTACCCTTATCATTCACTCTCTACGAACTTTCAACAATATTGAAAGTCTCTCTATCTATCTCCATCTCATCACTCATCAAATCATCCTCACCATTTTTCCCAAAGACCAATTGTTTCTTTGTTTGAGCCATAACCTTTGGATTAAACTTTGAGGAAAATCTTCCCATTTTGTTTGTAAATCAATCTGAATAATTTTCCTCTGAAGTTTTCATTGTTTTATAGGAAAATTTTCACCTAGCTATCTCGAACGGCCATCATCATTCAAACTAGCTTAAGCATCGAGATTTCTTTCAACAACTAGGTTAAAGCAACCTTTAAGTGATTTGATCGTGTTAATTGCTCACAATTGTCACTTCCTTCGCCGCCTCTTCCTTGCAAATCTCCTTGAAAAAGAGAATGTTCTTCTTGTGTTTTGTGGGAATTAATGTCTCAACATGGGGAAGGATAAAAACCCTGTTCATATGAACAGGTTACTTAACTTTGAAACCCCCGATGCTCATTAAAACCCACGTTCCACTCATCATTTATCTCTCTCTCTCTTTCGCAATCACCAAAATTCCTATTTCCTTAACCCTCGGTTTAAATTTCTTCTCTTTCCCTCTCCAATCTACCATCGTATTTCTCCAACCCTAATTCTTTTTCAAGCATCAATGGCGGACCCAAAAGCAATGTACCCGGATGCTCATGGTTACTTCATCAAACCTAACTTCTATGACTCAGAAGTTGGAATCCTCATCAAAGAACTTCTTGAGGTAAATGAATTACTTGATTTTATGGGAGCTAAACCCCCAATTTATGAAGAGCTGTGCGAGAGAAATTTATTTGGTAGGAAGAAGAAACAATGAAGATAATTCAATAAGCTTTGCCACCATAGAAAATGTAGAGATAACTATCACTCAAGAAATGGTTAGTGATGTCTATGGAATCCCAAATAAAGAAGATCTTTGTGAAAAATATATGGGATAGAGGGTCGGAAAAGATTAAAGACGAGTATATGAAAAATTTCTTGGTGTTAAAATCACGACTTCAAAGTTGTTCAAGACAAAGCTATGGTGAAAAACAAAGATGATATCTTCAAGTCAGCAACGATGGATGTGGTCAACAAAGCCATTGATGGCAAGCAATCCTCATTTGACCAAATGGGATCAAATGAGTGGAAGCGGATGCTCGGCCTAATGACCAAGGATACAAATTGGTGCATTGTCCTTCTCCACAATTTCCAACTTGCGAGTCTCATCCTCTACTCTCAAATTCAAGAAGCAAGGTGGAAGGATGAACAACTTGATTCATGAGTGGAATTCTTGAAGTTCTAATTCCAAAGCTCAAACTGCTCTATCCAAGAAATGGGTGAAGACGGTGAAGGCATCGAAACAAGATGTTTCAATGAAAGAACCTTTTCATTGAAACAAAAGAAAGGAATTGTTATGAAGGTTGGAGATATGAGCCTTGAAAGTTTCAAAGAAGCCCAAGAAAAGATGCTTGAAGAAACAAGAATAAAGCTTGATCATTGGAAAGAGTTGATAGCTTTGGCTACAAGTAGGAGAATAAAAAGAGGAGTAAAGACCAATGTCAAGAAAAGCTGGAGTGCTAAAAAGGGTGTGGTATCTCCTAGCAAAAAGAGCAAAAGCAAGGATGATCGATAGGCGACGGTGAAGGAACCATCTCGACTGGCCATGCTAAGAATGTTGAAGAAAGAGGTGATGTTGATAGCCATGAGGTTGACACTATGGATCAAGATGATCTTTGGTGATGCTAACATAGATCCTCAAGAGCTTCGGGCGGCTCTTGCCCTATCCAAAACCCTTCACAAAGGAAAGCAACCTCGAACGGCTATCCCCTCCGGTCGACGGCTACCGGATCCAAGGTACAATCCTCCTTAACCATTCCTTCTAAATCATTACCAAAGAAAAGAAAACTTGAAAAGAAAGCCCCCAAATCCAAGAAAACCAAAATATCTACCCCTTCCATTTCCCCAAAATCCACTTACGGTCAAGAGTGGATAAGTCATCCACACCCGGCTCGGGTCATCGATCGGCCATTGAAGCTATCCTCAATCTCAAAGAACCATTAGATAAGCAACCTTTAAGGGGAACATTGATGAGAATATCCCCTCTACCCAACCTCGACAGGTTAGCTAAAATCCGAGAGCAATTGAGGCTATTGAGTTGGATGGAAACCACTGACTTTGAAAAGGAAATTTGTTCTTTTGTATCTTAAGGATATTCTAAGTGAGGAAGAATCGGTAGTGGCCCTAGATGAACTCGAGACTTAGGTTAATGAAGAAAAGAAGTGGACCGGGTGAGTCATCTAGTAACCCCAAGGTGACGGTATGGATGTTGATAGCCAAACCTTCCCTTCCATTCACGAAATTGAGCACGTAAATCAACCTGCCCCAAGCTGTTGAAATTGAAAGGGAATCTTGATGATATTACTGAGGTCATTCAAAATCTCAAGAAGGTTGGAGTTGAGATTAATCCCATACTTGTCTCAAAAGGAGAATCAATTGTGAATGCTTGTAAAGGGCTTGTGTTTGATGGAACTCAAGAAAGTGAGGAAGCCACGACGGCTATCCTTGAGAAAAGGTTGGTCAAAAGTGAGGTCGAGCGGCCTTAAACCTCCTCAAATCTCGGTTCAACTCCAATATTCTCAATCAAAGCATTGGCCAAGCCTCTCGGTCAATCCAAACTGTTTCAACTCAAGTCCCTGCACCTTCCAAACCAATCTCTCCAATCCTGAAAATGAACCTTTTGAAGCCTCTCCACAAAGTCCAATCTTGTTTGGACAAGGTCAAGACATATCGACAGTGATCCCATTCCTAACAGTTGACAGGTCCTCCAAGTCATTCTATTCCTCCAAATCCAAATCAATCCTTCCTTCCCAAAGGGAACCTTGGATGCTTAGGCTGTGGCATTGATTTCTCTATGTCTTCCATCAAAGCGGCAAGGACAAGGTTACCCCATGTAACTCACATCCCGAAAAATAGCAAATCCCTTTACCTATCCAAAATTAAGAAGCTGTCAAGAAATGGTTTGATTGTGGTAGCAAGAAACCTTGCGGGGTTAGTTTTCTTTGCCTATGAAAAATGGCAAGCGTCAAGAACCTCATCCACCTCCAACTTTGTTCATCAAATCCCATCCTTCCCAAAGTTCATCACTCCCAATACTCTTCTTGATTGGGAAGTTCTCTTGACCAACTCATCTCTCCATCACTCAATTCATGCTTGTATATGCCAAAGGGTTTAGTCTTCACCCTGTGCATTGACCTTGCAAAAACACTTTTCCTTTCCTGTTTGAACAAAAGTGTGCCATTATGCTTTTATTAAGCAAAGCTGTCAACATCTTTTCCCCAACTCTTAATCCAGGAATTGAGCCCTACCTTTCACCCTTCATCATGTTGATCCTATTAACTTCACCTCACCCAATGAAAACTCTCATTTCAAAAACTTGGTCTCTATTCACGAGATCAAAGAATTCGAGAACTTCCATTCTTTGTCGGTCAAAGCGAGCGGAAGCTGTTATTGATCTTTCCTCGAGACTCGACGGCGATGATGATGATAGTGATAATGATGCTCCCTCAAGCCCACGATCAAGACTCTCCAACAATATTTCCATCCCCTACAGTTTCTAACCCTCCTCGGCAATTCACTCATTCCTTCACTAATGCTCAAGTATCGGTTCGGTCACAACCGAGATCAATCCGGTGTGCCCATGAAGAGCAAGAAAACCGGGAACAAGAAGAAACATTTGTGGGGCACAATGAGAATCGAGAAATGATCAAATGCCCACTTAAAAGATCTCAACTAAAGTCAAAGGAAGACAAATACTTCAAGTATGATGAAAGGATGTCACAGGAATGGAACAATGAGTTCTTCTACGAGAGGAGTTGAGCTGAAATGAGAAGAGAGCTAGAGGATGAAAGAAATCGAGATTCTATCGGCCCGAGGCAAGAAAGAGATGAATTCTATGATCAATTGGCTGATGAATAATTGTATTTGTTATGGAACAATTTTTTTGGTTAAAAACAATATGTTTTGTTTGCCTCGGTTGTATGACAATATTTTGTGAACTCTTCTCATCCTGAGATTAATTCCAAGTCTTCAATCTCATTTTGATTACCTCTGCCTGATATGATTCCTTGGATTACTTCTTTTATTATTTCTCTTATCAAATGTGAAAACATGTTCTAAATAAATCTTCCTTTACCAAAAAGGGGAAATTGTTAGGACCTAACTTTGATCAATGTCTTAGTTAGTTGGTTTTGATAAAGGAATATATATATAGAACAGGGTTTATATCAAAAGATGTAATCTGTCATAATTCTTCACTTTGATAGCTATGAGTCGACGGTTATGATTCTCCCTTATACAATGTTTACAATCAATCAAAAACATGAATCATAGTCACTCTCTAAGTCATCAAGATCATCAAGTGCATCTCGGTCCTTATTAGAGATCCTCTGCTGATAGCTAAGCCTTGCCATGATCGACG
Source organism: Adenophora triphylla var. japonica (assembly GCA_022495995.1). Classification (NCBI taxonomy): domain Eukaryota; kingdom Viridiplantae; phylum Streptophyta; class Magnoliopsida; order Asterales; family Campanulaceae; genus Adenophora; species Adenophora triphylla. The sequence continues at coordinate 318,295 of JAFEMH010002615.1, forward strand.
GCTATGACTTCGGTCATCGAATGACCATCTCCCTGCCTCACACCATGTTACCACAAACTCAACCAAGTTAGATCCTGCATCTTCCACAGCTATCAAGTCCATCATTGAAGACCATTGAAGACCACGAAGACCTTCTAGAAGTTCTCGGTTCAAGCTCACGGCTCAACTCATGAAGACTGCATGTGGACAAGTGGGACAAAGACCGGTCAAAAGACTCATTAATGGAGTTGCAACATTCATATTCCAACGGCTACATTGAAAGCTATAAATAGAGGAGTTCTCTCCTCTATTCAACTACCCTTGAACCCCTTGAAAAATACTCTTTTCATAGTCCAAAAACCCTTCCACTTTACACCCACACACACCTCCTGTAATCCACACACACACACACCAATCCTCACCTTTAAAACCCTGTTCCAAACCAAAACCTTCACCCCTAAACCTCTTCACCAACAACAAACAACCCCAGTGTGTTAATTCACAAACCCCAAAAACCTAAGACTGTACTTTAGGTGTAGAATTAGTTTGTAATCACTCAAGACTGTACTTTGAGTGTATTAGTTGCTTTGTAAAATCTTGAGACTGTACTTCAAGTTGTAAAAACACTTAAGGCGTACTTTAAGTGTATCCCTAGTTATTGTACTAATTAGGAAGAGGAAGTTCAAGGAACTTGCACTGAATCAATCATTTGTAATTTTTGTTGATTAAAGATTATAATAAAATTGATCTCACTTGTCAAGTTTGACAGTGGGGGTGGATGTAGGAGGAGTGAACTCTGAACCACTTTAAATTCTCTGTGTTATTACATTTTTGCAATCACATTCACACACTTGCATTATTTCTTTGTGTTTCTTGTCCTATCATTATTTCAAACCTCTCTTATTCCGCTGCACAATTCAACTATCATCTGACAGCTAAGCCAATACCATAGCTGTCTGATCATCTGTATATTAACAAAGGGCCTTTCAATTGGTATCAGAGCTTGTCTTCACACTCAAAAGTCTAACAACTTGTGAAGGATTCTCTTCAAACCCACCATGCCTCAACCAAGAAGAAATAATGAGAAAGACATCCCACACATTGATGACTGTGGATCTTTTGAGATCTATGCTTCAAAAATAAAAACATACCTTGATGCAAACAGTATATGGAATTGGTATGTTCTAGAGAATGAAGTGTCATACCCAACTCAAATCTGTACTGATGGAGGACCAAGTAAGATCAAATCCCCAGAAACTTGGTCTGAAGCTGAAAAGCAATTGGTAAGTGCAAACTTGAAAGTCAAGAACATTCTTCAAAAGAGTGTAAATGACTCTCTAGCCCAAGAAATTGCTAAGGAACCAAATGCCAGAACAGCATGGGGGTGGATGTAGGAGGAGTGAACTCTGAACCACTTTAAATTCTCTGTGTTATTACATTTTTGCAATCACATTCACACACTTGCATTATTTCTTTGTGTTTCTTGTCCTATCATTATTTCAAACCTCTCTTATTCCGCTGCACAACTCAACTATCATCTGACAGCTAAGCCAATACCATAGCTGTCTGATCATCTGCATATTAACAAAGGGCCTTTCAAAAATGTTTAAAGAATTAGTTTGGGAGAAAATATTTTTTGCATTATTCGGTGTTTGGTAAGCATCGAAAAATGAAGAAAATATTTTTTGAAAAATGCTTTTCCCACTTTTCTAATTAAAATGATTTACAAATTTTTCTTCGTATTTTATTTTCCGAAAAATCTCTCTCTCTCTCTCTCTCTCTCTCTCTCTCTCTCTCTCTCACACACACACACACACACACACACCTAATTTTTCATACATCCCCACATTACCCACCCCCTACCCTACCCTTCTCGTAAAAAAATTAATTGTATTAAAATTATTTTTTACAATTATTCACCGTCCTTCCCCCCCACCACCCTCTCCCTGGTCAAAAAATATATTATTTTTTATTCATTTTAAATTTATTTTTAACAAGACAATAAATCTATAATACTTTCTTCGTATTGAAAAATCTTACCCACTTATTGTTTGGAATAAGACTTAACGAATAATGTTATAAAAGTGGGTGTCGTGAGTGGGTAGCAGAGAGAAAGTGGGGTAAAAAATTGTAATTTTATAGTTATTTGATTTATGAGTATGAAAACTGAGTTTCATTAATAAAAATGTATTATAAACTTTTCCTTTTTGGAAGTGTGATTTACGAATACGCTCTAAATGACGAAGTATGTGGGACTGGGTGATGCCGAATAGTGATACAGTATGACAGAAGGCAGCAAGTAGCAACAGGAAAACAGAGGCAGAGGCTGGAAGAGTGAGGCGTGCGCCTCAAGCTGAGCCAGGCGGGCGCCTGGAGAGCAGCGGCTGGACTTCAGCAGGCAACAGAAGCAGCAGACATCAGTTAACAGGCCGGGGCTTCAATGTGCTGGGTTGGGGGCCTTAAGTGGGTTAGGGTTTTAATGTATTATTAGGGTATTTTAGTCTTTTGTCATTCTAATGCATTTTAGGGTTTGGTAGGGTTCTAGAATATTCTTAGAGTAGTATTTAAACAATGTTAGGATTTTATTTTGAGGCAGTTTTTGATGATTGAATAAAGTAAAGAAAAGCTTGAAGCTTTCATAAATTGTTTCTTGTCAAAATCATTTAGCCGTTCTATTCTCTTAGCCTCCGTTTGCTATCATTTGGTATCAGAGCTCCGGTTCGCATATCAATGGCTGAACGAGGAAGCGTGGGTCGTGGTGGACATGGTGGGCGATGGAGCAGCCGTGCAGCGGAGCCCCAAGAAGATATCCATCAGTACAGACGACGCCGTCGCAATATCAAGATAGAGGAGGTACGAAGACGGATTCAAATACTCCAGATTCGCTTGGATCGCAGAGAAAGACTTCTCGCGATGAGGGTTTCAGATCTGGTTGTTCCAGCCGAGGAAAAGGAGTACTATCAAGAGGGGATGGATTCCCTCGGCCAAAATCATGGACTTCATGATAGGTATGCAACTCACCATTCGAGGGAAGTCGATAGGAAGATCGAAACTCCGGATGTCGAAGGTAAGGCAAACCCTAATGATTCCGTTGATTTTTGGATTGATACCGTTGGGTGTCAAGAGGTTGTTTTTGTCGAATCTTCAAGTGAGGAAAATCTTGTTGATTGGTCAAAACCTCCTCTGTTTGATTCAAATCCTGGAGATTTGATTGATTTGGGGATTGATACCATTGAGTTTAAAGAGGGGTTTGTTATCGAATCTTCAAGTCATGAAAAACTTGTTGATTGGTCACAACCACCTATGTATGATGAGTGCAATTGTGATATGTCGAAATCTGATTATACCATTTGTGCGGAAATTGAATATTCTGAACCTATTGTTACTGTTCCTGAATATCAATCGCCCGTCCAAAGTGGTGTTTTTCCAGTTGAAGCTGCAAGTGATATTGTTGACAACCAGTTGAGCTGCGAGTTTGCAATTAAACAGCCTTATAAAGACCCCTTTGATATTGGTTGTGCAAATCTTTCGGCTCCTTGGTTCGTCAAGAGATTAAACATTGATTACTTCATCTCAACACAGTGGAGCGATTGGATGGATGTAGTCACGAAGGCATTGAAGTTTAAAGTTCGTCAAGGGTACAGAATTCCTTTTGCAGAGGGAGTTCGAATATTTCGGGTTATCGTGGTGTTCCTATCGAGGGTATTGACTCGAGGACGAGTCTTTTCTAAGGAGGGGAGGATGATACAGTATGACAGAAGGCAGCAAGTAGCAACAGGAAACGGATGCTGAGGTTTGGAAGAGAGTGAGGCGTGCGCCTGGCGAGCCAGGCGGGCGCTGGAGAGCGGCGGGCCGGACTTCGGCGAGCAACGAAGCGACGGACATCGGTTAACGAGTAGGGGCTTCAATGTGCTGGGTTGGGGGCCTAAAGTGGGTTAGGGTTTTAATGTATTATTAGGGTATTTTAGTCTTTTGTCATTCTAATGCATTTTAGGGTTTGGTAGGGTTCTAGAATATTCTTAGAGTAGTATTTAAACAATGTTAGGATTTTATTTTGAGGCAGTTTTTGATGATTGAATAAAGTAAAGAAAAGCTTGAAGCTTTCATAAATTGTTTCTTGTCAAAATCGTTCAGCCGTTCTATTCTCTTAGCCTCCGTTTGCTATCAAATAGGCTTAAGAGAATAGAATGACCGAACGAATATGACAAAAATCAATTTTGAATGCTTCAAGCTTTTCTTTTTCTATTTCATCAAATCAAAGTCTGCCTCAAAACATAACCCTAACATTGTTTAAATACTAATTTAAGAATATTCTAGAACCCTACCAAACCCTAATAAACTTTTCCAAATAAAAGACCAAAGTATCCTAACTTAAAATTCATAAAACAAATGTTTAAAGCCCTAAACTCAGCCATATTGAAGCCCACAGCCGCAAGCCTGTTTGCATACGTTTTACGAGCGCTTCTGTTTCTCTTTCTGCTGCACCCTACTGATGCCCAGGCGCTCGCCTGGAATTTCTTGAGGCCCCCGCCTCAAGCTCAGACACCATCCTCTGTTTCGTTGTTCTTTGCTCGGTTCTTCTTTGCCTTGAAGCCCATATCATACGCATCCTTTGGGAGTAGATATTTAAAAAAGTTAGCTTTAAAATAAAAAATAGACAATTATTTTGATACGAATAAAGTAATAATATAATAGTTTGTGATTAGGGTTTTTTATTATTTTTTCTGTATTGTATTTGGCCCCATATTTTTTGGCTCTCTATCCACCTAATATTAAAATTCAGCGAATTCAAACTGCATCGTAAACTTGAAGACTAATGTCTGGAATCTCAATAATGTAAATACGTCAATGAAAAAAAAAATAATAAAAAAATTCTTTCAATTATACTATAAGTTGCTGTGGATTAGGTAACTAGGTATGGACCTTATGGTATTTTTCACGTGTGTAGGACTTTTCCGGATCTGCCAGCCTGTTCAAAGATTATTAATTAATGGAAACTCATTTCTGGTGTTAATTATGTGTATTTTAATAATCGTTATGGTAGAGCTACTGCTGTCGTATTAATTTGATATCACTATTTATTCTCTATAGGTGTGCATAATATTATACGTTTCCTTTAATTATAACTAGCGTTGTTATACGTGTGCATTAAATGTACGGACTAAAAACTATTTTAACGAAAGTTAAGATTTTAACCAACTATTTATGTAAAAAAAATATAGACGAAGATAAAAATAATAACTTTAAGATAATTATTTTTCATAAATTGATACTAATATTAATGAATTAATATTACAAATTTTGAAAAATTTCCTAGAGAAAATCGTATCAATCTTTTTTTTTTTTTTATGTAAGAATGTATAATGTTTATTTTGGTAAGATAACAAAATAAAAAAGCACGATAGAAGAAATATTTTTTTTTTTTTAAGTAGAATAAAATATGACTTCAAAAAAAAAAAAAACTATATCTATATTATATATACTCGTATAAAAAGAGGGTTGTATAATAGGAGAGAAAACGTGGAGAGTCGATAAATTATCCGGTTTATTAAAAAAATATTTTATTACTACTGTCTCCCCGTCCCAAAATAAATGACCTTTTTTATTCTAAAATAAATAACTTTTTTGTTCTATATTGTGTTCATAAATGATTTTTGTCAATTTATATTGCCAAATTCTTGTGAAAAACTAATTTTTCGATAACATAAGAAAAAACTAGTTTTTAAACACTAAGTCTAACTAATAATAAGAGGGATGATTGAAAACTAGTTTTTTCATAATATTTTGAGAAAACTAGTTTTTCACAAGACTTACTCATTTATATTTTATAGTTGCATAATGTATTTTTTCAAATAATTATTACTTATTTAAAATGATAAAAGAAAGAGTGCGTCTGCTGAGAAACGCGTTTCTCCATAACTATGGAGAAACGTGTTTTTCATAGCCAGAAGCTTTACATTTGATAACCGAAAAAAACTCAAGGCCAAGACCAAAAGCTTACGGATATCCGTAAGCTTTTTGCATTGTCTTGAAGCTTTGCAGTTGATATCCAAGCTTTGTATTTGATAGCCAGAAGGATGTGAAATGTATATCCAAAAACCCAAGGCCAAGACCAAAAGCTTCCGGATATCTAAGCTTTGCATTTGATAGCCGAAGCTTTGCAGTTGATATCCGAAGCTTTGTATTTGATAGCCAGGAAAGGATGTGAAATGTATATCGTAAAATGTAAGTTAGGTGCATATCCGTCAGAAAAGCTGTTAGGTGCATATCAGGAAATGTGTTAGGGCATATCCGAAATTGCTATTGAAGGTTTTGGATATCGAAACCTTCAAATGTATATCCCAGAAACATTTTGAAGGTTTACGGATATTCATTTGAAGGTTTACGGATATCACTTTCATAGGTTTCTGGCTATCTAGCTCATTGTCGCGCGACATGTCGGGACCCGTTTCTCCATAACTTATGGAGAAACGCGTTTCTCCCTAGATTTTGTGTAAAAGAAAACTTTAAATGAAAAAGTCGTCATTTTATGTAATATAAAGCGGACTGATAACATATAAAGTAGTTGAAACACATTTTTTTTTAATAAAATAGTAGTATTAGAAACTAAGTTTGTTGGTAGTTAATGTTAATAATTAGAGCATATTGGCCTACAATCACTACTTATATTATTAGAGTTTTGGAGTTTGAATATGTCAATAAATTAAAAGAAAAAACAATGTTTTAGAACCATAGATGTTTTGAAGGGAAAAGTTATCACTAGATTGCACTTGTGCCTATATATATATATATATATATATATATATATATATATATATATATATATATATATATATATATATATATATATATATATATATATATATATATATATATATATATATATATATATATATATATATTGTTGGAAATGGGTAACGGAAAGTCAAGTTTGACTTAAACGTTGACTTAGATTTCTAAAGGAAGTTCGTTATGTGTTAACGGAACTAGTTACAAAATGTATTCTACATTTGTTGTAGATTATTAAACTCATTTAATGTCTCAAAACCATTTAGGGTGAATGAGAATTAATGACAATGGTCTTTTGTAACTTAACGAGAGTTAATTAAAGGGTGTTTAGTTTTGTTTGATGTGCTCGGCCGAGCAGAGTCTTTGACTCGGCCGAGCAGAGCACAGAAATAGGCCAATAGTCTCTGGACTAGCTTGCTCGGGCGAGGCACAAGTATGCTCGGTCGAGCAGCTTGATCAACACGGCCGTGCAAGTCTCTTGACTCGGCCGTGCAGCCTGGTGCTCGGCCGTGCGAGGTCCTTGACTTGGCCGAGCAGATCCTGAACAGGCACTATTTCAAACAGAAAGTTGTGTCTCTTCGTGGGAAAAGACACAAACCCCTTGACTCTCTATATATACCTTTCCCTCCGAATTTCAATTGACATATATTGTATTTCTACCCTTCCTACCCTCTAGTAAGATAGATTATCATATCCAAATCATTGCATATTGTTGCATTCAATCCGTTCAAGTCCAAAGTTTCAAAACATTGTGTTGTTCGTAGATTAGTTATATTGGAGTGCTCCTTATAACTAATAAAAAGTCGTTTTATCTTACGAGAGTTTTGTCATTCAACCGTAAGCACCTGTGCGGGACAAATAACTCTTACGGAGATTGTATCAAATACAAGACTCGACTTGATTTCTTTTATTCTTTCAATCTCCGTTACTTTTCTCGTCGCTTTTTGCGTTAAGTCTTAAAGAAGCCATACACAAGTTCCAACAATCGCAAGAGTTATTTTACGCTTCTTCAAGATCATCATGATGGCAAACGAGAAAGACACCACTTCATCTAGTCAAGGGAATGTGACGCCTCCTTCGCAAGGTGATACTACATTCAACCATGTTGCTCCTGCTCCTACAACTCATCACCTCGGTCATGGTGAGAAACCCGCGAAATTCACCGGTGGGATTTCAAGAGATGGCAACAGAAGATGCTCTTCTACTTGACCACTTTAAGCTTGCACCGC